>BMAO01005123.1:0-220000 GCA_019973975.1 Trichonephila clavata | reverse complement strand
ACATCATATGCGACTACTGTAAGACTCGTTTCTTTTTTTTTAGAATGGAAGGTTATTTCGTCCAAACTGCAATAGAAGATTAGTCTAAAAAGAAATTTTATTTCATTCTCTTTGGGGTAAAATAATGTTATAGAAAATGTCGAGTTTTGTTCTTTTCTATTACAATAGATTGTTTGTAGGTCTTAAGAGAATGCTTTTCAGTAATGCTAATTCAATAGTAGTAACCTTGACAACAAATTTGCTCGCCAAATGGTTCTAAAATTTGGCAACAAAAATAGCGTTTTCTTAAAAATCTGGCAGGGTTTGAGTATTTGAAGAAATAGCTCCAGAGCAGAGAAACTTCTAGAATGGCTTCGCTGCTTGTATAAAGATGATGCAGAGAAGCAACATTCAAGTCGAGCTTTTGGCAGTGGCTTTTACCTTCCTCATGAGGCACGGATCTGCATTTATAGGGGCTTAGAATCGGTACTATTGAAGATTTATAGGTGTGTATTATTTGTTTTATGTTAGGAGAAAATCTATTGTAAACCTCAGAGAATTCCAGGATAAGCTACTATTTACTCTGGAAGTATCTGTGTACGTGGATTTTTCCTTCATTGAACTACAGAACAATACGTTATTCAGAGAAAATTTATACGTAAGAGTTTAGAAAATAGTAGCATAAACAGAAGGACTAAAAAAGTTTATTTATTTAGTTTTACGATAATTTCTACGACGAATGCCTAAAACACTCCTTATTTTTAGCGATACAATAAACAAAAAGAATTAATATCGTTACTGAACAAAATAAGATTATCGAGGATTTTAATAAAGCTATGTTTTAAATTTTAATACATTTTTTATCTCTATACTCGTAGCATTTCCTATCTTTACTCATAAAAACTCGTGTTTTTTTTCGTTTCAAAATATTATTTTAACTCCAAGAAGCATTTATTTTAAACGCATTGTTTTAACTATTGAAATATTTCCAAAATGCGAATTGTTTTCCAAAGTAAAGGCAGTCTCGTATTTTCTGTATTTTGAATTGCTTCTTTTTTAAAACATCTAAATGACAACTCTATTTTACATATGTACAGACAATTCAACAAGACTCCGTTTGAGACAGAACAGCTGTATAATTGGGCCTCCTTATGACTTACAGGAGCAGGCTGACATAGAATGGAAGTTCGCCCGCTGCAAGTTGTGGATGAGTTGCTTCGAGGACGGGGCCACGGTGCCCCCTCCGCTCAACATCATTCCCACCCCGAAGAGTGCATTCTATTTCCTGCGATGGATTTTCCGCAAGTTCCACTCCAACTCCCGGGCTGCGAGAAAGGAACATCTCAGGACCATCAGGGTGATTGACCATGTTGTTTCTCACTTTCGAATAGTTCTTGGAATTAAATTGGAAAATTTCTCTCGAGAATTCAAACTTCCTTGAAAATTAAAACTCATTTTCAGAAAAGGCGAAATCCGTGATTTAGCAACTTCACAATGTTTACCTTCCCACCCTAGCTAGGGAATCTAAATTTAAAAGAGTTCCATTTCAGGGACATAGAGAGGTGGAGAGAATCACGTTTTTAAATATGAGAAGTGAGAACTAGGGAATTAACGTTCATTTAGTGTGAAACTCACTCACTGAGTTGAAGTAACTATAAATATAAAGTTTTAACTAACGGAGTTTTTAAGATGTTTTACCTTGGCTTTAGGGGGAAATTATAAATTGAATACAGAGCGCTATGAGAAGGCTTTGGGCACTTCCCATATCACATTTTCCCCTTTTCTACTGTAACATATTCGAAATGTTTGAAATAAAGTTTCGATGTATTAGTTCGTCCCATTATTGTAGTAAGCGCAACTTTTCGCTTTCAGTAAAATACACCTCAATTACACCGGGATACAAAAATTAAGGACGAAGTTTTAAAAAAAAAACGACCGAGCAAGTGGAGCAAAAAAATAATAATGATAACCAATTAGAAGGCCGATTAAGATTGGATACGGTAGGACATACGCATATTTGTAACACGATGGTAAGATAGAAAATATATTAGAAGTGGACGATGCGCATTTCCGTGACAGCTATTGCACGATACACACAAGTTTCAATAACGTCGAATGGAGGCCTCTGCACCCAATAGGCAGCTTTGTACGCAACATCCGGACGGCATTACGCCTTGGGAATCTTGAGGTATTACTTGTGTCGATGTAGAACACTTCCAAGACTTCATGTTAGAAAAATCGTTCAATCCACAATTTTTAGGAAAAATTCTAAGGAGCCGAATGACAAATTCAACAACTGAGATAAAATGTTTTCTCTTTCCTTTTGAAGATGAAATAAACTTGCTTATCGAGAAAGCAGAGTCAAGCCAATTGCCGGTGCATCCAATCAAATGCGTAATATACTCAGCCATCAAAGATTCTTAGTACTGCGGTTAAAATATGTTTTACCTTTTTGCGATACTTGCTCCCGTAGTATAATACGAGCTGTGGTTATCAGAAGCCCATTAACAGATTTTGTTAAAAGTTACATTTTTCTTTATAAATGGGAATATAACATTTACTTAAAAAATTGCTGTTATCACAAAATGCACTTCGATTCAAGTTGTCTTATTTTTCCCCTTAAATTGTAAATGAATACCGGCAGGTGATTTGAAACAAAATAATTACGCAAATGGGTTCAACGCTAGTTCAATTCAAACTTTTCCACTTGCTTTTTGTTAATAGTAACTGACCATATTTACAATAAATTACAGAAATACTAACAAATTTAAAACGTATTACAATTTATTAAAAAAAGTAATTTAGTTTAGGAAACTATTTATTAAAATCGAAGACACATTTATAGCAAGAAAACAAGAGACTAAACGGAAAGAAAAACGTAGATATCATGAATATGCATAACTTACTTTTTTCCTCTCTCCTCATATAAAATTTTTCACAACTATTTAAAATATTAATCTCAAAATCAAGAGCAAATTTTGATAACATTTACGCCACTTTAATAAAGAAATTTACAAAAACTTATAAGAAAATTAAGTTAAACCTATCTTCATATTTCCGTATTTACTGCTTTCAGCCATTATAAGCAAATAACAGATAAGGTACGAACATACGTGATGTTCAAATGGCGACGTTTATAGACTTTATGTTAGTTAGGAATTCCAGAATAAGTTCAGAAAGGGGGGAGGGGCAAGAACTTTGAGCAAAGCTGTAAAAATTCTTTGGAGTTAGGAGGATGAAATTTTGTGTGTGGTTGTCAGC
The DNA here is from genome assembly GCA_019973975.1 of Trichonephila clavata. Lineage (NCBI taxonomy): Eukaryota > Metazoa > Arthropoda > Arachnida > Araneae > Nephilidae > Trichonephila > Trichonephila clavata. Next base: position 216,760 of record BMAO01005123.1, on the reverse strand, counting down.
TTGATTAGTTCATTCAAAAATAAATACCGTTTTGTATGCTGGAAAAATATTATTCAGATTTTCTTTCTTCATTGCAGAAGCGTGCAAAGCAAGCGAGCGAACGAGATTTACAGTATCAGGTAAGTAGATAAATTTAAGACTCTTAAATACACTCATGTCCATAAATTAAGGATAATTCAGAAACAAACAGAAATTGAACTCTAAAATAGAAATTTCACTTGTAAAATTATCACGCACATCTTGAAGAAGAATATGCAAATTACAGGAAACCACCAGATGGCGCGGATAGTACGTCACAATGACGAGAGTGTAAGATAGGGGTATATAAGGAATGGTGGCAAGGAAATAAAATTGTTCACAAGCGCTTTAAAAGCAAAGGTCGCCCCCGAGTTACAACGCCGAATGAGGACCGGTATTTTTGGCAGTTACTGTCAAAAGAAACAGACGGAGCACAGCATCAGACCTATCTCGTCAGCTCTCTTCAGCTACCGGTACGACAGTTTCAAGGCAGACCGTGTACAGACGCTTAGGGCACATTGGTCTATAGGCTCGTAGGCCTGTCAGATGTGTTCCCCCTACCGCAACTCACTGTCGCCTGTGATTAACCTGGAGTAGAGAGCATGCATTGTGGACACCGCAACAGTGGTCTTGCGTGATGTTTTCCGACGAGTCCAGGTTTGGTTTGCAGTCTGATTCTCGCCAGACTTTCATATGGAGAGTGCCAGGTATCCGTTACCACCAAGAGAACACCATTGAACGACACCGTTACGGTGGTGCAGGATGGCTCGTTTGGGGAGGAATTATTCTTGGTTCCAGAAATGACCTGCAAGTTCAGAGCGTAACGATGACAGTCCACATCTATCGGGATGTCATTCTGGAACAACATGTACGTTTGTTTCGGGGCGCCATGGGTGCTGAATTTCATTTTATGGATGACAACGCCCGTCCTCACCGTGCAAACATTGTAGACGAATGCCTTCAATCGGAGGATATCACCCGTATGGATTAGCCAGCATACTTGCCGGACTTGAATCCAATAGAACATGTGTGGGACATGCTTGGCCGACGAATTTCAGCCCGTCAACCCCCTCCCACCTACCTACCGGAACTTCGGAGGGCATTGCTTGATGAGTGGTGTAATATTCCCCAAGATCAGATTGATAATTTGATACTCAGCATGCGTAGGCGTTGTAAGGCCTGTATTGCATCGTCCGGGAGACATACTCCGTATTAACCCTCATACTAACCATGTTATACTGTTTTTTGTAAATAGGTTCTTTTTTGAAATTTGCTCCATAGAGTAAAAATCGCAATTTTTATTAATTATGTCAAACATATAGCACCTTTTTTGCTCTTTACCTTTTGTTTAATAAATATACTTTACAAATAAGTCAAATTTGTTTTGCTTCTGTCTCTTTCTTTGCTTGAACTTCATTATCCTTAATTTATGGACATGAGTGTAAAAGAAATAAATTGCAAGATTTTAAAAGACTTTTGAATCATTTAATATGATATATATGCTTCCTTTATCTCAATCTCTATTTTTCTCCATTGAAAAGAAACTAGATTTATTCATTTATTTTTACAGGATATTTATTGTGCTATTATTTGTGTAGTACATAGAGTTATTCATATACATTTTCACACATATTTTTTTTACTTCCCTGTTATATGAGTTCATTTCAGGTACACTGAAAGACTAACAGAAATTTCAATTTGGATATTTAAAAAATTACTTTTAGAAATTTTCAGAGAAAAATACTTTAGGCAAATTTTCGTACAAATTTACTTTCAACCGCAGTCAGTTTACCCCACAGATATTTTTAATTAAATGTATTTCTTATTTTCAAACAATTCCTGTTATTTTTTTCAAAGCCTTAAAGTACATTAAAATATATTTTTTCAAACATCTTTTTTGTTTCGTAATATTTTTTGAAGGGCTTGTGGAATGTTGATAAGATACAATATATAATGTTTTACATTTTAAAAATAATTATTTTTATACTCATTTTACCTTCCTCCTTAAAACGCGTTAAAATTAATTCTGTTCTAAGAGCAAAACTTTTCAAATTAAAAGACACTCTGTAATAAATGTGGCGATTACCAGAAATAGATGCCAATGTTTCCGCCAATCAGAATCTTTTCGGAAGCAGAGAGAAAGCGCCCAGAAAATGAAACCGGGTGAACCGATTCATTAAGAGATATCTCTTGTAGCCGGAGGTGATTTCGGATTTGCTTCTCACAACTAGAACGTGTTATTTGATAACGAAATTGGTTTATTTACATGGAAAAAAAGTTAATTTCAGATAATATTTTATTTACTAACATTTTACCATTTACTTAATGTTGGAAAAATGCCTTGACTTCAAGAGACAATTTTAAAAAATCCGAACCCCATCTATTCATTTTGAAATGCTATTATACTATAAGCATTAATAAAGCGTTCCTAAGATTTCAAAATGACATTAAATGAACACCCCGTGATTTCATTGTAATGCCTTCATTACAAGTACGCTGCAAATCAAAATAATAATATAGATTGCACCTTAAAACTTAGGTGATCGGAACTGTTACATAATTATTGTGAACATGCGAATGACCGCATGGTCATGGTCACGAGTCGAGGGTTGGCGCTGGAGATCTGCCGAGTAGAAATCCACCAAGGCTCAAAACTTTCACATTAGCGTTGATGTTTGCAGAGAGGGAGTGCTGGCTCGTCCTCTTCATTTGGAGAAATATCCAGTGATATCTGATAAAGTATACTATTATCCACATGCACGAAAGCATACTATTATGCCGTGAATTATTTCGCATCAACTGCGAATAGCCTGTCAGACTCCTGATGGAAAAAAAATACTAATAAATAAAAAGTGCAGTGTAATGATTTTTTATACTATCTCAATGAGACTCAATTTCATATTAAAATCGCATGGTAAAACAATCGGAAGGCATTTCGTAAAGTACCTCGTTATTTTCAACATCCGTCAAATGAGGGCAACTTTTGAGTTGACACTCCATTCTGCAAGCTTCCACAACACTCCAATATAGTAACTTTGAGCCTCGACAAATTTAAGGTACATCAGTCCCTTTATTCTGTTAACTCGCTCTCTTAGGATCTGGGCAGTTTGTAAGCAACTATTAGTGTGAAAACTCCAGCAGGAAATAGGGAACCGCTTTCTACTTGCATGGGTTAATTAAGTATGCTAACGTTGACTGAAAGTAAATTTTATAAATACTGAGCGCCGATTCTAAGACGATTCTCCCAAAAACATTCCTTCCTTTTGATCTCTGACAAAAGACGAGAGCATCTCTTGTACGACCGAAACACAAAATGGAAACGTTTAAAATCAAATGTTCCGTTGAAAACACAGCTGCCCAAATAAAAGGCCCCGGAAGAAACTTTTATGAAAAGACTGAAAAAAAAAAGATATTTTTCAAACCTTTTGCAAGTATAGTGATGCAGATTCCTTTTTCCTTCTTTCTAGAACCGATGGTTTCCTCTTTGTCGAGGAGAGAAAATGTTTTTTTCATGGGAATCGCGAGCTGCTCTCTTGTGCTCAAAAGTCAGAGATTTTCCGCACATCCAGTTGTAAGAGACAGAATCCCACTGAGGGCATTGGAGGAGTGTTCATTAGAGGAATTTGTCATCTTTTGTGTAAATTCCTTACTTTAATTTTTATTTCTACAAAAGGGAGATTCAAATGATTTTGATCAAGTACAAATTCATAAAATAGTAATAAGCTGTTGTTTAAAAGCTTTTTTAATGTTGTGTTTATTTTTTATTTAAATTATAGGTTGATTTGAAATACTTATTATTCTCTTTTATCTGAGTTCGAATCCCGGACGTTTGTAAATATATAGTGCCTTTGCAGTATGGGGGTATAAATAGCCGTCGAGCCGCAAGTCCTCTCGTTCGGTTGGTGGAACGAGGAGAGACGTAGGAGGCCCCTGACCACCCTTAGGTGTTCTCCCTTAAAATTGGGATGTAACCGTGCCAAAACGTACTGTCACTTGTATGATGCTCAAAGCTACGGCTAACGACAGGCGTACACCTAGCCTTAGCCACGATTAATTTCATGGGCCTCGAGCTGTCATCGTCAGACAGGTGGTATTAATAAAAACAACAACTTTTTGTTTTTTTATCTAATATTGCAACTTCGTGGTAGCGTTAATCATTATGCAGTTAATTTGTTAAAGGTATCATTTTATTTATTGTTTTCGAAAAATCAATATTATCAAATTCAATCTTTCAGTAGTTTACTCGGAATAAATAAATAAATAAAGTCCCTTTCAATAGTTAGTCATAACCGCAAAGCCGGTGCTCTGCGTATCCGCTCCTTCTCAGTGATCGGATATTCAGGGATTCGAAAAAAAAAAAAGAATACTTCTACCGTGGGCACTCACCTCACGCTTTCTTTTAAAAACCCCAGAATCAAGGGTCAGGAACAGTTAGTCTTAATCTCTCAGCCCATCGCGACCAGGCCAACACGTGAAGAAGTTTTCCGTCCTGAGGGTGCTTGCCTCCACAATTTTCTTTCCGCTAACTCAGGTAACATCAGTCGTTCGTCTTTTTCCTTTTCTCCGAATCTATCCTTTTAAACTCCAGAGCCGGGTCCACAGCACGCTCCTCGTCATTTCTTATTGGCAGACCCCAAAAGTTTGCACCCGACACCTCAGTCTCAGTAGCACACCACTGGTGCAGGTCGAATAATGGCTCTGGTCCCTCTCGAATGTTTCCACAGCAAAGGCGTGTCCAACGTCTTGGCTTTGATACACCTCGTCACCGTTTCCTCATTGAAGTAACCTGCCGCCGTCCTCAAGGCACCAATCTCCTAAAACAGACAAGTACTGCTTATGGACGCACAATACACCCATGTCCCGTCCATTGTGCCCGCAGTCACACCAGCGTCGACAGTCCAGAAGCCAAACAAAGGACAATGACGCCAAAACCACGTGCTATCGCCAACCCACCAAGCAAGGCTCCTGCTTTCCATATGTCAAACTCGACATGTATAGAGGGGTGTGAGCCGTGTCTAGGGAGCGTCGTCAAAATATATTTAGTTGTATTAATCTATAATACTTTATCTAGTTTTAATCTGTAGTGTTCTATAATTTACCCATAACCCAAAAGGTTTTTGCGTTATGGGTATATAAAATAGGAAAAAAATAAGGAAATGCAAAATTCTCTCTTTTACATTTTCTTTTTACTAGAATTTTTTTCGAATCTCTCACAATTATACAAAGAGGGATTTTAATTAAAATTTTTAAAAAAATAGATCATCGCAATAAATAAAAACCTTTCTTCGAATATTTATTTGTACTGCAAATAAAGTTTAAATATTTAACGACTTTACGCGTCTGTAATAACCCATAATATTAAGAATTATTTTCTAACATAATAGTGTATCCTTTTCTTTTTACAATTTAGAAAGTATAAATTTTTTAAAAAAAATTATTTCATTAATTTTGATACTGAATACTTAATGATACTAAATTATAATTAAAATTGATAATATTTACTTTCAATTCGTTAAGACTAGAATAAAAGTTTCTACTTTTTTTGAAATACATAAAGAAATCAGCGACTTATAGTTTATCTTTACACAATGTATACGTTTAACCCCGCTCAATTCACTGTTACATAATTACTTTAACAAGTTTATATTTTCAGCTCTACTATTTTTATTCATTCATATTCAAATAATAGAATTTAAGTAATGAAATGTAATTTAAATATTATTATTTATGAAACTTTTCACGAAATTTGCAATAAACTTTGTTGTAAAATCATCAAAATTATTGCCAACTTATTGGTCGACAGATGAATTCGTAAATACAGAAATCTCTCATTTATTTATCTCTCATTATCATATATATATATATATATATATATATAGATTACTCAATTTTTATTTCACTATATTAATACAATCGTACAAACAGTTGATAAAATCAGTCATCAATGAAATGAAAAACTACAATACAAGGAATCAGGCAGCGTAAATTATTGAGATAAAGGAAATTAGCATAATGTTTATTTATTTTTCGAGATTTAAAGAATCTCTAGAATATATTATTCTGGGATGATGCAACGTTCAATCAGAATACCTAACAGGGAGGAAATGAGAGAAACATGATGTTAAATTTTTTAACGATACAGAATCCGTTAAAGTGAAGATTATGTACTTCGAATGCGGAAAACTCTTGATTCCGCCCTTTAATAGAGCAAATCAATTAATCTGCAGTTTAGCTATGTGATCTGCACATTAATGGCTTTCAAGCTTTAATAGTAACCTACACTAGTGTTCAAAACTTAAGCAAAAATGCAAATTTTAAGGAGATAGCCATGAAATTGTAGAAAAGGGGCCGTTGCGATCAGTACAGTGAACACGCAATTCAGTAGAAAGATGATGCGGGTGCAAATGTCAGGAACAAAATCTCGTAAGTGACGAGAGTGTACACAAAACGCATGTGGCTGGTGTGCGCAGCTCAAGACTATAATAAAAGAAAGAACAGAGGCGCAGTTAAAGACATTCAGTGAAAGTACAAGTAAGTTCTTTCGGGAAATATGGCTGGAAGAAATCACCTGGACGATATCAAACGCAGAAGAATGATCAAAAATCCGGAAGACGGGCGTAGTTTAACCAGTGAAGAGTTTGGAATCAATAAAAGTGTCGTTTAGCTCTCTTGGAAGGTTTCCCAGACCATTGGTACAGCTGTTAGAGAGATTGGCGGTGGCTGCCCCAACAAAACAAGTGAAATGAATGACCGATATATCGTACTGCAGGAGGAAAGAGCCCGATACCAGTCAGAAAGCGCCATTGCTCAGCACTTGCCCCCCGTTGAGAGCAACAGAGCTTCAAGTATTGCGGCTTGCTGTGACCAGATACCTTCACAAAGGTGGCCTATTCGTCCACTGTCTTGAACGCTGCACCCCTTTAAAAGTTGTCCATCGCCAGCACCACTCAGAGTGGTGTAAAGAGCACAAAATATATCATCGCATCAATGGAGTCGTGTCTTCCTTACGGATGAGAGTTGTTGCAGTGCGACAAGTGATTCTCAACGCCAGATGGTTTAGAGAGAGATCACAAAGAGATTTAAAGAGGTGATCCTAGCCCATGCATGTCTGTTCCTAAGTGCTATTGGACAAAACTTCGTTTTTAAGGAGGATAGTTCACGACCACACAGGACTGCTCGTGTTTAGCAGCTTCTGGAAAATGAAGATATCATTCGAATGGAATTGCCAGCATTTTCCCCTGATTTAAATCCCCCAGAATATGATCAGGATGCGTTGGGGATGCGTTGTGGAACTAGATTACATCCCCCGGGGAACACCCAACAAACGGAACAGATGCTGATTGAGGAATTGGCACTCTTACCTCAAGAACTGTTGGCAATCTGGTGCTGAGTGTGGAGAGACGGTGTGAATCAGTCATTGCAGTCAGGGGAAAGCATATCCAGTACTATGAAAATTTTCTTGTTATTATACCTCTTGGATAGTTAATCGTATGTAACGGTACTATGAGTTAAATAAAGCCTTTTTTTATTTGATTCTATATTATACGCATTGTATTGATTTTTGCGCACAACTATGCTTTTTTGTCATCTTTTACGTACAATATGCTTTCTCCACTTCTGAATCTTATATATCTCTCTTAGAGTTATGGCAAAAAAAAAAAAAACCTGTTGCTTGAGTTTGGTACACCAGTGTAGGTGAAGTTGGAATTTCAAGTTAGCAGAAGTGCTAACAAAGCGAACACATTTACTTCGATTATCTAAACACTCATACAAGGCTGCCTTTAACTCCTAATTACTCATATGTCACTGCCACTCTGGCTTCAATACATAGTCTACCGCTCCTTCGTCGAACTACATTATCGATGTTTCTTTGTTTTTGATTCCCGCTACACTCACTCCGTTGCGCACTCTTTTAGTCACGTTGCTGGAGGAGGATTCAAAGAACGACGTCAATCAAATTTTAGATAATTTTGTTTCATTGCGTAAGAAGTGATCAAATCTGTTGATGTAAATTACTCAAATTTTTAGCTTAGTTGTCTTGGTAGTAAAATTGTTAGTCATGAAGCTGTTTTTATGTACAGACGGAAACGTATGATTTTGAATTTCTTAAATAAACGGGCTGGGTTTCTTTTGCAGAATATCATGCGCAACCTGGTGCGTCGCTATGTGACCGAGGAGCAGCGCAAGGCGGACAACCAGGGAGTGACGGAAGACGACGTGAACGAAATTAAGCAGGACATATCCTCCTTCCGGTACGAGCTCACCGAAATTCTGCAGAACAGCGGATTCAACACCTCAGCATCCAAAGGACAGACTCAGAGTACGTGACCCGAAACAAGCATTTCCATAGCTTCTAAAACAGAATTGCGATAATCAAAATAATTTAAGAATATTTCAATTTGCCTTGGTAGATTGAGAAGTATCAGTTTGACGGGTTTTTTTAAAAAGTTCGTTTGAAAATGCTTCATTTAACTCGAAATCTCTACCATCTCTATGTTATGAAATTTCAACAACTGTGTTGCTTTTATATGTATTCTGTTCCATCACGGTTTAAATTATAATTTGGGGGGGGGATTAAAACTGGAGGGAGGAAGTGAAATGAATTCACGGACTGCAAAACGTCGATAAAAGAGCACATATAAGAAATTATTTGTCATATTTTGATAATGTATATTTTTTCTCTCTTTCGATAAGAGAGTTAATTATTCTTTTTTTAAGTTCAAAGATATTTAGCAGGAATTTATCTTAAAAAATTACTTAAATTTATTCATTTTTTGCGAACATTTTGTTGAATACAAATGAAGAAAAAAGTCCTTCTGTTCTGTTGATAAATTGTTTTTTATTTTATAATTATTGAATCAATTCTTCCTTCAGATAGCAAAAAGAGAAAATTGGAAGAAAAAGGTACCAGTTCTGATTTTAGTCTGGAAAGAGTCCCTATTTTAAATACATTCAATAAGTAAAAGTATTATTAATTTATTATTAATCATCAAAAGAGAGGGAGAGAGAGAGAAGCAGTTTAATAGTTAAAAGAATTGATACCTTCAAACTCATTAACACGTAATGTAAAACATTTAAAATTTTCTTTTCATTCAAGTTGGTTATCCATTTTACTTTTAATCTTATGAATTAATTTTTTTTTAAATATTTATATCATTTATGTATTATTATAAAGAAAAAACGCGGAAATTTCCCTAATTTTGCATTGCAAATATTTATTGTGCTTATTCTTTTGTTATGGAATCTTTTTCATTACCACTTGATGCGTATATCTTTGTTAAACAGACATAAGTGACACACACATGCATGAGGGAAAATCTCCTTGTTATAAAAAAAATCCGAGAGGGGGATTCCATACATTATGCAAGCAAAAGACACCATTGAACAAAGGAAGATTAAAGCCCTTCGTGTACCAAAAGACTAATTCCAGATCAAACTAAACCACTTTAAAATGCCAATAAAGTATATACTGTATTAGTAGGAAATACTAAAGCCATAAAAATATATACAATTTCTATCAGTGAGCTACAAAATTTAAATATGATTAAAGATATTATACCTCAGAGTTTTCAATTTCATAAAGTATTCCATCCTGAGATTATAACCGGAATATTTTTAATATGTATATAAGGAATAAAAAACTAAAATTTTTAACTTTTGAAAAATATATTTTAATCTAAAACAATCATTCATGCATTTTTTGTTTTGTTTTCCCCACTATTAATTCGCTTATAAATTAACTTAAAATTATTGGAGGAATCTAATTTAAGAGGTGAGTACATCAATAACCCCCTGGTCATTTTTCTAAAATTTTTCTCTGCAGCTCAATTCAACTAAAAAATTTTCATTTCAATGTATTCAAATTATTTTAAGTTGTCTACAGTATTCTCTTAATGCAAACTTTTTAATATTTCTGAAATTTTTCTAACACAGGGCAAACTAGAGTGACTTATTACTACTGTCAATGTTAGAAATTGGAGCTCGGCAGAGCTAACTGCTCCGTTGTTTTGTTGTCGACAAAACGGGGTTTATATGAAATGAAAACAAAGATAACTGTAATGACTCTCAAGGTTTTCACAGTGGCGTGGTGTGAGTGGAGTACCCAAATCGTGTCGACCATGGTTCTGAAATTTTAGACTTGGCCAAAACTGCTGAGTTCGGAAAAAATGATGAAGGATTATTGATTATGTAATGATTTTACTGATTATTTGCATGTTTTCATGCAAATAATCAGTAAAATCATTGTAGATCCCTAAATAATGTCAGTTAATTGAGTATTTTTCATACATATAATACCGGGATATAAAAAGTAAGAGCTGAAATATAAAAAAGATGTTTCTGAAAAGGTTTTTTCTGAACTATTACTAATCAAAATTTCCTCATTGTTATTCTTCAATTTGTCCTCTTTTAACATTTGTAGTGTATTGATTTTTTTTTGTAATCCTATACTATAAAATGAAATCGGGGGTATTGGAAGCCCATTGCGCAGTTTCTTCTACTTTGTTCAATGAAAATTTTCTTCTTAGAGTTTCTTTGAGGGGTTCAAACAAAAAGTAGTCAAAATGTAGTAAATTTGGACTGTAGAGTGAATGTTCAAGTGTTATCCAGTCAAGTTGATTTAATTTTTCTTAAGCGGGAGGGGGTTGTTTTGCTATGGATAAGTGCAACTTTGCGGATTGCAGTAGAAATCTTTTGGACGATACACAATGTGTGTTTTAAAGTTCGACAAAAGATCAAAGTCGTATACTTTATTAATTGTGCGGCAATCATGGGGAAAAAATGAATGAAAAAAATACCTTGAAAATCTCAAAAAACAGTATCGACAACTTTTCTAATTGATAAATAAACATTTGCTTTTAGTATAACATTTTTAATTTTTGTGCTTTATTCCATATTGGGTCGCTTTGCTTTAGTGGGTGTAGTGATAGAACTCAACTTTTGTCATATGTTAAAATTCACGCCAAAGAGGCAATTTCTTCCACTCTTTAGCGACTTAAATATCTTTGACAAATTTCTGTATCTTTTGATTTTTATTCAAAATTTGAGGTTTGAACTCGAACTTCTTACTCAATTCGAACAATGCATTGCACACTTCCATACAGTAGGCCCATTTCGTTAAGTATTAATCGTCGGCAATCAACAACAAAATCAGGATTTTGTCACGCTAGTTAGACTGGGTCGACGAATAGCCAAAATTTTCATTTTTAAGCAATTTGGTCTTTTGTATATTTAGCACTTCGATAAGGTGTCATCACCGAGGGGTCCATTCGTTCTGTGCCAAATTTCAATAATTCTCTTTGATTGGTTAAAAATGTAATTATTATTCCCTGTGCAGCATCAGTTGCTACTTTGTACTTACTCATTGAGCTGTGAATAAATAAATGAACAAAGGAAATATAAAATAATGCCACTAGATTATTTAAATAAATCGATTCCCGTGGTTGCTGTGGCAAAATTCATAAGGCCATTATTCTAATCAATATTAACCTGATGCCATTGAAAACACACCATGTGGGTAAGGGAGGGGGATGCAGTGTTCGTTACATTTGTCGAGATTGAATATTCTGCCGTTAACGTAGTGGGGTTTGGAAGGGGGCAGCTCAGGTGTCGTCCTCGTCACACAAAATTGCGAGTTCCATCCCCCTCGTGCAGTCAATAGCCCTCGTGAAACTTTTAAAAGTGAGGTAATTTTTTTTAAAAAAAAATTCATTTACATCTGATCTACTTTTACGTGTGTGAACCGGAGGCTCATTTTTAGTGGAGTTTGCGAAGCAATCTTGTATGAAATCGGATGACAAAATCATATTAAAACCTAATTTTTTGTGCAAGTGAATTGTTAGACATGATGAATACATCATTGGAAAAATAAATGGAATAAAATGATGAACAATTTTTTTAAACAATTGTTTCAATAAGAATTTCAGAAAAGTTGCTCGATACAATAACAATACAGTTAAAATCGTGATTTTCCGTTTCGTAAAAGTAAAACGAAACACAAAGTGGATTGTACTTGACCTAAAACAACATTTCCCGGTGATTGGATAATTTTAAATTTGATTTTGAATAAAATTTCGAACATAAATAGGTTATAGATGAGTTCCTGAGAATAAAGGGAAATAAACTTGATTATGTCTTCTGAAGGTGAAAGAATATCCTTCTCAACTTTTACTGATAATCCATGCTCAAGAATGCACAGTCAGTTCAAACATTTTCATTAAGTTAAGACTTAAAAATGTAGAGAAAATTTTTTTCAAAAACATCAATATAAATTACATAAAAATTGAAATATTAATTTGAGAAGATTTTTTTCAGAAGAGCGTTTTTCAAGAAATGGCATCAGAATTTGGTTTGTGGTATTCAGTTGAAAAGTTAAATTGATAAAAGAATTTTAAAAAAAATAAATGCTCATTTCATCATCTTTCCTCTAAGCTTTTATAAAGGTAATTCTTTTTCATAAATTTGAGATATAAAATTTATTTAACAATAATAATTAGATATTTAAAGAAAAACATACACTTTTGTAAATAATCAAAATTGGATAGCTGTAATTAAATATAAAATGTAATCGCTGGGAATTTTTATATGTATAAAAAAATCTTTTTCATTAAATAACTTCATTAACTTGATATATTCTTAAATTTTGCGCATTTTAATATGAAACACTTAAAAAATTTCATCAATTTTCAGGGAATTTAATAAAACTTCATTCAAGAAACATGAGTGGGTACATTTAAAACATTTTGCGTTATTTATTTAAATTGCTCATACCAGACATTTTAAGAATATAAAAATGTTTTTGCATTGTTTTATTTAGTCCTATTTAGAAGTTTTTTATTTAATTGCCATCCAATTGAGCGAATGTCAAATTTAAAAGCAACATCACACAGGGGGACTTGAACCTTTTCATTCTGAGTCACAATCACGTAAAAAAGATGATACCCGAGCTGGCACCTCCGTCGCTGCGCAAACAGAAGGAATTGTAGACTCCACACATTTCACGTGAATCATCGCTTCTATTTGGCAGGGCGCTGATATCCCAGTAATCAAGGCAGCGTTTCTCAAACTTTGGGGCCCTGATAACCCTATTAGGGGACGCGAGCCTATTAACAAAAATGGATTTAAAAAATTACAAATTAACTGAAAGGAAGCAAAATAAATTATACATTCGGACATAAGAATAAAATACATATTTTTACACTGATATAATACACATATAAATACATCAGTACACTGCACAATGTACACCCATGTCCATAAATTATGAATAATTCAGAATCACACAGAAATTGAACTCTAAAATAAAAATTTCACCTGTAGAATTATCACACACATCTTGAAGAAGAATATGCAAATTACAGGAAACCACCAGAGGGCTCGGATAGTACGTCACAATGACGAGAGTGTAAGTGAGTGGTATATAAGGAATGGTGGCAAAGAAGTAAAATTGTTCACAAGCGCTTTAAAAGACTTTCAGTGCAATAACCGCATAGTTATGGCACAAAGGAAACATCTGGATGATTTTTTACGTGGTAGAATTACCGGACGACTGGAATGAGGGTGTACCCAGCTCGAAGTATCCGAGGAACTTGGAATTGCCCAGAGTGTCATCTCCAGGCTTTGGCAACGATTCCAAGATGATGGTAATGTGAGTAGATGTTACAGCACAGGTCGCCTCCCCCCCCCCGAGATACAACGCCAAATGAGGACCGGTATTTGGCAGTTACTGCCAAAAGAAACAGACGGAGCACAGCATCAGACCTATCTCGTCAGCTCTATTCAGCTACCGGTACGACAGTTTCAAGGCAGACCGTGTACAGACGCTTAGGGCACATTGGTCTATATGCTCGTAGCCTGTCAGATGTGTTCCCCTTACCGCAACTCACTGTCGCCTGTGATTAACCTGGAGTAGAGAGCATGCATTGTGGACACCGCAACAATGGTCTTGTGTGATGTTTTCCGACGAGTCCAGGTGTAGTTTGCAATCTGATTCTCGCCGGACTTTCATATGGAGAGCATCAGGTACCCGTTACCACCAAGAGAACACCATTGAACGACACCGTTACGGTGGTGCAGGATGGCTCGTTTGGGGAGAATTGTTTTTGGTTCCAGAACTGACCTGCATGTTCAGAGTGTAACGATGACAGGCCACATCTATCGGGATGTCATTCTGGAACAACATGTACGTTTGTTTCGGGGCGCCATGGGTGCTGAATTTCTGCTTATGGATGATAATGCCCGTCCTCACCGTGCAAACATTGTAGACGAATGCCTTCAATCGGAGGATATCACCCGTAGGGATTGGCCAGCATACTTACCGGACTTGAATCCAATAGAACATGTGTGGGACATGCTTGGCCGACGAATTTCAGCCCGTCAACCCCCTCCCACCTACCTACCGGAACTTCGGAGGGCATTGCTTGATGAGTGGTGTAATATTCCCCAAGTTCAGATTGATAATTTGATACTCAGCATGCGTAGGCGTTGTAAGGCCTGTATGGCATCGTCCGGGAGACATACTCCGTATTAACCCTCATACTAACCATGTTATACTGTTTTTTTGTAAATAGGTTCTTTTTTAAAATTTGCTCCAGGGAGTAAAAATCGCAATTTTTATTAATTATGTCAAATATATAGCATCTTTTTTGCTCTTTACCTTTTGTTTAATGAATAGACTTGACAAATAAGTCACATTTGTTTTGCTTCTGTCTCTTTCTTTGCCTGAACTTCATTATCCTTAATTTATGGACATGAGTGTATTTGATAATTAATCTCACAATACTAAGTTAAGAACAAGTTCAATAACTACTAGGAATTCATATAGGCTTGTTATATACAAAATTTAATACTTATCTTGATGATTTGTACGGTTATGATTGAAATCTTATTGTAGCTTTAACGTCAAAGTGCATTATTATTGCATACAATTCATCGTTATTGTGAGGGAGGGGGCGTGAGAAAATTATGATTTAAAATTGGATGCCAAATATTGAAAGTGTAAGGAGCACTGAATCAAGGTAATGGGCTCGGGGCTGGCGTATTTTTATGCCTTGTACCGCTAAAGACCCAACTTGCAGAGGGAGCCGATGCACGCTAAATATGTCAAGGCGCAAACTTCTTCCGTTGATGTGGTGGAGGGGTTTGGAGAGGGGTACCATCTCAGGTATCGCTGTCATCACTGGACCATTGTTCAAAATTATGAGGTTCCTTGCCTAAAGTTCTCGAGTGACTGAATAGTTTGACGTTAATATTTACTCACCCGTCTGCATGGTGGGTCTTCAGGCGCATCAGAAGTGGAGAGTGCAACTCGACAGCGCCATCCAAGAGTTCGGATCCATAGCTGAAACGTCATAAACACCATCAAAATTTTGCTTGTAATTGAAAATGTTATCTATAGTAATTATATTATACTCTTTCACGATGATTATTAAATTATATTTTTTTTCTATTCAAAGAGTCTGGAGGAAAGAAGGGTCGACAGAAAGAGCGCCGGCTCATGAAAGGATTTGACATCGGCCTCGTCGAGAGCTCGATTCAAACTACCCCCGAGGCTAGTGTAGATGACACCAACCATAACCGCCATTCGCCGCCAGGTGCCAAACTCGCTAAGATCGCCAGACTCGCTACACGCAAGAAGAAGCAAGGGCGTTGGGGCCATCTGGTAGAGGCAACGAGACATGCCCGAGCGGCCTTCTCCAGGAGTCGATCTGAAGACTCGCTCAGCAGTAACGGATCCAGGAGCAATGGATCCAGCTGCAGCAGCGGTACCAATGGAATAGAGCGGTCCCATGTCAATCTGCCAGTTATTAAACGATCCCTTTTCGCCCGCAAGCTGGGCAACTTGGCTCTCAGCACATCCAAACTGAGGTTGGCCTTCATGGACACAGAGAAGTCAGGTATGGAGGGTCCCAAGAACCGAGTAGGAGACTCGAGCGTGGACAGAACCCAGGCTCAGAGGACTGTTAGTGCGCCCTTTGGCCAGTGGCTGAGCACGTCCATGGACCAACTGGCCAAGAAAGCGTCACCCAGCCTCAGTCGTCAACAGTGTTTAAATACAGCACGAAGCTTGTCTCCCATTCCCAGCTGCGCCAGTTCCAACGTGCCTACCCCCAGGAGCTCTATCACAGGACAACAAGATCCAGGATCCCAGAAGGACTCGATTCCGGGAAGTCCAGTGTTGCACGAACAGATGGGCCGAGAGTACGGCATCGAGACTGTGACGTACCCATCCACGGCTGGTTGGATTTGACACACTCTAGTCCAGAAAACACAAACCGGTGCTTCAATTCTACTCGTGGTATACATGGGGGGAGGGGGTGCGCAAAAAATGAAATTGATTTTTAGAAACGGTTTTTTAATATTGAACTGGGACCTTCTAGCTAGGACCTGTTTCAGCGGTCCCTGTTGTCCACTTTTCATACATTTTCAAAAATGTTTTTAGTTTTGCTTAAAACTGAATTCAGTTATGCGCAGTTGTATGGAACTATGAGGGACAGTCTAACTATATTAACAGTACTTAACTGTCACATTTGTTCGTAATGTTATTGTTGCTAATCCTGAAATATATTCTTACATCTGTCACGTTGTTTGTACCTGAAAGGCAGTCTTTTCTTTCAGACATTTTCCTAAGAATTTTTCCTTTATTAGTTCATTTATTTATTCTGTTATTAATAGTTATTTTTTAATTTATTTTATGTTAGTAAGCTGAATTGAAAATTTTACATCACCTATTTATAAAATAAGATAGGGTTTTTTTTGAAAACGGCATTTATAAATTATGCAACGCGGAAATGATAACAGTTTACGTGAGAAGGATTGATTTTATTGACGTCATCATAGGGCGTTAATGAGGAAAATTGAATATTACGAATGACACACCTTTTTCAAAGTTATAAATTACGAAGTAAGATTGTTTTATTTGTTTTAGAGGGATACTCACTGTGTGTGTGTTATCTTGTATCTGAATACTGAAATTCAAATGTAATGTACTCTCATAAAAATATGATGGGATTATAAAATTTTAAAATGAAATTATGTTCAATACCTGAAGCACACAATCTAAAGTTTTAAAATGATTTTTGTAAGGTAATATTGCATTACAATGTTACTGAATCGTTCTTTTAAATCTCTTTAATTTTAGAAATTTCATGAATGTTAAATTAAATGTGTGGAAATGGAAGATGGGCTTCTATAAGATTTTAAATACTACTTACTCAAAATGTTGTAGAAGCCTGGTAGAAAGATTTTTTGGAAATGAAACACTTTTCTAGGAACACAGTTAAACTTGAGAGGCTCTTAAGATTGTAAATTGAATACTTTTCGCTTAAAATAAAAAATGTCGAAAACAAATATTTCCTCTACTCTTTATATTGCTACTTTTTCTCCCCGTATAATATCTTTTTCTTCCTTCATCATTTAAAACGTAATTAAAACCAGTTAGAAGAAAAGAGAAAAAGAAAATCTGAACATTTTAAAGGATTTTTTAAGTATACTCTTTAAGGTATTCAACTGTCATTATATGAGTTAAAATCTCTTAAATATTATTTGCAAGTGAATCAAAGTTTGATTTTCGTCTTCGCTGTTCATTCAAAATTCCAAAGGGCTTTTTTTTCTCATTTTGCATTTGGAAATTTTGGGTGCTAGGCAACTTTTTCTGAGAAAGTTGAGCTTAATCTAATAGGTATAAGTATTAATCTCAATAATACGATTGTGTGGCGCTCGTTTTGCAACCATCTTATAAAAATTTTTATGCCCTAAAATTCTCGAAGTATAAGCTATCCAAAGGCATATTTTAAGTCCTCATCAATTAAAGAAAAAAATTTAATTTCTTTAAATTAAGCATTTTTAAAATTCTTTCCCTAAAATTATCAGTTCAAAGCAGTAACAAGAGTAGTTATGAAGCGAAAGGAAAATAAAACTGTAAGAAAATAAAGGAGACAAAAAAATAAGAGTATTTTCAAGAAAGAATCATGAAAAGAATGCTAAAAACATTGTCCTAAATAAACTTTTTGTTCTCCATTGTCCAAAGAGGAACTTAATTCTTCAAAGGTGTTTTTTTTATATCAATGACATTTTTTTCACCTAGTCTCACGTTATTTGAAAACATTTTTTATGCTCCCGAATTTTTTGTGACAGAATTACCACTTAATATTTTTTTATAAATATGATTAAGCCTTGCCAAATGTAAGAAATTAGACCAATTTGCTAAATTGTAAGTAAATATAGATTTGGAGAGAACTCAGAATGACGCCAATAAGAAAAATTGAATCATTCTAAAATGCTTCACTGGAGCTTCTTTTAAGACTTGGTGATACAGTTGGATGTCGAAGTCCCAAGCATATTGTCAAAAATGTGCACATAAATTGTAAACGTTTATATTAATTTTTATTGTGTATTCAGGAGCATTAGTAAATGTTGGCAAAAAAGAGGGGGTAAAATAATAATTAAAAACCATCTTAAGTATTTAATACTTAAGAAGCTATTTTTTTATTTAGCTTTTCTTGTTTAAGCCTCACTATTTCATTTATTACTTTTCATTTTTCTCGAACTGTTGATCTCAAAAATTTTACAGAAATTGTTCCAAAAATGCCTAATATTTTTTATGATTATATAAAAAAAAAGAATTAAGTATTTATTTTATATATATAAAATGTGTAATATGGTCATTACTTGTAAAACTAAAAAAAAGTTTGCTTACGTGTTTTACTAATCTAAAGATGTATATAAGATGCTGTCACCCAAAGTAAACTATTTGCTTAAATTAGACTATCATTAATGTATTTTAATAAATATTTAATCAAAATTATTAAGCTTTATCAGTTGGAACTTCCACCCCTCCCCCTTTTTTTGCTGATCTCTCTTTTTATTTTTTTTTATTTTTATTTTATAAACTGTGCTGCGAAGTTACCTGAAGAATACAAGCAGAAAAATAATTAAAAAATGCATTTAGAAGTAGAAAATTCATTAAAAAAATTAGAAATTTTAAACAAAATTTTAAAATCTCTTTTGTAATTTCTTCGATAGCTTCTGCATTTAATAAAAAAAAAAAAAGTGTTAGTGGGAGAAATATGCAAGATTTCTCAGACATTGAAATGTAAATAAGAAAATTCTTATTTCTTTTTTTTATAATTCTAATAATAAACACAAATTTCCTTTAAAATTGCAAATGAAAATATATTATTATTTTAAAATATTAATGAGAGAATAAACAACAGGAATATAAAATTTAGACGATGTATCGCCCTTGAAAGAATTAGTTGAGTCAGAACTTCTATTTTCGAATTCGAATCTATTAGCAATAGCTGTTGATAGGCCTAACTTTATAAAAAATTCTAAAACATGATCGTAGTTAGAAAATGCTAATTAGCCTGTCACACTATTTATCTATTCGAACAAGGCACGGCCGAATTACCGAATTTTCTACACATAACATCATACGCTGTGTCATTTTTAAACGATGAATACTTTCTGCTTTAGGCCCAACTGCAAACTCGCGCGAAACGTGCTTACGGCAGCTAATTCTGAAAACCTTTTAAGCATACAAGAAGACGAGGTTTTAACATTCACCGCGGTTTGGATCTCCATTTCATATCATTTCAATATTCATCGTTCCATATGAGCGCGAACTTTTTAAAAAAGTTTCCGACTTAGAAAAGCGATTCACCCTCAATTTTTGCTTTAAAGAGCTTTATTCAATTTAGTTTTAGACAAGAAAAAGAACAAACCTATACTTCGCAGTTTTACATCATCATTTTTCAACGCAATATTTCGCGCCTAATTTCTAGAGCAACAGAAAAAAGGCAGAGTTTGATACTTGTATATATTCCATACCTCCTAGTGCTTGGAGACGATATGAATAATTGGCATTGGCATTTTCTTTGTGGATAAAACTGAATTTTCCTGTAATAACCATAAAATTTTTGAGCATTCTGTACAATAAAGTATTTATATATCATTGACAAATTAGATCTGTTTCTTGTTTATTACAGACACACCAACATATAAACAGTTAAACATACTTCACATTCACTGAACCGCGCGCGGCCATCTTGAATTAAACAAAGCCATTTATACTCAAGAATAAGAATTTGATAGTTGAGCGTATGATTCATAAACAACAAATAAGTAAACATTAAAGAATAAATTTAAAAAGTCTCAATAAAAATTGAAATACCATGGCGTTCTTTCAGTAATGAATGACATTTTTTTGATACCAGAACAAATCATTAAAACAATACTTGTCATTGCATTTTAAACAAAAACTTAAATTAAAAATTGTTCTGTTTCAAATACATCGATAACTTAACACAAATATAAACCATGTATCTCTACAATAACGGTCTCGGGTTCACTTGATTATCATTGAAGTCAATGAACTTCATTTGGTGACATTATTTCAAGCAAGGAATTCACTAACCACCATTTAATTCAGTGCAAAAAAGTATAATCATGAAATATCATCTTCCTCTGAATCATGAGATATTTTAAGATTTATTATTGTTTGATGTATATATATATATAGAACAAATGCAAATAAATGCTTGCAAAATAAATTTACGAAAATTTTAATTTACATCATTGTGTGAAAGATCCAAAATGAGTTACTGCTCTTAGGTTAAATGCTCATAGAATATTTTTGATTACTTTTTTTCTATTTGTACGTTTTTAATAAAGAATAAGAAAATTTTTACAATATAAACTCTAAGAAACTAATTAATCAATCCATATACATGATTGGTTTTTATTCGGAGGTAGTCTGACTTGCAATAATTTACATCAATTCCGATCACGGACAGCAGAAAATATTACATAATATGTTTCAAGAAACGAATGCAAGAGTGGTTAATTTTTTTCCTTTATTTTTAATTCATTTCATAACGAATTAAATTTTTGAATAGTTTTAAAAAAGCATACAAACTCTAAAACGAATATTAAAAATAAATAACAACGCTTCTGAATTTCTGGGACTGATATTTCAACTGAAATCTGTATCTTTGCTAAAGGTTAATTTAAAAAGCCATTTTTTTCCTACAATTTAATTAGTTAATCTTTAAATTGCTATTTGAATATCACAAACAGGTTCTAAAATTCAATTCTAAGAAATCTTTGGGGAATCTAGTTCTACATCAGAATCTTCAAGTTCTTCATTTTTTAAATTAACGTTTATATATAGATATCTTATTTTCTAATTATCTTGAAATCAGCAAAATGTAGCGTAAAATGTGCATTTCACACTTGTTCCGTATTGTGTCTTTATCGCCTTTGGCGACGGAACTCTCACCAAATTGGCAACCCTTGTAATCTCTCGAAGAGAGTATAAAAGGCATTACGCACTTTCAGATTTCGCAATAAAATATTTTAGACCAACAGTCCGCATTCTTTCTTGAACCAGCATATTACGCTCAGCAACATTGGTCCGTCGAGCCGGAGGTATTTTTGATGAACAACTAGTTCACCCGCAGTTTCTTTGGATTTTGCTGTTGATCATTGAGACAGAATCATGACTTCTAGCGAAACCGGAATTACTCTGTTAAACCGCAAACGTGGTAATATCAAATGCCAGCTTACAAAAATGGCAAACGCTTTACAGAAACAAACGGACCTATCGATACATGAACTTCAAGCTAAACTGGATGTTGTGTTAAAATTACAGGATAAATTCGAACTATTGAAGAACGATTATTACAGGATCGCAAATGATACTGAATACGCTGAAGCTGAGCCAAGTCTGAATTCATTGGAGGATGATCTGCAAGACTTTGAGGTACGTCTGAAAACGTCAATTAATAAATTTAAATACGAAGCAGAATCTTCGTCAATGCTTAACAATAGTCAGCCTAAAGGCTCCCAAATAAAACTACCTAAGATTCCTCTTCCAACTTTTACCGGGAAATTGGAGGAATGGGGTTTATTCAAGAATCAGTTTTGTGATCTCGTAATCGAAAATTCTCAACTTTCGGATAGTGAAAAGCTACATTATTTGCGCGGTGCTCTGAGGGGAGATGCTAAGATAGTTGAAACTTCTGCTGATGACTTTGATTCACTTTTTAAAGCTCTTGAGCAAAGATACGAAAATAAAAGAGTTATTGTTGACTGTCATATCAAAAATATTCTCAATGTGCAGGCAATGAAATACGAGTCATCTGGAGATTTGCGCATCCTATTAGATAATATTAAGAAAAATCTTAGATCATTAAAAATCTTAGACTTCGAAAGAGATAAACTATCAAACGCGTTATTATTAAAGTTGGTTTTGGATAAATTAGATCGGGAAACAAGAAAACAATACGAATTAACATTAAAAGACAATGAAGTTCCTGATTTTGATGCGTGTTTGGAATTTCTGGAGAGAAGATATCAAATTTTGAGCAGCATTAATAAGAACATCCCGAGAAAATTAAATAATGAACGATCAAAATCATTTGTTGTTAAATCTAATAAACCAAACTTTTGTAAGGTCTGTAGAATGCAAACGCACGCATTGTATCAATGCCATAAATTTAAATCAATGAATTTATCGGACAGAACTGATTTGGTTAAAAAACTTAGAGTTTGCACGAATTGTTTAAGTGAATTTCATGCTGTGTCAAAGTGCAATTCTAAAAATCTTTGTTTTGTCTGTAAGCAGAAGCATCATACTTTGCTTCATAAATACTCGACGCCATCAACTAACTACAAAACTGACCTTGAAACATTGGGTCCTGACTTGAATTCTTCACAAATCGTAGGCAATTCGGAACCCGATTCTTCTTCGGAGAACGCTCGCGTTTCATTCCATACTAATGGAAATAACAGTATTTTGATTAATACTGCAATAGTTTATGTGAGGGACTCTGAAGGAATCAGACAACCTTTGCGTGCTATTTTAGACTGCGCTTCAGAATCAAGTTTTATTAGCTCAAGGTCAGCGGAAGCTTTGGGATTGCAGAAAGGAAAGGTAAACATTCCAATCAGTGGTTTGAATGATGCATCTATTTATATAAGAAAAAAGATTTATGCTCAAATCTCAAACACTAGAAATGATTCGCAATGGGAAATTGACTTATTGCTTGTGCCAAAGATTAGTCACTTTTCTCCTTCTAAGAGAATTAATATAACTCATTTGAATATTCCTAGTAATATACACCTGGCTGATCCAAAATTTTCTATTCCTCAAAGAGTAGATTTGTTGTTAGGGGCAGAATTGTTCTTTGCGTTTTTGGAAGTGGATAAAATAAAGATTGGGAATAACTTATTTCTGCAGTCTAGCTGTTTTGGGTACCTAGTTTCGGGTAAAATTTCAGACGCAGATTTACATATTTCGACAAGGCATTGCTTTTTGGCTAAAAACTTAGAAGCTCTAAACAAAACTCTTGCTAACTTCTGGGAAATAGAAGACGTTGAACCTCGGGAAATTTGCAATAGCGATGAATTAAATTACTGCAACGAGCATTTCGCGAAAACTCACACAAGAAAGGAAGATGGCAGATATGTTGTCTCTATGCCATTGAAACCAGAATTTCCGGATACCATTTTGGGAAATTCTAAGATTATTGCATCTAAAAGATTGGATCAGCTATGGACACGCTTAGAACGTGACCCTACCATGAAGGCGCTTTACTCAGATTTTCTAAATGAATATGAATCATTGCATCACATGAAGGAAGTGAAGGAGGATTCTAAGTCAGAGACGGGATATTATCTACCTCATCACGGTATCTTACGACCGGACAACATGACAACCAAGCTGCGTGTCGTGTTCAATGCTAGCGCTAAAACTACTAGTGGTTATTCCTTAAATGATTTATTGTATAAGGGAGGTGTGCTTCAGGAAGACCTGTTTTCAGTTCTTATTAGATTCCGCAAACACATTTACGCCTTCACTGCGGACATAAAGCAGATGTTTAGAATGATTGAGTTAAATGAAACTCAGACTAGGCTTCAAAAAATCTTGTGGAAAGGTAGTAAAACGTCTCCTACTAAAGTATATGAATTACGAACTGTCACATATGGAACAGCAAGCGCTCCATATTTGGCAACCAGGGTTTTGCGACAACTCGCTTTAGATGAGGAAAAGAACTTCCCATTGGCTTCAAAGGTTCTCCTCCAGGATTTTTACATGGATGATTGCCTCTCAGGTTCTTCTGAATTAACGGAATTTGAGACTCTACAGATGGAATTAAAACAGCTTCTTCAAAGAGGAGGAATGACGCTACATAAGTGGTGCACGAACCTTTCTCCAACGAATGCGAAGGAATTTCCACTTGACAGAAATTCCGAAGAAATCCAAGTAAAGACTCTGGGCATGATTTGGAACAGTGTAAGTGATACTTTTACTTACAAAGCCAACGTCCGTCTTAATCTCGGCTATACAAAACGAGACGTCTTGTCCCAGATCGCACGCATTTACGATCCATTTGGATTTCTAGGTCCTGTCATTTCTAAAGCTAAAATTTTTATGCAACAGCTCTGGCTACTTAAACTAGACTGGTATGAAATACTTCCTCCAGATATTTCGCAGCAATGGGAGAACTTCATTAAGACACTGCCCGATTTAGAGAAAATCAAGGTCCCAAGATGCTTTCTAAAGATTAGTGCCATTGGTGTAGTGCTTCACGGCTTTGCAGATGCTTCTTCTAAAGCTTATGAAGCAGTTGTTTATATGCAAACAGTGTCCATCACCGAGGAATCAAATTGCCAACTCTTGTGCAGTAAATCACGTGTTGCCCCGACCAAGCTCGTGACTATACCTAGACTCGAACTGTGTGCATGTCTTCTTCTGTCGAAGCTTACTCGCAGAGTCATATCAGCTCTAAAGATGCAGATAGAGTCCGTGCAGTTGTGGTCAGATTCTACAATCGCTCTCGCGTGGATTAATACCCCTCCAAACCTGCTCAAGACCTTCGTCGGAAATCGAGTGTCTCAGATCCAGAAGTTATCCAAAGATTTCCAGTGGAAGCATATCTCATCTGAGAGCAATCCAGCCGATGTCATTTCTCGCGGACTGGATGTAGGGGAACTTGCAACTAACGATTTGTGGTGGAAGGGCCCTGATTTCCAGAAAATAACTGCAGCTACTCCTAACGGCTTGCGAACTTCCAGTACTGTGACTGACCAGTGTTATACCAATGAACTTAAACCTATGCCTAAAGTGACTTTAAAGTTGAATATAGACTCTAATTTTATTGATAATTTTCTTGATCGTACAAATAATTTTCATAAATTAATTAGAATTTTAGCCTTTATTTTAAGATTTATTAAAAATTGTAGACCTGGTGTAAAACAAACCCTTGCACTTACCCTTGAAGAATATGGTTTGGCAGAGATATTCCTTATTAAACATTTTCAAGCGGGATATTTTTCTACAGAAATAGCTTCCTTGAAAAAGGGATCTTCAGTTCCCCCGTCAAGTAAGCTAAGATTTCTTAATCCCTTTATTGATAGAGAAGGTTTGTTAAGGGTAGGGGGTAGAATTTCTCACTCTAATGTCAGTTGGAACCAGAAACACCCCATAATTCTGCCTGCGGGAAATAAGTTAGTCAAACTTATATTTCAGTATTATCACAAGCGTGATTTTCATCTGGGTCAACAAGCTCTATTAAATACTGTACGCTTAAAATACTGGCCTCTTGGTGGTAGAAGCATAGCACGAAAAGTCGTTCATGAATGTGTAGAATGCTACAAGAATAACCCAGTTATCGCCAATCAAATCATGGGGGATCTGCCTCCTGAAAGAATAACGCCAAGTTCGGCTTTTCAAAACGCAGGATTAGATTTATGCGGCCCATTTTTAATCAAATATAAGGGACAGAGAAAGGGTACATTTCAGAAAGTCTATGTGGTCATATTTGTCTGTATGGCAACTAAAGCAGTTCACCTAGACTTTGTTTCAGATTTGACTGCTAACGCTTTGATTGCCACTTTGAAACGATTTTTTGCACGTCGTGGCAAAAGTTCAATTCTTTTTAGCGATAATGCTACGAATTTCACTGGAGCTTCAGCAGAACTGAAACATCTGTACAAACTTGTCATAAAAGATGAAACCATTGCAGCCCTGTTAGTCTCAGAGGGTATCAAATGGAAATTTTTGCCACCTAGGGCACCCAATTTTGGTGGCCTCTGGGAGGCGGGAGTAAAATCCTTTAAGTTCCATTTGAGAAGAGTGGTAGGCTCCGTAAAACTAACGCTGGAAGAATTTATAACTGTAATAGTTCAAATTGAGGGCATCCTCAATTCACGACCTCTCACTCCCTTATCATCTGATACAGACGATTACCAAGTATTAACTCCAGGCCATTTCTTGATAGGAAGACCCATAAATGCTATCCCTGAACCTGACATAGCTGATAAAGAGGATAACCTTCTTAATAAATGGCAGAAAACCCAAAAATTTGTTCAAACAATATGGAAACGCTGGCAAAACAGCTATTTGAGTAATTTACAACAGCGTACAAAATGGGTATTTAAGCAACCCAATATTCTCCCTGGTATGATGGTTTTAATTAAAGATCCTCAACTCCCAACCTGCAATTGGTCATTGGGTAGGATTATTAAGTCTATTCCAGGTACTGATGGAAATGTCAGAGTAGTTGATGTACGTACGCCAAGAGGTAACTACAGGAGACCTCTTTCAAAAATTTGTATTTTGCCAATAAGGGACAACCTTAGTCTTCTGTAAAGCAACTAATTGCATTTCAGTGTTAATTGTATTTTTATGTATTTTTAATTAACTTTTAACTTTGTAATTAGTTTAACTTGTATTCGCTCTTATTTAACTCTTTGTATTGTTACATTGTATAATGTTAATTTTTATATTTGAAATATGTCTGATATTTCAACGCCGCGCGGGATATTCCGTATTGTGTCTTTATCGCCTTTGGCGACGGAACTCTCACCAAATTGGCAACCCTTGTAATCTCTCGAAGAGAGTATAAAAGGCACTACGCACTTTCAGATTTCGCAATAAAATATTTTAGACGAACAGTCCGCATTCTTTCTTGAACCAGCATATTACGCTCAGCAACAACACTAAAGCGTAATTTTTCTAATCACATAACTGAAAAAATTAAAAATAAAATGTAACAGTGTAAAAAAATAAATTTTGATTTTTGTGGCGAAAAAAACTTTGCTAATAAATTACTTGTTATGTGACTAATTTTTATTGCCATTTTTAATTAAAAAGACAAATATGATTCATTTTTCAATCCATCAATTCTGTGACAACCCGGATTTCCCATGTGTCAGACACATTGAGATGGCAATAATTCCTTTCATATAATGTTGCCAATACTGTTGTGATAATACGTAATTACCGTTTATATAACGCCGTATACTATGTAATGCTGCGAAAACTTATGCCCTGAGAGCCGTTTATTCTCTTTAACATCTCTAAAGGAGAGGGTTCGTACTTTTTCACAATTTGTGTTTTTGTTCATCTCTTAGTTGTCATAATTTATAACAAAATATTGGTAATTTTCTCACCAATAAATTTCGAATTTTAATTCTTTTGGCACATTATTGAGCTTAAATGTTCTTTCAACTGAATCAAAATATAGATCCCGTATTTCGTCTCTTCTTACCTTCAATGTTCTACGCGTAAGAATAATCTCTATATTTTTTCTTTCTCTTTACCCAATCACTCGCTGGAGTTGAGTGGAAACATGACAATAATATTTAAATTAAAAAAAAAAACTTCACAGGGAAAAGTGTGCATGAAGTTTTACTTAAAATAAAACCCGAACCTAAAAAAGTTTTCAATTCAAAACTAAGCACACGTCGCCAACCCGAGCACGATTTCCGAGAGAGAGTGAGAGAATATTAACGTCGCACTGATTAGCAACACGAAGGCTTTTGGCGACGGTCCGCGTAATTTTGAACCATGGTCAAGTGACGCGGACGACACCTGAGCTGGCACCCCTCTCCTAACTACCACACCACACCAACGGGAGGACGTTTGAGCTCTCGACAGATTTAACGTGCATCGCTCCTCTACACGGCGGGTCTTTAATGGTACTAGGATCGAGCTCATGACATGCTAGCCATGATCCGATGCCTAGACCACTCGGCCACCGCGGCCGCGTACGATTTCCGACAAGAGCCTAGAAAAACCGAGTAGAGTAACGCACCCAAACCTTTAATTTAGATTTATTCTTTAGCAAAGTGCGCCTAAATAAGTTATCACTTCAATATTTATCATAGTTATTGTTTCAAAATTCATACTTGTTTTTATTTTATTTATTAGCTACAAAGAGGCTATTGTTTTATCTCTAATAAAATGTATCGCCGCATTTTTCGTATTTTACTATCAATCTGTTTTGTTAAACGAAAAATGTCACCGAATGCCGCGATATACAGCCAATAGGGGAAAAACATTTCCACGCACCTTTGAACACAGGAATAATAACGATAACATTATTTCAATTGCCGATGTTTTCGTTTGACGAAGTGGGTGGATGGTATACTACGTAAGTACCCACCTTCCAAATACCTGTTTTCCCCAATAATGAACAATAATTTTCAAAAATACGTCATAACAATGATCTATTTCTCTCTTTTATTATTAAAGAAAAATCTCGCGCAAATTTCAATAATATTTTATCAATCCATTCATGTATTACAGCAATTTACACGGAATCAAGATTTCGAAGAAGATTTCATATGGAATCAAATTATTATGAATTTTACGACAGTTATGAGGATTATATCGAGAACTGTTTCTTCATTTTTTGTCTATCTGACATATTTTTCAGTTAAAAGTTTTTTTTCTCTATTTGTGTTACATAAAGAGATTAAATGTTTTGTTAAATGTTTACATAAAAAGAAAACTGCGAAAATTATTTACGCAGAATAAATGAGAGAGAGAGAGAAAAACTTAACCGTTGTGGGATGCAGTGGCGTAACGGAGAATATTATGGCCCTCCTGCGAAGTCAGACTTGGGACCTGAAGCTGTACTTGGCGTCAGTCAGGCTTTGGACCTCTAGAATCCTAGTACTTTACACCACTGATGAGTTATAATGTGTCATCAGAGCAAAAATATTTGAGTGTTTAGACACATGAAATATATTGTATTGCGCTTTATTTTAATATCAATTCATCTTTCATACTATTTCGTAAGAATTTTGTCAATTTTCCCCCTTTCTCTTGAAGGCAGAATTGTTCTTTTTTGAATGATTTCATCCAGAAAGGAGTAATTTTTTCCTTAAAATTTTTTTAAACAGATATTCATTTTTTTCATTTAAAATACATAAAAATGTGACTTAAAATATCTCCTCTGCAAAAATGTAATGAAATTGAACTTAGTCTTTTCAAAGCATTGCTAAAAAACTACTTTTCATTAAAAAAAAGCATTTCTTTCTCTCCACTCGGAATTTTAAAATTAGATTTTATTAATGTGAAACTGACACGTTTAAGTTAAGTTCGCTAACTCCGTAAATTAAAAAATATATATATCTTTTGTGTACTTTATTATAATAAAAATAAAATTTCAATACTTTGACATTCACATCAAATATATATAAATAAATTATCCAGAAAATAGGCATAAAATTTTTTTTATATATATATAAACCCATGACTTTTTTCTTCCCAGTTTACGACCTCTGTTTACATTTCACTTCCAAAACAAAAAAAGAGACTTCTCATTCTCTTAGGACTTCGCGCCAAAAATCGCTTCTTTCACTCAAAAAGGAAAGTTGGTTCCGGGAATGGTGTGTTTATCGGAAAACCGGATGTAGCATGCAAAACCACCTTTTACACCCTGTCAAAGAAAAAGAAAAGGTTCGCTCGAAACTCTTGCTGTAGAAAACCGGTCACAAAAGGAATGGGGACGGACAGACGACCCAATTTGGGCTCTGAAGCCAACAGAAGTTCTTTTTTTCTTATTATTGTTTTTATTGCCATCTCTAGACGTCATAACCGGACGGAATGAAAACAAAACTAAAGAAAGAAAGAAAAAGGTGCCTCTTGAACATAATCGTGAATTTTGAAGTTCACAATTGTTCTTGACGATTGTCACGTCAGTCGAGTGGTGGGTTCCCGTGAATAATAAGTCGAGATGGTGGAAGAGATAAGTCCTGTGTGAAAAGAAAGGAGAAAAACTCACGTAAAAGAGGAATGCCGTTGACTGTTTTTTGCATCTTTACCAAAAATAAGTTGAATGGGCCGATTTCTTTAAAAAAAATTAAAAAATTATAAAGTGTGAAGTGAAACTGAATCTCTTTTGATGGCATTGATTTGTTTTAAAAATGTTGGGAAAAACTCCATTCTAAAGAAAAATCTATCTTCTCTTATCTGGCATTAGAAAATTATGGTGTCTGTACTAATTTGTGAATAATTACCATACTATAACAAAAAAAATTCTATTACAAAATACAGAACTAATAGAGAATTACTATGCGATATTTTTTAAAATTATGTTCCTTCATTGATGAGTGAAATAAGAAGAAGGCAATGAATTGTGTTTTGTAACTTCATTCCATGAACAAAAGTTGGATTTCAGTAGAAATAAAGGTAGCTATTACTCTCTTCTAATGTATTTTATAAGTGTGCTTTATAAAGATAGGAAAATTGCGTAAAAATAGTAACTAGTTCATAGTTTTAAGTATGAATTAGAATTAAGAACTTGTGTTAGAATCCGTTGCCTTTGAAATAGGCTGTCATTTTTAAAAATAAAATTTATTGTCTAAAACATTTCCAACGCCATTTCTCTCATCGTAAAGAAATAAGGGATTAAGTTGAGAAAGGATGACCTCAGGTTAAAAAAAATAATTAATTTATTCAAAAAATTATGTTTTTAAATATTGAAATAAAATTTAAAATGTGTGAGAACATACTCAATAGATTCCAGTCGTTGTTTTGACTGATTTAATATAAATGCTCACCCATCAGAATGACATCATGATGGAAAGAATGAAACCAAGTTTAAAAATTTTTTTCATTTCTTTTCTGTTGATTTCGACCTTACTCTTCAACTTGGCTGTTCTATACAGGAGACACTTCATCCAGCCACAAGTCTGCGTTTCTGAAAAATGCGAAATGGTTCGAAATATTTCTAAAGTACCATTTGACCAATATATTCATATTGCATTTTTCGGGAAGTACGCATTTAGGAATATGAAAATAGTGCGTGGGATGGCCAAGACCTTTCACAGCATTCTGGAGAACACACACAGCCCCATCTATCTTCACGTGCTGCTGGACTCCAACAGCAAGCTGAGAACGTCGAGGACGCTGAGGAAAGTGGCACGAAATTTTAGGAGGAGATTGAATGTAAGTATGTATTTCTAAAATTATCTATTCGTTATCATGTTTTAAAATTGCTTAGTATTAGTTTGTTTTAATTTATATAAAATATAAAATTTATTTATTTTTCTCGTCTTTGATAATACTTTGTATTTTTATGTGACTCAATCTAAAAAATTTGCTCAAAATTTTATCCGTAAAAAAAAAAAAAAATTGGGGATTTTCCAATTGCTTTTTTATTCTCTTAAAAATTTAACAATTTTTTGTGAGATTCGATTGTTTTCATAAGAGTAATTTTCAACCAGGTTTCACAAAATATTTCTTAAGTTATCGTTCTTCGAAACATTTTCTGTGAAGCATTAATATTTACTTTCAAGTGCATACTACTAGCCGAAAATGGTTTTTGTTTACTATTAAAATTGCGTTGTATCGATATGATACTCTACGTAATATTGCTTGGTGTTATTTATAAAATTCAAAATTGTGTTTAACAGTGTAATAATTTTGAAATTCTAAAATTTGGTTAAAAATTTCGTCCATCTTTAAAGAATGGGTTCCGAAATTGATAGTAGAATAATACAGAATTTTTTATATACAAACTATTAAATACAAAATTTAATAATTTTAGAATGATTTCCCACCAATACGAACAACCCACAAAGAGCACAGCCGAACCCATTCACTCGGCACTCGAAAGAAACCGAACTACAAACAGTGAAGCTATTTGCAAAAGAATGCCTTTCGAAAAACACTTTTTCTCGAGACTGTTGTCTTTCCACGAAGCGACATCTTATTTCCTTTAAAACATCTTTTCCATTTCAATTATTTATAAATGATATCTTGTTTGCATCACTCGTATTTATTATTTTGCTCTTTAAATCATTTTTAAACAAATCCTTATCAATTATCATAGTTCGTTTCACAATTTAGAAACTTTTTACTGAATGCTTATCTAATTACGTGAATCTTAAGCGCTATCAGGTATGCAAAATTTTTCACTTTATTTGATAATGTTTTGCATTCCAGTTATATTCCAATTTTTAAAATTTTTCTCAATAGCATTTTTATATCTTTCTTACGATTGAAAAATTATTATTTAAAAGCTAAAACATTAATTAGTGTACTAGAAGATAATATTAATTAAATATTTTCTTCGAGGTTTTTTATCCTTTTCAAATCGATCCGTGGGTTCGCGTTTGGATTTCTTTAAAATAATGTCGTGTGAAATAAATACTGTTACAAATTTTTTTAAAAAAAACTGGATGTGTTGTGTGTGAGGATTTTAGGAAGAAGTTTGGTAGGTAGTAACTCAGAGTAATTTTGCCCACGTGGATTTATTTTTGCCTGATCGCCATGTAAAGGAGCTGATGCAAGTTGAATCTGACTCGAAATGATTTGATCTGAAGCAACACGAGTGCTGTTGGCGACAGACCTTGTACATTTCAGCTACGTTCAAGTGACGAGGGAGACCCCTGATCTCTCTCTCCAAACCACTCCAACGTTCGATATTTAAGGCTGAAAATATTTAACGTGCCTCAGCTCCTCTTCACGGAGGAACTTCGGTGGCACTAAATTTCGAGCTCTCCACTCGACAACACCGGTCACGAGTTTGTGACCCTAACAGCTTGGCTGCCGCGACCTTCCAAAAAAAGCTGACAAAGTGGTGGGTGGAAGTGCTGGAGAAATAGGGATGCCACCTCAGGGCTCTTCTTGTCACTTAAGCATGGTTCGAGATGACAAGATCCTTAAGTAATAGCTTTCATGCTGGCTTTGAGTAGGACGCTAACAAACCAAGCACAATTGTCTCTTAATTTTATAAATATTTTTTTATTTATTTATTCTATGGAAAGTTATTTGTTTTACGTAATTTTTTCAATCTCATTTCAAACACATTTCGACTTTTTTCTTCCATTTTATTTAATTTTCTATTCATAATGTGGACTAATTTGGGTACAAAATGGTGAGCTATATACTGAAATATTTTACGTTCAAAATCGTTCTCTGTGGTGGTAATAAAAGGAACTGAAGGCCACTTGAAACAAAGACATCACCCATCACTATATCAGGGGATCTTTAAATAAAATTTACCCTCTAGGATGTAGTCCTCGTCATTTGATTATGACTTCAAATTTTAAGTCTTCAGGATTCAAACTGATCCAAATCTACATTATTTTTAGAGAAAAAAATCTCATAAATACGAAGTGTTTAATTGCTTCTATCAATTTAGGAACGTAGTGACATACAGTAATACCCCGAACTCACACGATAGGAGGGACTGAATGATAACCCCGCTTATGTTGGGGTGTAATTTCGCATAAATTAATTTTACTCGGGACTGGAGACAAAAGAAAATAATTTAGAAAAAAAATCGCAAGCACAGAAGTTATCTTGATAAGTCTAGTTATTTTCATTAAGTGTAACAAAATAGTCTGCCGGCAAAAGAATTTTCCGAGTGCATGCTAATCATTTTTTTTAATTCTTTGCTTTGTTGAAAAAGTAAATTCTGTTGGAGTCTATATTTCCTAAAATTTGTGCGGCCGCGGTAGCCAAGTAGTCTAGGCATCGGATCGTGGCTAGCGTGTCATGAGTTCGATCCCAGTACCACTAAAGACCCACCATGTAGGGGCGCGATGCACGTAAAATCTGTCGAGAGCTCAAACGTCCTCCCGTTGGTGTGGTAGGGTAGTTAGGAGAGAGGGGTGCCAGCTCAGGTGTCGTCCGCGTCACTTGACCATGGCTCAAAATTACGCGGACCGTCCCCCAAAGCCCTCGTGTAGCTGAACAGTGGGACATTAATATTCACTCACTCACTCCTAAAATGTGTACCTCTTCCTCAATTAAACCGAGACCTGCTGTCGAATTCCCCACCAGCAGTCGATTTTCTGCTTGG
The DNA here is from genome assembly GCA_019973975.1 of Trichonephila clavata. Taxonomy (NCBI): domain Eukaryota; kingdom Metazoa; phylum Arthropoda; class Arachnida; order Araneae; family Nephilidae; genus Trichonephila; species Trichonephila clavata. Next base: position 182,636 of record BMAO01005123.1, on the reverse strand, counting down.
ACTGGGTCTAAAGACTCTTCAATGGGTTGCTCATGCATTTCTACGAGTTTCATCCATTGTCAGCTCCTGATTGTGGGAGAAGTGCTTGAACATCATCACTATCCACTTCTGAATTTATTTGCCTGACAACTTCTTCAATCACATTACAAATCAGAGTAGGTATTATACATTGAGCAAACACGAGAAAAAAATTATAGCATGTAATAACAAACACACACTCTGTATAAAGGAAATAAGAAATTTTTGCTAAGCATTGATTCCGCGTGATACGTGCAAGTATTTGTATTAGTTAAACTGGAAGCAGGGGGAGAGTAGGCGAGTTGTACAGCGTTCAAACAAATGACGAATCAAAGATATTTGAAAGTCGCGTAAGTCGAGGTATTACTGTATCCACTTCATTTTTTATATAAAATAACAATCGATTCATTCAAAAGCAAATATAATCCATATTGTTTTCCAGTTGTGGAAAACAGTCCAATTCCGAAATTTCCTTTCATTTAAAAGTTCAGAGCTTTGCTCGTTTGTGAATCTGGGAGTTTGTTTAAATAATGTGACTTAACATCCTCTTTATGTACTTGAAATTTCACCGTTGGTTCATTAAAAATTCTTGTTCGCTCCCAAATTCTGCTATGGAGTAGAAAGGGTTCCAACTGAATCATTCAAGCGAGATTGTGCGACTGAATTTTTAATTACGAATTTAAAAGTCGCGTATTTTCTTTCGTCGATCGATCCTCATCTCTCTGTTACTTACTGTACAGATGGTTATGAAAGACTACTCGAGTGAATGCAACGTCATGGATCCCACCACTCGCCAAAACTACCCTAATCCACTAGGGGACAGCTATAAGGATCATCTCACGAATCCACAAAACATCGCTGACCATTGGGCTGCTTCCGTATTCGATTCTATACGACTAAAGAATCTATAAAGAGTGAACTTCTATTTCACACAGAGGCATTCTAAAGCAAACTGGTTCAAACTAAGGGTTTTAATTTTTCTCTCTCTTGAATCTGTAAGCAGATGAACCCTTAATCATACGCATATGTTATATTTCCAAATAAAATTTTTATATGTAGGTTATTAAAGGTAAACAGTTATAATATAGTATGAAATATATGTTGCAATTTTAATATATATATATATATATATATATATATAAATATTGCAATATTTATGGAGAATTATTTTGTAGCGTGGCCAGTGTTGGTTCTTTATATGTAGATTTACCGAAGGGTATGTATGTTGGTTGTTTCTTGATAGACAAAAAACTTCTTCAGGGTTAGAGTTTCAAGCTCCTTTTATTCATTGTCACAAATATATGAAATGTAATATCATTTAGAATAATTAATCAATAGAAACACGAACACACACGTAGCAGAAGCAACAGGCAGCAGCGGCGAGGACATGTTCATGGTGAGCAGACAACGACAAAAAGAGTGAGCACACAACACTCTAGGTTTATGTACTGGTGGTGACGGTCGAGCGACTTCTTTCTAACGGGAGCCGTGATTGGTTGCAAGCACGCGCGAGCAAATAGATTAAGATAAAGATTATCACATTAGTCTTGTACCAAAGAATTAAAAAATATTTTAAAGGAGTTAAATTAAAGAATACTAGAAGGAGTTATATATTATATATATATTATACAAGGTAAGCAACAAGCTCTTGTCGTTTTTAATGACCCAAAAAACATGACATACAAACAGCGTAGCCTATTATTAGTCTTCAAAATAATTACCATAGGCATCCGGCACTTTCTGCCTACGTGTCTCCAGTTGTTCAATTCCCTTGCGGTAAAACTCGGGGGTGTGGGACGCAAAGAAGTCCGCGAGAGCTTGGAGCACGTCTGCTTCATTGGTGAAGGATTTACCACAAAGATGATTGTCCAGGGAATGGAAGATATGGTAATCGGATGGTGCAAGGTCAGGTGAGTAAAGAGGATGGCACAAAGTCTCCCAACAAAGTCGCTGTGTCGTATTCCTGGTCACCCACGCGACATGCGGCCCCGCGTTATCATGAAATAACAGTACACCCTTTCGATTAACCAGTACTGGCTCCTTCTGATGCAATGCCTGTTGTACCAGTTCCAATTTCTGTGAATACAGACCTGCAGTGACCATTTGGCCCGTTGGTAGCAACTTTTACTGAACCACTTGATGACAAGTCCACCAGGCACAAAGCATAATCTTGCGTAGGTGCATAGGTGGGCTTGCGCTGTGACAACTGATGATCCTGGGGTGACAAATAATATTTGGAACGCTTGGGTGTGTCATACAGGACCCACTTCTCGTCACTGGTCAGCACCCGATTGAATATGGGTGTGCTACGGTGGCGAGAAAGCAACGATAAACAGGCTGCCACTCGTTGTTGCTTATGGACTTCCAACAGCGTGTGAGGAACCCACTTGCTCAGAATGTACGTCTTACCTAAGCGGTGCAGATGAAGTCTAACCGTTTCACTGGAATTGTTGAATTTTCTGGGAAGTTCACCACACGTCTGACTACTGTTTCTCCTCAATGGCCGCCTGCAGGGCTTCGTCACCCGAGGCCTGTGGTCGTCCTGTTCGAGCTTTATCACAGAGGGACAAATCTCCCGACCTGAAGTTTTGAAGCCAGTGCCTTGCCGTGCGTTCATTGACAGCACTATTCCCAAACGCTTGACATATTCGGCGACTTGATGCAGCGGCTGATAAGCCTACTTTAGAGTCGTAAAGTAAACAACCCCGAACGAGCTCCTTCGATACGTCCATTTCGCTTCGCTACTGCACGAGTTCCGATTGAGGAATGTGAGCAGTGGACCTACGTTTATAACAACTGATACTCCTACTCTCGACTGACGGTTTCTCAATCACGTCATACACGAATTTGCATACTTATTCTCACTTCTTTCAATGGAAACGCGCAAACAGCAGGAGCTTTTTTGCTTTTATATATATATATATATTAAATTTGCATCAAATTACATACAACGCAATAAATTTCTTTTTTTTTCAAAAAAAATCAGAAAAAATAAAAGTAAAACTATAAACATTTTACTAAATATTATTTAATTAAAAAATACCCAATTAAATTTATTAATAGTTATTTGAATAAAGAAATTCAAAATAGTAAGTATTAAAATTCCATAGAATATTAATAGTTTATTATTATAAATTTATCATTCTTCGGCGATAGACATTGTTACCTCTATATTCTAAATATTAGATAAAATTACCTATTCTCTTAGTTTTATTTAAGCGGTAGTAATTTTTTTAAAATATTTAAATATATTTATATGATCCTAGTGTCCCTCAAATAATTGTAATATTTATACACACTTTTAAATATTTTATTTCTATCCTTTTCATTCTTTTGATAAGTGCTACTATTCAGCTATTCCTATGCTTTGAATTTGTATGTGGTCCAGAATCTAGCAATAACTTGTTTATTGTACTCAGGTTTAGCGTGGGCCTGCATTTTTTAATGCAATTTTCAAGTAAGTTATCTTTTTTCCTGTAATGGATTTAGATATTCTATCCATTATTTTGAATAGTTTTTTGCCCAGTAGTATTAATAGAAGGGGAAAAGATTAGCTGGCCAAAAAACATGTTCAACTTCACTTTTATATGATTTCTTTTTTCACGTATAAGAGCTGCCCTAAGAGAGTTAACAATGCTTATAATACTGTATCAACCCTATTTTTATGTTTTAAATTCTATTATTTTTATAATTTCTAATATATCCTTTCTAAAATCTTATGTTTGTGGTTTATCTTACATTTTTGGATTTTTTCAGTTTGGATGATTATTGATTGTCATCAAAACTGAAAATTCTTTAGTAGAGAATTTGGACTGTATATATATACAGAATTCCAACCTTCGATAATACGAACATTTCGCTAATTCGAAGTATATGCTCAGTCCCTAGAAAAACTCTTGATATTTTGAACTAAAACAATACATTTTGGTACACTCAATAATTCGAAGTAAAATCTGTGGCTGGTCGGGCTACAACGCGTAATAATTCGAAGTTATCTTACAAAATTCTCGACAATTCGAACACTCACTATCATGTGAGCATCCTGTAGAAAACAGGTTGGAGCTTACAATTTTTGTGTAGTATTGTCTCTGAGTGTATCCTCTGTAACATATACCCTTTTAATGATCATCTGTTTGCTACCCCTTCTTAATGTTATCCGGTTCTCATCACTTTATACACGTATAGTTTTCCTTCTTCAAGTGGACAATAGATCAACCGCACCCGTTGTCAACCGTCCATATCTTTCGTTTAACACATGGCCTTGCTACACATGTGTTCAGAAAGGCTGGTTCACTGTTGTGAAGAAGAGATGCATGGAATTGTGCATAAATTTATTTTTTAATAGAGGACTTTTATCTTCTGTTCTTTTAAAAATACTTTGACATAATTTTATACAAACGAACAATTGTTGTTTTATTACATCGTTTCAAATTTAAATGTGCTAGGAAAAATTTCTCTTCGTGTCTATTGGGAGTTTTTTTTCTACCCTCTTGATAATTCGAAGTTTTTCATTGGTCCCTCCAATTTCGAATTACCGAGAGTCGACTGTATATATATATATAGATTACCTACAGTATAATTCTGTGGAATCGATTAAGATTTTTTGTAAGGAACTGTGTTACTTGACTAAATTCAAATTCTATGAGGTAGGCCTTTCGAAAAACAATGGCAGATATTTTAGTATTTCTTCTTCGAGGATTTTTATGCACATATTTTATTTTCATTCAGAGAAATGCAAGTATCCTCAAAATGGGAATACATTGTTTCATTTTGTAATTATTAAACTATTTTTGTATTGATAATATTTTATAATGAGCCTTTTATTTATATTATGAATACCCGAAATACAATTTTACAACTTTTTCTTGTGAACACTCAGAGCCTCTATCGCCAATGATTGTTTTTTAACGTCACGCTTTGCAGCTACGGGGTTTTAGTTACATGTCTGATAATTTTTGAAATGGGGTCAAGTGACGAGGATGGCACCTGTGTGTGAGTTGGCATCTTATTCTCTAAATTTTAGCAACACACCAACGTGAGAACTCTGTACCTCAGCCCCAACTGCACGGACGAGTCGCAAACGACGTTGATCATTCGGTAACTGCCACCTCGACCTTTTTGCTTGAAATTAAAATATTTATTTTAAAGTTTACTGTCTGCCGTTTTCGGATCTGTTAATTAACGAAGAATTAAAAATTGACAACTGTAGTTTGGGCGAGAACTGATTATTCGAACTGTTCTGAAATGAGTCCACGTTATTCGCGTATATTTATTGTGCGTACCAAAAATAAAAAAAAGTTTAAACAAAAAGCAGATGATTCATTCTTGCGAAACAAATGCCTTGGGGGAATTTTCCATACGAGGCAAAAGTAATGTGCGAAAATCAACAGAAACAGATTCCACTGTGGGTTGACTGAATCCTAAAACAAACAAAACGAGATCTGATCTTTCGTACCATTCGCTGGAGTCGAAAATGTTCACGAAACAATTCAACTCAAAAGATGAATAAAGGAGAGAGAGTGAAAAAAGCATTTGGGTGGGTGTATTATTATTTTATATCGCGCATCAATTATTAGGAATTTTCTTAAAATAGAAATGACCGTTTTCAATTCAATTCGATAAATTAAGATGAGCCTTTGGGAAAATTGTTATAGATAATTATGTCCATGCGATGCTTTTGGTCCTCCCACGGGTAGCCGAGGGGGCGTTCTTTCTGCTCAAACATTTGTTCGATTCCACAACGTATCAAGGCTTAAAATTCTCGCAATGCCATTGTGTGCAAGTTTAGCCACTTGACCATGGCTTCAATTTATAATGTATGTTGCCAACATGGAGTTTATATAAATGCAACGCTTATAAACAATTAATCGATCAGCGAAATTCCGACGAACCGTGTAAGTAAGACATGAGTATAAATAAAAATTCAATTTATTACCAAAGGTTATTAATACATATATTGCTGTACTTAATGAACTGAACGGTGTTGGGATACTTAAAAAAAGAATTAAGAATAACTCTTTTAGAAATATCTTAATAGATAATAACCCCTGCCTTCTTAGAGCTGATGAAACTGAAAAACATCTGAAACACTATAAGAGTGGTTTGATCCTAGAGGGTGCATGACTGTGACTTGGCGTCGATAGATTCTCTGAACAGTAGAATTATGGGGTGAGTGAGTGAATATTAACGTCCCACTGTTCAGCTACACGAGGGCTATTGGGGACGGTCCGCGTAATTTTGAACCATGGTCAAGTGACGCGGACGACACCTGAGCTGCCATCCCTCTCTCCTAAATACCACACCACACCACACCAACAGGAGGACGTTTGAGCTCTCGGCAGATTTAACGTGCATCGCTCCCCTACACGGTGGGTCTTCAGTGCTACTGGGATCGAACTCATGACATGCTAGCCACGATCAGATGACTAGACCACTTAGCTACTGCGGCCACGTAGAATTATGAAGTTTTTTATCAAGCTTCTAGACTACAATGGCGCCATCACATTTAGGCACAGATAGGACATGTGCTTGAATATGCATGAGGATTTGTCGAAAAATAATGATATTGCACATAATGTTTGGTAGTAAATTGGTTTTTTTCTTTACTCTTGTTTCCATGGCTCGACATGTATATAAATATTTTTGATCCTTTTTTCAAGTTTTCTCCCATTCATTACATTTTTGCAAGCCTCGTAGCATAATCATGACCATAAAAATGCTCAAAAAAGTTTTCAAAATTTTTTTATAGAAATAATAGTATATATATCAAAATCGTCCGTATTTTATATATACATAATCTTCCTTTCGTGTGCGTATTTTTCAATGTACAAGAGAATTCTGAAACTGTACCGTATTGTATAACTTACTGTTAAAAAACTTATTGTTAAAAAACTTATTGTTATAAAACTATTGTTATAAAACTTATTGTTAAATTAACCAAAAAAAATTCCGTGGCCTGTCCGGGTTATTGGTAATGACTTAAGTTTATATTAAAAACACGCACACAATTCAACCACCTGCTCTAAGCCCTTCAAATACCAAAATTAAAATATGGTTCGGGTATAGAGCTATTCTATATATATTTGAATCAGAACGCCCAGCTCCTATTTTTATTTTTTAACACGTTTTTATAAGTTTTACTTGTATGTAACGGAATTTTTAACTTTATTTTCACCCATTTTAAAAGGTCAGATTAATTCGAAATTTTGCACACTTGTCAAAGACCGATGACAGTACAATAATTTCATAATTTGATTCCATTTTCCTGATCGGGATCATCAAGAATAGCGATTTTTAAATTTGGTGACTAACTGCATGTACCTCTTCTAGATTTGGCGACTTATTGCATACGCCAATTTTAGATTTGGCGACCAATTCCATACAACAGTTCCAGATCTGGTAACTAATTCCAGATTTAGCGACTAAAAGATTAAGGTGCAACCCTAAGAGCGAATATCCTTGAGTTTTGCTTAATAAAACAAACAAAAAAAAATGTTCTTTATGTGAGAAAGGGGAAGGTGGGTGCGTCAGCAATTTCTTACCATATTATAAACGATTATCTGGTTTTTCTGAAAATGGAAATAATAAAAAAAGAGTCGTGCATGGTGAAAAAAAATAATTTATGTTCTGACTGCTAAATATTTTTTTTTATAAAAAATTACGGTTAGAACTGATAATACGAGCTAACATTATAGCAATACGTTTAAAAGGTGATAATACGATTGACACTTAAAATTTAACACACTTTTATTGGTTTGACCTGTGTCTAGAGAGACGAAATCTTTGAAATATAACGATACGGGACTCACCCGGGGCCCCAGAGAATAATTACCCTTAAGATCCGTTAATTTATATCCATTGAAGAGCAAGATTAATTCCAGCAGCCACGTAATTTTGGCTCCAAATATCAAACTCAAGAATAAATTCAACAATGAATGAATGAATGATAATTTAAAGAACTAAAAAAAAGCTTTTATTGTGGGTTGGTTGAACTAAAAAAATGGAAAAAAAATTATAGTTTAAAAAAAACTGAAGAACACGCTTTTATAGTAAATAAAACTAAAAAGTAAAAAAACTATTCTAAATATAAGAATAAAATGATTAACGTGAAAATTAATGTCATTGGGGTAAAAGCGTGGGGTGCGTTGTATTACATTTTTACACTACCTCGGCATTCGGCATTTCGGAATAGAACTAGTAAGAAATTATAACAATTAATTTAGAGCACCGCATGCTTTTACCCTAATGTCATTAATTTTATCATTAATCATTTTATTCTTATATTTAGAATTTTTTTTACTTTTTAGTTCGATTTACTATAAAGCATGTTTTCTATTTTTTATAGTTAATACACTAGATAACTCTAGTACTCTATAATTATATGCACTAGAAAAATGTTTCAGAAAAAATTGCATGCTAAAATCCTCAATATCGTATATTGGATCATTTGTAACATTTTTAGTTAGATAGAAGAGAAAAAAAAAATCGAAGAGAATTTCTCCTTCCTTTTTTTCCCCTTCCCGCGACAGTCTCGAACATATATATATGTATAAATGGTATATATATATATATATGAACATGGTATATATGTATAAATATAATCTACAAACTGTTGCTAGTTTTTCTTCTATCCAGACCATTTCACTTCTTGAATACATACGCGTATCTACTAATATTTGTTCAAGCCAATAAACATATCATCAAGCTACTCAGCTATGAGATATTCAGCTTATAAACTATAACGAGAATGTTCTTCTAAAGTACTTTAAATTTGAGTGAAAGGAGAACTGTAATTCTTAAGGTTTGATGACGTAAGCTCTCAGAAAAATGACTCATCCTGCATTTTATTTTGATATTTATTTATTATTTTCTTCAACGGAACATACAATTAATATTACTGGATTAGAAATGGGATATTAATAATAACTGCAATCCTCCTATGCTTTGAGTCGAATGCTCTAATCGAAAGTAATTCCTACTATAAAATTACACTGCTGGCCAGACAAAATGCAACACAAAGAACCAGAGATATCAAAGTGAAATTTATTTGGCAGATAACTTATTGTGCAAAGATCTAACAATAAAAATTACAGCCTCTTGTATGGATAATGACAAATTCTCAGTAGTCAGTGTAGCCACCATTGTTGGATATAACCGCTGCCACACGCCTTGGGATAAAATCAAAAAGGCTCTGGATGTGTTCATGCGATACAAGAGTCCATGCGGCTTCCACATATTGCCAAAGTTAATCTGGTGTAGAAGCGGGTGGTGTATCTCGAGGCATTCGTAATGCAAGCATAGACCACACGTTTTTGATTGGTGATAGCTTGGGAGAACAAGCAGGCCAAGAAAACTATTAAATCTGACGGGCAAAGAAGAAATCTTCAACATTGCTTGTCATGTGTTGCCACGTTCTATCCTGTTGAAATAGGGCTGATGGCAAGCGCTGAATGTAAGGCAGGACCACGGATTCCACCACCTCAGAGATGTAGCGCTGGCTGTTCAGTGCACAGGCAATGCGTACTAGAGGGGTGCGGCAGTGAAATACAATACCACCCCAAACCATGATACCGGATGCAGGACCAGAGTGGTGATGCATAACCCAACAGTTCAGCTGCCTCTCACCACGGTTTCTCCAAAATCGAATCCACCATCATGATGTTACAAGCAGAAGCGAGGATTCGTCGGTTAATACAATGTCGTTCCATTCCGTTGTCCATGTCCGCCGTTCATCGAACCACTGGCTGCGGTAACGCATGTGGTTTCCAGTCAAGGGTAAACGAAGCAATGGACTCTTTGCGAACATTCCACTCTGTTGCAATTGGCGTCGAATGGTACGAGTGGACAACGAATGGTGCGCAACAGACTGAATCTGTTGAGCTACGGTTTGTGATGGGGTTGCGCGATCCATCACTGCCATGCGCACAATCTGACTGTCATAGGCAGTAGTGTTACGGGGTGGGTGCGATCTATCCCATTGGTCCGTCATTTCCTCCTGCATCCAGTGATGATAGATCCGCATCGCAGTTGCTTGGTTTCTTCCAACACGTTGACCGATTTCTCAGAAGGATAATCCACAATCCCTATAGGCTTCCTCCCTCGAATTCAGAAACTTGTTCAAAAAACGCTCATGTTTTCCACGAGGCATAAGAAAACAACTTACGCAAAAAAAGTTACAGTAATAACCCGCACGAAAAAACAATTGCTGTATCGTCCATCTGCTCTATCCTTATAGCGCTTGCAGATGGTTCGCCCATGTCTCGCCTATAATGCTAATGATTTGCAAGTTTCGTCGCCACCAACGCATGATGTATATTTGAATCGATTGCTTCAGAGTGTTGCATTTTTTTTTGTATAGATACTTTATTTAACAATCAAACGAAATCATTATTAATGATGGCAATGATCTCCGACCACGAGTTCATGAGCATAACCAAAAGCTTCCACACATAACACTTTTGGGAAACAGAGAATAAAAATAAAATGGAGAAAAATTTTTGTACTCTGAATTTTCAAAATAAATTATTTAAGAAATATTTATAAATAGAAAACAAAACGTAAACTCATGATTAAAAAATCTGCGAGAATATCTAAAAATTTTTCAAGTTATTGCATTAAGTATTTTCTAATCAGAAAATCTCTCTTGGGGTTTTTCTTCCAAAAATTAGAGAATTCAAAGTTCATTAACCACTCCAATTTTTCTTTTGTTGTTAATGAAATTTATCGACGTCATTTAACTTGTTCCACTCCCCAGCTCACTGATTTCCCAGCTAAAGAGATATCATTTTTCTACCCGCACACAATATGAACAAAAACATAAAAGTCACCTTTATTTTGTGCTGGTTTTAAGTACTTCCAGTTGATGTTGAAACAAGATTTGAAAATGTATTACTCATTTTTCCCGTAGTTTGCGGTATTTGATAAGACTAAATCCGCATCTAGTCGGATTCAAATTTTAAAAAAAATCGGTTTCAGAATCCTTCGTAATATCTGTCATTATAATACCTCTTTCACGAAAGAACATCAAAATAAAAATAAGAGGGTCATCTTGATATTTTGGAATTGTTTTGAAACCAACAAAATTCTAAAATTCGCCTCAGACTCGAGAACTTGTTTTTATTTTAAATTTCAAGAAGATTTCTTTTAGCGACATCTTTCAAATGCGGTTATTGTCTAAACTTTCCCTACGATTTTTTTGTTTATTCAGCCAGCTTCTTGGCTTGGAAAAATATTTGATTCTTAACGTACACTATATGTTGGTTCTTGTTATTTCTACATAGAACGTAATATCTGGGAATAATAAGAAGATGAAAGATTTTTAAATTATTTAATCAAATCGTCGTATTGATATTTAAATATCTCCTTAGAAAATTCCAATGATTTATTGATTGATTATTAACTTACCTCTTAGAAAAAATTCTAGGACTGCTGACATCGTAATTTTAAACCAACTAACGAGAATGATTCCTTCTCGGCCACTCTGTGCCGGCGAAGATTTATGGAGCCCCAAGAAATTTTTAACACATATATGCCTTCTTCCCTCAATAAAATAAAAACACAAACATTTGACCTGGCTTATATATCGACGTGCAGAAAGAACATTTAAAAATTTCGTTTAAGTTTTAAATTTCAAAATTGAATCGGATTTTTAAATTTTTGTAGAAGACTGAAAGAGAGAGAAGAAATTTAATTCCATATGCTTCTGCTGGTCTTCCATTCACAGTCTTCCATCTGTTCATTTGAAGGGTCCAAAAAATGTTTCAGTGAATGCCTTAAAAAACTATTTTTGAAGTTTGATTTGGCTTTAAACATATTTTGAATGGGACAAAATGAAGGGAGAGGGAATGGGATTTAGTTTTTGTTCTGCCTCTGTCGTGTTATAACAAAGAACTCTTCTTGTGGCTCATAGGTACTTCGGAATTGACTAGAAGTATCAACGTTTAAATAATCATACGTTAATTAGCAAATCTATGATAAATAGATGTAGAAAATGAGAAATCATTAAAAGAATGTGACAATAGCAAAAACTACTACGTTTTTATATTACTGCTCATTAAGAAAGTTTGAATTTATTTTTAAAACAGCTGTTTTTTTTCTCCCGACAAATTTCAAAATTGTAAAATCAATCGAAAAGGGTCTATATTATTATGATATTTTATGAAATTTACCGTAAAAATTTCTTTAATTTCTTAAACAAGTTAAGAATCAAAAATCTCAGTTCATATTTTAATTTTTTTTTTCCTCTGTAGTTTTGTGGTTGCTCATTTATGTCGGTGTTAAAAATCAAACATGCTACCTTAAATGTCGTTTCCTTTCTAGTCATTGATAAAGTTAAAACCTTAGAGGAATTTCTCTATTAAGGGAGTGTTTATTAAATTCGCACTTTGAATCTACACGGGGGCAACGAGTGACGTACCTCGTCGTTCTAAACCTTGGTCAAGTGACGAGGACGACACCTCACTGGATAACTCCTCTTCTAGCTTCTACTCTGAATTTTGGCGAATATGTAACAAAGGATAAGAAGAAGCTCTTGGATGAGTTATTGGTGATTTTTTCAGAATTTAAGATTTGTTATGTACTAGTTAAAACTTGGTATTTTAATACATTTGGGTCTTCATAATTTTCAGATCCTACACACTGGTCGTATTTTTCAAGTTTTAACTTTTAAATTCTTGGGATTTTAATGCATGTGAATTTCCATTTTAGCCTACCATCGGAAGAAGGCTGGAACTATCAAACTGTAGTTCACACACACACACTTTTAGGTTCGAAACTATAAATTTAAATGCCTTTGTTATTTTTCATTACTATTTTTCTGAAGTTCACCATTGGTGTTTTGTATTTGGTATTTTATTATATTTTGCGCTTCTTTTTTATGTATTAACGCATACCTTATTTCTGATATTAATATTCAATTTTTGTTATTTTATCAGGATATGTTTTTTCTTTCTTTTTATATTTTATTAATTGTGGCTAACGATATCCAAGGGATTATGTTGCCGGTGCGTGGTCAGCCTCGTTTCCTTTTGAGTCGTGAGTTGTATTCCTGGTGGTACACGTATTGAATTAATCAAGGCTCAAAGCCTTCGTGTTGGCTAGTATGAAAATTTGGAGAATGGAAGACCAGCTCAGGCTTCGTCCTCGTCACTTGACCGTAGAACGTCGCTAATAACCCTCGTTTAGCTTCTGAATGTGACGTCATAATCCTAAAAGAGTTTTCTCATACATTTAGAATTACTCATATTTAATTAACATGAAAATGCGAAGATTTTTTTATTTCACAAATTTCTCTCGGGAAGAGATTGAAATTCGGCTTTTAATTTTAAAATTAGATATATGTATCGATGAATAGACAACAAACCCCTTTTGCTAATAATTTTTAAAAGATTGAATCTCTCTCTAAGTTGACTAATTATGTATCCGTATAAGTTATTAATCATTTATTCGTATCAAACTAATTGTTTTGCTGTTTCAAAATGTACATTTTCTTTAGCATTAGTCTTTTTTTATCGGGAATTTTCAATAGAATCATAAAAATTGCATTTTGGTCCTTCATTGGCAAAAAAAAATTTAACTACACAAACATTTATATTAAACAAAACTCTGTTTATTTATTGATCTTGTCTTCTTTTTATGTGGGAAGAATACAATGGTAATGATCCTTTTTAACGATTCAGCAAAATAGAAACGTTGAAGACTTTCCATCTTACAATCTCCATGTCACGCACACGACATCATCATCAAGACGTGTGATGCATACCTTATGCTCCACGTATATGTGCATTTTACTATTTTATCTCAAGACGCTTTGACTCTATTTTTATATAATTCTACGCTTCAGAGACAATATGCTATCAAATGAGGCTCCAAATTGCATTCGTAAATATTTCTTTATCTGTGAGCATTCGTTAACTGGCTTCAGAAAAAATTTCATCTTAATTCTAGACACAGTGCGCATATTTTACCAAAAATGTGTCTAGGTGAAAGTAAAAATCCGTTTATTCGATTAACAAATGTGTTCGAAAAAGTATTAGAGAAGAGGTTAATTTTTATAAAACGTTTGTGAATAAATAATCTCGAAACCAAAGTAGTTTTAGAAGTTAGTTAAGAAAACCCAAGTTTTTAAAGAAACTAACAACTAAGTAAAAATATCCTGAAAACGCATTTAATATTACAGTAGTGGATGGATTGCTTATTGGCGTCCGTCTTCGTTCGAAGGCTCTTGGCGACATGAACGCCCCACTATAAAGCAACACGAAGAGTGTTGGTGATGATCTTGAACCATGGTCTTTTGATGTCGCAGTTTTGAATCTTGGCCAAGTGACACCCGAGCTGACACTCCAAACTTTCCCACAAAGCTAATGTGAGAACCTTGAGCCTCAACAGATTAAACATGCATCGGCCCTCTGCGCGGCAGGTCTTCAGTGGCACCAGGACTCGAACTCACGAGTTCACGAGTATAACTACTTCGCTATGGCAGCCACTTCCAGTTGTGGAAAAAATAGCTAATACAAGTATAATAATAAAAGGAGTTTGCCTTTTTTGAAAAAATTCAAACTTATAATGTTCAGCATGTTTTAGCAAAAGCTTGAAAAATTTATATCAATCTTGAAGTTCAAAATAAAATTTAAAAGGTTCTCATTGACTATGTCTAAATTAGATCTTTACATATTTTTCATAGTTGATACAAAGTCTTACAAAAAAACTTTTAGATTTTTAAAACTTAATGAAACTTCAAAAAGGTAGTCAAAAGATTTCTTAAAATTTTTTTTTAATTATATGATCGAAACAAAGGCTCATTCAAAGTGTTCGAATAGAAAAAGAATGAAAAAGGAAACAACCAAGGAAAAAATAAAAATTACAAAAGTAAAGATTAGAAATCACTAGTGAGTGAGTGTATCAGAAACGTCATAATTAAAAGTCAACACGGAAGCTATTGGTGACGGACCTCGTAATTCTGACCCTCGATCAAGTGAAGAGGACGACATTTGAGCAGGTACACCCCTCTCCTAACTACGATACCACAGCAATGAAAGGACGGATTTAACGTGCATCAGCCCACGCTGGCCACGAGTAGTTTGCGACTATCACGTCTAGTTTACCACGGACACGCCGAGACTGAAGTGTCTCTTAAAAATCGAGTTCATAAAGCTTTAATAGAATATAAGAATATGACGGGGGGGGGGAAGCAATATACTGTGGTCTTTGATATAAAGTATATAATTCCTAATATGAACTCTGTCTCTCATGTGATTTACTTTATTCTTTTAGATAACATATTACGATGTAAATGACATGGCAGATCAGAACCGAGGGGCGATCAACACCATCCGGAAGTATTTCTTCAACAAAGACGTAGGCAGGTACAAAGACGACATCTTCTTCCTCTCAGAAGTGTTCCACGACGCCTTTCCCAAGAGACTACGCAAAATCATCTTCCTGGACGTGGACCTCAAATTCCTATCCGACATTCGAATTCTTTACCAGAAATTTGAAGAGTTCCAACCGGAGAACGTGATCGGAATTGGACCGGATCTGCAACCCCAGTACAGGGTGGATTTTGGCCAATACAGAAAAAGTCACCCTGGAACACCAGTGGCCTCTGCAAGACCAGGAAAACAGGGTTTTAACACTGGAGTGGTCCTTTTCAACCTGGACCGAATGAGGCGATCCCAACTCTATAATTCACTCCTGAACGCCACTGTTATCGAGAATTTGTGCAATAAGTATCTATTCAAAGGGTACTTGGGTCACCAAGACTTTTATACCCTGGCAGGGATGGAATATCCAGAACTGTACTATAATCTAGATTGTTCCTGGAACAGGCAACTGGACGTTGGCTGGAGGAATGAAGTGGAGAATGAGATATTCGACCAATACCATCGCTGTGAGGGTAAAATCCACGTGATGCATGCTAACGGGGATTCGTTATTGCCAAAAGATTCTGTTCGCTTAAGGAAAAAACAAACTATAATGGAAAGAACTTTTCACTGAAGTGTTTGTGTACAAAATATTCAGTGACTCTGTATATTTTCGCAACCCATGGGCCATTGGGGAATAATGGCAAATTTTACCATGTTAAAGGTTATTTATTGTATTCGTATATATTTGTTTTCAGCTTTGTTTTGTTTTAATTAATTATCACTATTATAAGATTTTGAGGAAGTGAAGAAAGATATTTCGTTATTTTTTTCAGTTAGAAATTTCAACGCAATAGATTTAAGATCAGAGCTTAAATAAAGTATCGCTTGGTATTGAAAAAAGACGCGTTGCTGTTTATAATCTCAAAAGTGGCCACAAATATCTTTCCGTACAAATGATATTTTTATTCATTGCTGTAAAACAGGAACTGGTTCATTTATTGGTCTCCAAGTGAGATAGGAACTGTGCAAAGAAAAACCACTTGTAATAACAATGTATTAAATATTTGGACAAGCTGTCACAAAATATGTCACGAAACAATTTATGTTGAGATTTGCTACGAGGAAAAATTGTTAATCCTTTTAAAAGGAAGTATTTAAGAGCTCTTCTAGAGTAATCTATCCGAATTCCTAATTCTTTTGTAAAAAGTAGTGCTGTATTTCTAGAGTTTCGACTTCCTCGAACGGCCTTATTCCGTTCTACTTGCGATTCCACTGAAGAATAAATATCTTATATTTTTATAGAAGAAATTTTTCTTCAATGTGCGTTTCTTCTCTAGAAAATTATGAGAAGGAAATTTTACAACTTATAATATTGTTTGCCACAAATCTTTTGTATCATATTATTCTCTTCCAAAATAGTCAGAGGGTTACACTTGTTGTTAATGAAGTTTTTGATATTTTTATCATTCATTACAATTCATGGATTTTTGCTAAGATGCGTTATATTTTTTTAAGAAATTTAAAATTGGTTATATATGAACATAACTTAATTGGAAATGTTAAGCCCAATTTGGAATTTAATTCAATCGTTCATAATTCGAATTTAATCATAGTCTTCCAAATCTTTTACAATCAAAATTCACCCCCAGAAAAGGAAAAATCATTGTGTGTCAAACTTTCAATCTGTGCTGCTAGCTAGTGCTCAACTCCTCCGGCACTACTGCGACGGAAACAGTTGGTGGTGGATCACCCCTGATGACTTTGACGCTGCTTAGGGGCAGAATGATTTGAATTTGTCCCTTCGAGTTGGAAGTGAATGGATGAAAGATGATCCCTATATGACGCTAAGCGCTTTTATTCTTGCTTGTTGTTCTCGATCTCCGCAAGTGTGAGATTAAAATAATTCCAGTAAAACAGACTTATAATTTGGTGTTTGCTGATTTAGACATAACAATTTACGAATAATCGTGGAATTTTCGAATTGAAGAATTCTAGTTAGCAATCACACTTGTCATAATAAAGTAATATTTGAACGATTTTTTTTCAAATTGCTGCAGCTTATAAATACATAAAAAAGCAACCGGTTATATTTTCTGTCAAGTATAATCCAATCTTCTTGTGAAAAACCCCATCTTTTAGTATCAATTTTTTATGATAGAATGAAAAAAATGCCAACGATGAATTTCCTACAGGAAGGCTCCTAATTGGAAGTGTTTTTTTTTTCATTTATCAACAATTATTACTTTCCTGTTTATATAATCAATAGGTTTATAAGAAAGCATAGGAAGATGCATACACTTCATTTCTGTCGATTATAGTTTTCCCATCAAATTCACACCGACGGGGAATACGAGGTCTTCTTCTGACAGACCAAGTAATTTTAATCCTTTATTAAGTGTGATGAGGTCGACACCAGAGCTGGCAGTCCCTCTCCAAACTTTTACACCCCATTCACGCGAGAACTTAGAGCTTCAGTATATGTAATGGGCATCATAGCGTGTCTTTCGTGGTACTATGACTCGAGTCTACGACTCGAAACAGCCAACGCCAGCCACGAGTTCGCTACCAGGACCACTTGATCATGGTAGCCAACTCGTGGTTACGAGGTGAACCTCGCTTTATGCAACTGTGTTAATGTGAGGACTGAAAACGGATCGGAGCCAGAACACGAAACTGCCAGTCGTCTTAGACGTTTTCGTCTGCGAACTCAAGAATATGGTCACTCAGCTACCATGACAAAGGTATTTTACAAGAAATGACGCTGTAGCATGACATAGAAAAAGTGCATTCTCAAATAGACACAATGGCTTCGCAGTTTAAAACATCAGTTTTTCAATCATAGAGTTCTGGAAATGACTGATAGAAAAGAATGCAATCAAAAACAAAAAAAGTTCGAAAGATTGAGACAGTGGAATTGTATAATTGTGTGGCTTTGTGTGGCAGAGAATGGCTTTGTTAACTCAAACCGTAACTGGTGCAATGTTTTTCGTCAAGTGTCTCTCTAGAAGCTTGAATGGCTCGATTGACAACTTTTTCAAGCGGATCCGAATTGGTGAGATCGTTCCTCATTAAGTTTTTCTTCTTTTTTGAAAGTTATTTGGTATAACTTTTCACCTGACTTTGGAGAAATTTTTCTTAATTTTAAATCTTACACAAGCTAGTGTATTAATACAAAATAAAGTGTTGGAGTAGGGTAGAAAAAATGGGTGATTTTTCTCACCCAGAAAATAATATGGAGGTGGAGACTACCAGTTCAGACTTAACATTAAATAAATATAGATGTAAATTAACTGATATGGAATTGTTGGCCTGGTTTGAGGAAAGGTTGGATTTAAATACGACCCCAAATATTACAATTTTCTAAAAATCGGAAAATAATTTTCAGGGTGGTAATCCACTTAAATTAAAGGAATTAATAATGAAAAACTTCACAATCAAGAAAAGTATTCAGAGCATTAGCAAAGCAAGAAATTCAGAAATCATAATCAAAACAAATAGCTGCGTGACCACCAAAGAAGCTTTAAAAATTAAAGAAATTAATGGATGTAAAATGATTTCTAGATTATCCTTTATTGGCCTAAGTACAAGTTACATTTTGCAGGGAATAGACACGGAATACACAATAGATGACATAAAATCTGAACTTGAAAATAACAGTCACGCAATTTTGGACCTCCAACGGTTCACAAAAAAAAACAGAATCTGGATACAAACCTATCAAAACAATTAAAGTAACCCAAATAGGATGCACGATCCCCGAAAGAGTATCAATAGAATTTGAAATGTTTAAAACTAGCCTTTTTTTTTTGAAAAACCTAAACAATGCACTAAATGTTGGAAATTTGGTCACATAAATAAATATTGTAGAAGCTCAATTAAATGCCGTGTATGCTCACTAAACCATTCTGAAAACGAGTGTAAAGAAATAAATACAAAAAAAATGTAGCTGTTGTGGAGAAAATCATGAAGCTAACAATAAAAGTTGTAAAAAATATCAAGAGGAAGTCGAAATCTTAAAAATTAAAAATAAGCAACAAATCTCGAGAAACGAAGCAGTCGAAAAGTTCTATAAAGAAAAAAAAAAACCTCATTCTCGGCCATAACTTATAAAAAGCAAACTGAGAAAATAGAAACCCTAGAAAAAAAAGTTTCAAGAATTAGAATTAAAATTGGAAGAAAACAACATATTTGAAATGAAATTGGAACAAATTGTACAACGTTTTACGGCAGAACTAAACGCGATGATAAATCAAATAAATTTAAAATTTTCATCCTTGATGAACACAATAGAATCTTCGTTAAAAAAAATTGCATCCAATATAACAGTTTCACAAAATGACGACTTTCGAATTAATAGAAAAATTAATGAAAAAGCAAAAAGACTGAAAAACTTATCAGAAAAGAGAGAAAATACTTTAGAAAGTATAGGAGAACAAAGTAAAATTTAGATAAATATACAAAATTTCTTATATTCTCAACAAAAAAAATCAACTTTAATCGGCTTTCTTTTTGATCATTTAAACTAATTCGTACTATTGCACATTTCCCCCCTTTAAATCATGAATATAATCCAATGGAAAGCACGTGGAATCAAAAACAAAAGATCAGATATTCTATTCACGCCAATTTTTCAAAAAGCAAGCATTTTAATAATCCAAGAAACTTGGCTACATCCCAATGATAATTTCACAATTCCCAATAAAAATATATTCCGAATCGATAGAAAAATCAGAAGAGGAGGAGGATTAATGGTAGTTTTAAACAAAGATATTAGCGCAATAAAAATATTCTCAGAAATTAGCGAAGACTTAGAAATTTTAATAGTCAAAGTTCAGATAGATACAGTTCCTATCACAATTTTTAATATTTACATCCTACCGGGTAACTTTGTCGTAGTCTCCCACTACCCCCTTGCATATTATCTATGTTAGGATATGTAGGATTCATAATTAATGACTACTCAAATAATAAATCACTTATTTATTATTTCCTTAAGATAGAAATTCACAATTAATAATCAACTTTAAGAACAATAAATTATCATGGAGTATTATCAGAATTCAATTATGGACGACGGAATACTAACTGATATCACGAGGAGAATAACACGTACAATCAAACTACACATTTAAATCTAAACTACAAAAGTTACAGACCTGAAATCTTCTTCAGAAGGAACCTGGAAACTAGTAGAATTTATGAAGTGGCTATAATCTAGGATATCTTCAATAACTTCTGAACCGCCTTAATGAATCTTTTTCAATAATCTTCTTTCCTTTATCAAATTTCACTTCATTAAACTAAACGCTTAAAAACACCTTCTTAGGCAACCACGTAGTTTACTTTTCAATCCCAAACACGGAGTTCTACTCTATCAAACCGCTTAGTCATCCTCATCTCTACATTTCATTTCTCCCTTTTATATCTCTTTCGAACTCGCTAAACCCGAAACTATCTTATTTACATAAGTCACACTTTAAGCTCTCAGTGGGGATTGGTCAAAATAAATACAATTTAAAGTTTATAAGAGAAGGTTAGTGAAACGCGTAAGCACCCGTCACAACTTTAAAGACGAGAGTTTATCAAAAATAGCATCATATATATATAGATAATCATAGCTTAATATTGGGAGATTTCAACGCATCTCATGAAATATGGGGTTCAAAGAATTCAAATACGTCTGGGAAAAAAAATTTTGATTGGATTATCGAAAATGACAATTTTATTAAACGATAAAAGCCCAACTTATCTCCATTCATCGGGAATTTTTACATCTATAGATCTTTCATTATCATCTATAAATTTAAATTACGATATGACGTGGTCTACAAGTACCGATAATTTTACAAGTGTGACTATTCCCCTATTATTATTAATTACAAAAGAACAAACAGCTCAACAACAAATAATTTTAGACAAAAAACAAATTGGAACAAATTTATTAATCTTATTCAACAAAAGCTAAATTTAAATGAAAATATAAATATAGATATTATAGAAGAAATTAGAAAAGCCCAAATCTTATCTCAGGAATCAGAAATAAAACAGATAAATTCTAGAGCTCCATGGTGGACAGCAGCATGCGGGTATTTAAGAGCAAAAAAAAAAAAAGAAATCTCCTAAAGAAAACAAGAAAATACTTTAAAGAAGAAAATTGGATAAAATATAAAGAAATAAGTGCAAAACTTAAGTGAACTATAAAAACCTGTAAAGATAACTTTTGGCACAAGACATGTGAAAAAATCTCTTCTCCTAAAATTATTTTTAAAACAATCCGGATAATCAAAAATAGAACAATTTCGAACTATTATTCATTTAACATCATTGAGAATAATGGAATCATACTAACAAACGAACAATCCCAAGCAAATTGTTTTTTAAAATATTACGCAAAACAAAACAATAATAGCATCCAAAATATTTTTATTCCGGACAATAGCCAAGATATTAATAAACCGTTCTCTTTAAAAGAATTAAAAATAGCAATATCTCATCAAAAAAACAGCAGTCCAGGGCATGATAAAATTTCTCTCCAAACAATCAACCACTTCCCCATCAAAGCAATAAATCTTCTCCTGAAATCCTTTAATGACAGTTGGTCATCTAGTCAAATTCCA
This sequence comes from Trichonephila clavata, assembly GCA_019973975.1. NCBI lineage: Eukaryota > Metazoa > Arthropoda > Arachnida > Araneae > Nephilidae > Trichonephila > Trichonephila clavata. Next base: position 160,639 of record BMAO01005123.1, on the reverse strand, counting down.
AAAGATTGGACTCACGCAATTATTTTACCATTCATAAAACCTCACAAAAATCCCAAGGAAATAGCGTCATATCGCCCAATTTCACTTACCTCAATAGTTGCCAAATTAATAGAAAGAATGATCCTACACAGAATGTTAGATTTCAGCTTTCAAAATAAAATTTTTCACGTAAATCATCATGGCTTTTACCCCCACAGAAGCAGTATTAATACGATTCTTCAACTACAACATGATATCATACTGGCTAGAGAACGTAAGGAATACTTTATTCAAGTAGCATTAGATATTAAATCAGCATATGACTCAGTGTGGCTAAGTGGTCTAATTTCTAAATTAAAAAAAGTTGGATATTCAGGTAAATTGCTACGATGGGTTCAAAATTTCTTACATCAAAGAACAATTCAAATTAAATGGCGGAACAATTTTTCGAAAATCAGCAAAAACAATTACGATGTACCTCAGGGTTGCATCTTGAGCCCTTTCCTATTTATGATTTATATGGCAGACATTTTTGAAATCCAACATGACAGCCATCTTCTAGTCCATGCAGACGACATATTCTTATATAATAGCGGCAAAAATTGGAACAAAACAATAGACGAATTACAAGTATCTTTAAACAATATTTCAGCCTGGTGTAAAAAATGGAATTTGTCCACCTCTCTAGAAAAAAGCAGTTTAATCAACTTTTCCAGAAAAAGAAGTACAATATCTCCTATACTTAAAATTTGTGATAAACCTATTCCCGAAGTAAAGTGTCTTAAAATCCTAGGTATAATCTTCGACCCCAATATCACTTGGAAAAATCATATTATTTACCTCCGACAGAAAGGTTTTAAATATTTAAATGCAATCAAAGCATTATCGTCCCCTAAAATAGGAACAAGAACTGATACTCTTTTAAATATTATTAATGCCACAATCCGTTCTATTTTTGACTATGGAAGTCAACTTTTTTCCTTTTGAAGCAATAGCAATAGACAGAAACTAGAACCAATTTACAATGCTGCATTACGTTTAGCCCTAGGTCTCCCTCCGATAGACGTATTAAGAGCGGAATCTATGAATGGCAGTATCAATAATCGACATAATTTCCTTTGTCAAAAATTTATTATTAAACAAATAGCATTAAAAGATTGGTCACCAAATGCAAGATTATTTTGGGATATAAATCATAATTTTTACAGACATAGATAAAAAGAAATCAGTATTTATCAAAAGTCAATCAATCTGCTCCAAAGAACTATGTATTTCTAAAGTAGATATTCTTCAGTGGACCCCTCCTCCTCCAATCTATGAAAATCACAAAATAAACATCTATACTCATGAACTGCCTTTTCAAAACAGAAATCTTCCAGATATCATAGTGCAAAATATGTTTAATGATTATATCCAGTCAAACTTAAATAACAGTATTATAATTGCAACAGATGGTTCTAAAAAGACTAATCAAACATCAATAGGAATTTTAATCCCCAAGAAAAAAGTTAGACAAAATTACATACTGAAAGAAATGATTTCCATTTTTACAGCGGAAGCTATCGCCATATGGACTGCGCTAAAAAATTGGGTTTCAGAAACAGAAAACTATGTCATCCTGACGGACAGCTTATCAGTTCTAAAAAGTATCCTTAATATTAATAGAAAATCCAGTACGATAATATTAAATTTAAATTCAACATTACACAAGTGTCTCCAAATAGCTCAATCAATTACATTCATTTGGGTACCAGCTTACAAGGGAATAGAAATTAATGAAGAAGTAGATAAATTAGCTAAAGCCTCTCCAGATCCTTGGAATATTATTCCTTGGATTACTTGGGAAGATCTACATACTTTTTTCAAAAATCAACACAAAAGCGACAACGAAGAAATATGGAAAAAGAGCAAGAGACATAAAAATTATAGTTATATTTCTCATCTTAAAAAATGGAAAAGACAGGCAGCAAAAAATAGAAATACAGAAGTTTTAATTAATAAGCTACGGGCAAAGAAATTACCATTAAATATTTATTTTCTTTTTAAACAAACAGATTCTCCATTGTGTTTAGATTGCCATGTACCAGAAACTAGTGAACATTTTATTTTAACCTGCAACAAATATCAATCGCAACGTAAAATATTGAAAAATTTTATCTCTAATCATAGTGAATGGTCTTATTCATCAATATAGCGAATTGTGATACAATAGAGCATATTCAAAAAGTGGAAGAATTTTTTAAAACAACCAATAGATTCTAAAATACCAAGTAATAGATTCAAAATACTCTAGTTTCACCAACCACAGTTGAAGCATAAATTAACAAAGCTGACAGTTGTACAAAATAATCAAGACCTATCCCTGCATCCTATTTGAAGAAATTAATGCAAATAATCATTTCGGAGCATAAGGTGCTAGCCAAGGCTTCAGATGTACAGTGGTATCACTGTACTGAACTGAACTGAACTGAACTGTCTCTCTAGAATGGAGGACAACATAAATATTTTAAAAGGAAGTAATTCATTTTTTGAACTTAATAATAATGCGTAATTTTAGTAACCGACTATCTTTTTTGGTAAGATCACTGGAGGATTGTGTTGAATTATCTTTACAATTGCATAGCTTTCACTGAAAGATTATTAAAAAACACAAACAACAACCAAAAAAAAGACTATCCAGACCGCATTTACACTTATCCTAAAGGATGTGAATTATGCCTCATGAACTTTCTGCGACAATCGTTATAGTTAAAAAACCTGTACAAATTCAATAACTTTTTGATTATGTATTGAAATAAAAGTTAAAAAGAATTGTGCCCCAACTATATGATATTTTAAATGTTCATTTAATGTAAACTTTTCTTGACGTGTGCATATTCTCATTTTTCTAAAATACCTTGAATAAAAAAGCTAGACTTGATTAAAACTGAAATTCGTTTGCTTACTGGTTTTGCTATTGATCATCTTGCTAAGCATAAATTATACTGGGTTTCCCACTAAGAGCGCATTAATAATAAAATTAAAAGAGTTTATGGGACACAATAGTATATATTAGACAAAAAAATGTGCCGTGTTTAATAACTTGCTTAATTCGTATCACAGAGGAACAAAATGAGTTTAATTTTTGGTTCGCAGGGAATTTAATTACGATACTACTGTGAATTGTTAATATAACTTAGTTGTCAATTCAGTAATGTCATAAAATTGCCCCTTAGATAATTGTAGAAAGCAGCTTTGACAAAGATAATTTTTTTTATTCGTTAATTGACACATGAAATTTTACCAACACAAATGTTGTGTTTCAACGTAATAAAAAAGCTTTTAGTTACCAAGTAGAGAGTTTCGAACTGTGGATGTCATCTATTATTGAAAGAGAGTTTTAAATGTTGGACACGTTTTAAAAGTTTTTAGATATATTAATTCATTTGACTTGATTTAAAGCATTTTTAACTTGTATTTTGACATTTTGGGATAGAATTAATTTCGTTGTGACAGTCATTGAATGGATACATAAGAGAACATGTTGCTATTTTAAAATATTCATTTTACTGACGATCCCAAAGGAACGAGACAAACAGCAAAAACGCGCGCAAGCGATACAAAGGACCAAAGCGCTCTTCGCTCCAAAGATCTTATGCTTTTTATAGTCTTGGTCAGCCGGAAGCCTTTTAGATCATATGATTTCCGAAAACACGAGTGACATAAGATTGCATTATTTTGCTTTAAAAGTGCTAAAGTTTCAATTTTGGGGAAATAAAGTTATCATCATTTCCCGTCAGGCGCTTAAACTAAAATTAATCATCCCATGAAGTGTTGGGCAGCGGCAAGGTCGTATGATTATACAGCATGTGAAAAATCCCTAGACTGTCTGTTTGGCTTAGATGCTTTCGGCAAAATTAAATCCTAGCGCAGGTTCGCATCGTCAAGAGCTCAAGTGCCTCCCTCTGTAGAGGAAACTGGATGTCAAAATTGCTTGCTGTAATTGGTATCGCCTACATGGTGCCGCGCTAAAAAGTGATACCAGCTCCTGGGGAATGTACTAGGTCTGCAAAGGTAAAAAATACCAATGCGTAGCCTCATTGGGAAAAAAAGTGAATTGTAGGAGAGCCCAGGACCATAGTGAATTGAATCCTTCAAAAAAAAATGTAAGTGAATTATTACAAATATTCATCACGAGATAACATATTTCTTAATACATATAAAAATTAATAAATATACCAAAAATTATATCAAAAATGAGCACACCAAACAAATTATTATTATCTCCATTTTCATATACACTTATATCCGTAAATTAAGAATAATTCAGAGTCACGCAAAAACGAACTCTAAGATATATAGAAATATGCACCTGTAAAATGGCTACACAACATCTTCAAGAATCATATGCAAATAGCAGGAAGCCGCCAAATGGTACCGATAATGCGTCACAAGACGAGAGTGTAAGAGGGGAATATACACTGATGGACAAAAACATTAGCGCACTATGAAGGAGTCGTCAAAATGAAACGAAATTTTACATACGTAATAACTACTTTGATATAAATAAATGATTAGAAAATCAAAGACAAAGGATCATTTATTTCAGACAAAAAGGTAACAGAACGGATGATTTAATATCCTGTTGAACCCCCTCTAGCGCGAATGCATGAAGGGATATGACCGGGCATTAAGGCCTACAAGTTCTGTATGATGTCTTCAGACATTTCGTTCCATATTTGCAGTAACCATGCCTCTAGTTCATTCAAACTCGTGGGACGCCCAACTCGCCATCCCATATAATCCCCCATATGCTCGATTGGAGACAAATCTGGGGATCGGCCAGGCCAAGGAAGGGTAGTAACAGTGAGGAGACAGTCTTGTGACACCCTTGCCGTGTGGCGCCGAGCATTGTCTTGTTGAGAAATGGCTCCTGGGAGCCGTTGAATGAGTGACAACACATGTGGTTACAGGATGTCATGGACGCTGGGCTGTCATGGTGCTACGGATCAATACTAAGGGAGACCGTGTATTGTAGACAATGGTACTCCATACCATCACACCAGCTGTGTGAGCCACCGCTCACACAGCTGGAGTTTGTGGATTCGTCGCTAAAGACGACCTGGTTCCATCCCGCTGCAGTCCAGTTTCCTCGTGCGCGCCACTACTCCAAACAGAGGCATTGATGGGTGGGCTTCAAGGGCAGCACACGTAATGGGCGCCGTGATCCCAAATGTCTTTCGGCCAGGCCTTTTCGTATGGTTAGAGAAGACACAGGGGCCCCAAGTGAAGGTGCTACCTGTGCCTGGATTGCGACCGATGAAGCAGTTGGCTATAAGCGTGCATTTCTTACAATGTGGCGGTCTTCTCGACGACTGGTCTGTCGAGGGTGTACTGAGCACCTGGTCTTTGTATAAATGCCATCCCTGGGATCCACTGGTCCCAATACCTCCTCACAGCACAATCAGAGCGACCTAATTGACGAGCTTCTCTCCTAGCTGACCACCCAGCTTCCATCATGCCGATGATTCAACCCCACTCAAACTGCGACAGCAGCTCATATTGTCTTCGAAGACGGCGTAATGGCAGGCCTACCCCAGCGCTTCCTTTGTAAACGATTCAGCAGATTCAAACAAGCTTTGATTACCTGTTTTCTACTCAACGGAGAACGACGTTAAACGCCCTCTATCGGATACGCAATCACGCTGCATTTCTGATCATTTGCATATCTCTCCGACGTGTACCTTCATGCCAAGATTCGTTGCGATCCCGCAATTATTTCTTGGTGCGTAATTTTTTTGTCCGTGAGTATATAAGGACATTTGGATGATTTGTTAAGTGGTAGAACTATTATCGTCTGGGCGCATCCAGCTGGAAGTATCTTAGGAACTTGAAATCACCTAAAGTGTCCTTTACAGGCTTTGACAATGATTCCAAGATGATGGTAATCTGAGTAGACGTTACAGCACAAGTCACCCCGAGTTACAACGCCGAATAAGGACCGGTATTTGGCAGTTAATGCAAAAAAAAAACAAAAAAAAAACAGATGGAGCGCAGCATTAGACCTGTTCCGTCAGCTGTCTTCAGAGACAGGTAAGAAAATTTCAAGGCAGACCAAGTACAGACGCTTAGGGCAGGTTGGTATACATGCTCTAGGGACCTGGTAGATGTGTTCCACTTACTGCATTTCACTGTCGCCTGCGGTTCGCCTGGAGTAGAGAGCATAAAATGTGGACATCGCAACAGTGGGCATTTTTTCCGACGAGTCTGGGCTGAGCTTGCGCGCAGTCACTAAACTTTCATATGGAGAGCGCCAGGTACCCGTTACCACCAAGAGAACATTATTAAAAGACACCCTTTCGGTGGAGCAGATTTGCTCGTTTGTAGGGGGGGGATATTCTGGGTTCCAGAACTGACCTGCATGTCTAAATTAAAGCCATGGCAGTCCAAATTTATCGGGACATCATTGTGAAACAACATGTACGTTTGTATAGCAGCATCATGTTCGCAGAATTTGTGTTTATGGATGACAACATCGTAAGCGAATGCCTTCACTTGGAGGATATCACCCGTATGGACTGATCAGCAATCTCATTGGACTTGTGAATCCAGTAGAGCATGCTTGGCCGACGAGTTGCAGCCTCTCAGCCAACCTCCTACATGTCTATCGGAACTTCGGAGAGAATTGCTCGATTAGTGCTGTGATATTCCCCAAGATCAGATCGATAATTTGATACTCAGCATGACTAAGCTTGGAACGGACAGTATTGCATCGTCTGGGAGACATACTATGTATTAACAATTATACCAAACATGTAGTATTGGTTTTTGTAAATAGGTGTGTGTGTTGTGGGGGATTTGCTACAGGGAGCAAAAATAGCAATTTTTATTAATGATATCAAACATATAGCATCTTATTTTGCACCTTACCTGTTGTTGAATAAAAAGGTTTTACAAATAAATCACATTTGTTTTGCTCTTCTGACTCTTTCTTTGCCTGAACATGCATTATCCTTAATTTATGGACATGAGTGTATTTCACCACTAAGCCAAAAATTCATCCAATAACAATTCTAGATGTTTAAAAAATATTAAAAATAAAGCTGTGATCTTTTAGGGCTGTCAACTAATGTAGAATCATTAATTAACAATCCACTTCCGAATCGAGAAATTCAAAAACGAAAGAGCAGTATTTTTTAAAAATTTCGAACCGTTAACGTTAACAATTTAAACAAAAGGACTTAGATATCAATATATTATATATATATATATACAAACAATATTTATTATTTTATAATATTTACAATATTTATTATTTTATAATATTTACAACATTATAATTTTATTATATAATATATATTTATACATATTTATATATATTTATAAATACCCAATGAAGCGAGTGGGTAATGTCTAGTGCGTATATATATATATATATATATATATCTTCAAATTTTCAATCGTTAATAAAATACTTTATATTCACATTCAAGTTCAAATACATATTCTCAAACTTGTAGTGGATGCACTTGATGTTAATACAGTTTTTTCAAATATCATTCATTGATTAAATTAAAAAATGAATGAACAGTAACAAACAAAAATAATAGTCCAACAGCATATATGGAAAAGAAAATCGTTCGTTGTGTCACTGTAGCACATTGGATATCATGTTGGATATCTAATCCGAAAGTCGTGGGTTCGAATCCCACCTAGGATGACCTAATTTCTGAGAATATGATTTATTTTTTTACTATACTGCTTTATTAGAATTTTTAAATTTAATAAATGAATAAATTAACAAACAAAATTTAGTCCAAAATGGAAAAAATGGAAAATTGCAAGGAAAATCGCTTCCTATTTTGTCATTTAATATTGTGATTCTGTCATATGTATATTTACATATTTATACTAATTTTAACTATTTAATAAAAAAAAACTAAAATTCTAAATTTTTCTTTATTGACCTAAGTAGGAAATTACTTAAAATATTTTAAAATATTATTTACAAAGAAACCTGATATATAATTATGCAATTCTCTTATGTTTTGAAGTCATTTATTCGAGGTATTATCAAATTCTTTTAAAAATATATAGCATACTTCTAGAACTACAACTCTTTAAATTCATAAACAGTTTTTCGATGTAAGTAGAACTCTAGTATTTTGTATGCTCATCTCTTTCTTCAATTCCTTCTATTAGTTCACACTTTCCCGATATATATATATATATATATATATCGGGATATATATTCCTCTTTTATATATGGTTCAAATTTTCATTCGTAAATGAAATACTTTTTATTCAACCACTCAAGTTCAAACACATTTTCTTAAACTTGTAGTGGATGACACTTGATGTTAATACAGTTTTTTTCAAATATTAATTCAGTAATTCGATTTAGTTAGCGAATAAATATTAATAAACAAAAATAATAGTCCAACACCATATATAAAAGAGGAATTGCTGGTTGTGGGTCCCTGCAGCGCTTTAGGCTTCTAATTCAACGATCGAGGGTTCGAATCCTACCTGGGATAGCCTAATTTCTGAGAATGTGATTTATGAATGAATACATACATATTGACAAACAAAAATAATAGTACAACGCCATATATAGAAAGGAAAATCGCTTTCTATTTTGCCACTTGATATTATGATTCTTTCATATGTATAAACATAATTATATATTAATTGTAATTATTTAATAAAAAGTAACTAAAATAAAAATTTTCTTTGATGACCTAAGTAGGCATTGACTTAAAAAAAATTTACATTGCTTTTATTTAACGTTCGTTTCTCTAAAAATACACATACAACCTTGGCTTATTTCTGCTTCAATTCCAATCATCTTGCCACCACGGTACGCATAATTTTTTTCCACGCATTATTACTTGCTACTGTTCTTTGCAGTGACTCATGGGGAAATGAAACCAGTCTCATTAAAATTAATCTGAAGAATTGATTTTCCCTTGAAACTAAGTGTAATTAATTCCATTAGCCATTACTTACTATAATCAGCCCTTTATACATTTTTCACTATGCATAACAGCGATTCTTGAATTTTTGATCGCCGCTGATTTTTATCAATGAACCTGACATCGTGGACCCAGAAGATTTTTAACACCCCTCCCCCTGACACCCAACGCGCGGCTGAGTGATTTAAGATAATAATACGAAAACTGCCTGTTCTCTTTTTAGAGTTTTGCCTCTGTTTTTTTTCCCTTTAAGGAAACAGTAAACATCTAATTAAAAACATTGCGATGTACTTTTATATTGAGAAGGATGCTGTGCTTTTTTTTACAAGTGTTGTTACTTCACAGATGTAATATCTGTGTTTTTAAAAGAGGAAAATCTGTGCATGAAAAGCCAATGGAAATCACTAGTAATTATTTAACGTGTTCTTAACTTAGTATTGATAAATTAATTATAACACACACAAATACATGTGTCAGAATGTATTTTGTTTTGCTTTTTTTCAGTTCATTAATAATTTTTTTTCCACAGTTTGAATACTCCCGCCCCCTCCCACAGGGTTATCACGCCCCTCTAGGGGGGGGGGGCGCCTCACAGTTTGAGAAAAAACCTGGGTTAGGTATAAAACCAAAATGAGTATCAATGAAATTATAGCATATTATTTATTACTAGTATAGAGTTAAAATCGATATATATATATATATATATATCTTTTTTAGTGTATTATGGTGCTATACGTCAAAAATTCAGATTTTGGTTTAAGGTGGGTAACAATTAATATCTTTTAGAGAAATTATGTAGAAAGGTGCATGAAAAGAACTGCATTTTCTTACCATCTTTGAAATTCATCAAACCTAGCACTAAATGAATCATCACAAAATGGATATTAAAATTCTTACTTCTATCATAGCTCGGAGAATTCTTAACTTTTGTAGATATTTCCCGTATTAATGTGAAATGTCTTTTTTTCTCCGAGACAAAAAAAATAATCAAAAGATTGTGATCACATGTCTTCTTTATGTGATCAATCAGGGTTGAAGAAGAACAAACATTAATTACTAAATTACTATTAAATGACTGAAATGCCCCGTAGTATCGGTAAGAAAAGCTAAATTCCAAAGCCAATCTTCATTCTTGAGTAGCAAACACTCACTGTAAAATTCATTTTTGTGTTCCAGATATTTGGAATGAAAAAAAAACACGCTCCCTCAAATTCCAAAATTTTACGAGAACACTTCCAATGGAAAGCTAGCGCTGACAATAGCGAAGGAGTATTTTCTATATTATAGTTTTTATTGTATTTCAATTAAGTGTATTTAAAATAAATTTTGATGTCTTTTTGTTTTTAGCCTGAGACAACCGTGTTTCCATAAGCAATAAAACAATTGTTATTTATTATTATTTTTTGAAATTCTCTTTAATTTTTCAAAAAGTTTCTTTGAGCGCCACCATTACAATTCAGTCGTGCCGCGGATTCCCCCACCCCCCGACTAAATGGAAATAAAATTTAACGTCCAAGTTGTGGCGCCATCTATTAAAGAATTTGAGAACTATTAGGAATATCAGATTGATCGTTGCATCGATTAAAAATAAAAGCTGCCACACAGCCTACAATTTATTTATTTATTTATTTTCATTTTTTCATGCTTTCGTTAAACATATTCTTCAGTTTCATTGGTAAAAGATAAAAAACAAGGTAAATAATTTTTTTTACGGTTAATAAAATGAATTACTACTTGTGTGTGTGTAATAAAATTAAAGTATTTGTGTCTTCAAAAATACGAGCTCGTGGCTGACATTATCGAGTCCTCGAGCCAATGAAGACTTTCCATAATTGATTTCCGTTTAATTCGTTGAGAGTCAAAGTCCTCACGTCGACGTGGTTTTAGAAGTTTAAAGGAAGAGGTGCCAGAGCTTAGATGTCATTCTCTTATCTTGACCAAAATTCAGAATTACGAGTTCAATAGCCTTTGAGTGGCTTGGGTCAAGTTAATAAGATTCAAATTATATTCATTCGTAATTGGCTCAAACATATATTAACTGAGTAGACATACAATAGCTTTGTTCGTTAGCATCTCAATGTCAAAGAATCAGTAGAACTAGATAATCTTTTTAAAGTTTTGGACGCGTCTCCACGCTCTATGTTCCATTTTCGAACATGCAGTGTAAAGACACTACTTTGACCAACGTCTTGAAGGGAATTCCTATAACTGGCTCTCGAAAGTATAAATTCCATTCAATTGCGATATACTACATCGATTGCAATACAACTTTTTTTTAATCCAGAATACCGCAATATTGAAATGATTTACAGATATATTAGTAAAAATTAAAGGCTTTTCTCGTCCATTTTTATTAATAAAATTTTTTCTCATTAATATTTCTTAAAAATTTTTAATTATTCACCTGATTTCATATGTGATTTATTGAAAGAGTATTTTAATCATTTTTTAAGTATTAAAATGATATTTGAGAAACCTCTGAAAATATTTTAAATTCAACATAAGATAATGTATTCTAGTCTAAATGCCATTTTCTCACCGTGCTGTTTTTTAAGGGGAAGGCCGTCAGTTGTTTAACATCTTACATGACATCTAGATGGCGTTGACTTTTGCGAAATGTTTGGCACAAATATCTTTCTGAAGATTCCCAAGATGGGCAATAAATTTCTCTCTCGGGTACTCCTCTGAACAAAATTCTCCCTTCAGCGAAAGCCGACGCTCGCTAAGGAATGGGGATTGGGGGGTGGGTCACAATTGTAAAATTGGTAGTTCTTTTTTCTTTTTCAGGGGAGGGAGGGGGTAAAACAGCAGTGAATCTTATCCATGGAAGAGTTATTTCTGGACAAAGATCAGTGGCCAAACTTTTCGACTCACGGAACCCTTAAAACTGTAAGATGTTTTCCTCAGTGTTGGATAAAACGACATGGAGACCCCCTAGGGCAGTCCAGTTCTCGGGGCCCTGTAGCCTAATAATCTTATTACACAACATTTTAGCAATATATTTCATTGCACAAATAAAATAACAGATAATCAGCGAATTAAAAAATATGTAACTAAACACTAATTATTTATTAGAATCTGTAATAAAAACTATTTCTTGCAGCAAGAAATAGCTAAATATTTGGTTTTTATTTTATTTTTGGGACCCTTAAAAAGAGTGGGGCCCATAGGCAATCACCTACTCCACCTAATGAGTAATTCGGCACTGGTTTTTGGGGAATCCCATTCCACATTTAGAAGAATATATCTTAAAATAATATTTAAAGTATATAGATAAACATATTTTTGATGTTATATGAAAAAGAAATTTTAAAAATTTTATTTTATTAGAAAATTTTATGATGTAATGTTAATGTTATTTATTCATTTGTGATCCAAATGTCACCTGCGCATGCATCATATTTAGTAACTGAGATATGTGTTCACATTTTTTACACAAACTGTCGGCCCTTGGAAATTATGTGCAGTAGCATTTCATATTCCGCGTTTAATTCGTTTTTATATTTTGTTTTTGTAGACACTCGCGTTGAGAAATATTTTTCACTTACTAAATACATTTTTGTGAATGGCATTAAAATGTTCACAGCTATGTGAGAAATTCTGCGTATTTTGCAAGAATTGGAAACCTAAAATTTTGGTGTTCTAGCTTAAATTTAAATTTTAGCATTGAATCTCTTGATATGTCGATAAATTGTTCCATGTTCTTCATTATAGGTGTTTTTCCCCCCACAAATGTAAAAGGTTTCAGAATATTACACTAACTAGTATAAAATTACTTTGTAGAACTCGGGATAGCAAACAATAGTATATTCATAATCTAATAGATAGAGAAAGTTTTAAATTCATTTTTATTATAAAACAATAAAAGTTTAAAAAGTTTTTCACAACAAAGTTATGTATAAGTAAAATTTTTAATTTTAATGTATGAGATCATTTTTAGATAATTGTGGTTATACGAATTTCATGAGAACTTGAATCCGTTTTGCATAAACATTTATAATTTTTCTTTTCGATTTTTTTTTATTGTGACTCGTGGAATCCCAAGGTTCTGTGGAACACAGTTTGAAGATCAATGCTCTAGATAAATGATGTAGAGAACGAAACTGTTTAATTTTTTCTGAATAAATGATTTTCAAAGGAAGAATGGGTGGATTTATAGCAATGAAAAACTTAATTTCACGTTTTGATATGCTGTATGAAATGAACAAAACAATATGATACAATTTTACATTCATGCGATAGAAAAGGGGTTGGCAACCTATTTCACGTGTGGCGCGCGGCACAATTCTCAGTGGCATTCTGCACTACTCAACAAATGCGTCAATTTTTGAGAGGATGGAAGTTGATAAATTTGTAATGGATCTTATTTGAAATAGATCTCCAAAATTATGGACAATTACGAAATGTCGAAAAAATCGGAAAGGTAGATTTACAAAAATAAATTTACAGCTTTTTACTTACCCAAAGATAAATTTACAGCTTTTTTGTAATTTATTGAATGCTATTGCTGGAGAGATTTAATTGTTTCAAAAGAGAAAATTGTATGCACATTGCTCTCCGTTTTTGGTTCTAGTTATCTAAGTAAGTAAGAAAATCTTTCCTCTCAAAAAAAATATTTCGAGTCCGCATAGAAAATCAACAAAGAGTTATCTCAATTTTCTTCTAAGACCAATTCTTACCTATAAAATATAATTAAATATTTTTTAAACAAAATGCACAAATAATAGCTTCATTACATTACTTTTAATTATAAATAACGGTACAATAGCATCACGTGTATCTGAAAAATATTTAAACAATTTTTAAATGAAGAAAGTACAAACAAAAGAAAAAATATTACAATTTTTTTCCGCAGCGTTTCTCAGTACAAATTCTGAAATATATCAACATTGATAAAAGCATGATATATTTTATGCTACATATACATATAGATTAAAATACAATTTTTAAATCACATACAATTATTGATTTTAATATACAATAACATAAATTTAACATTGATACCGTTGGATAACCATAAGATTATTTAATTTTTACGCATATTTGGCAACAAAATAATAGTATTGTTTTATGTAGTGGATGACACTTGATTCTAATACAGTTTTTTCAAATATTTATCTATTAATTACCAATTAATTAAATAAATTAATTACCGGTTTTCTACACCAACTTAGATTCGTCTCCATTATTGTAACATTGTAAATGCTAAAACAAAACAATGACAAAAATTGGCGCCGAAAACCAGTATTTCATCCAAACTAGCCAAACCGGGTGCGCATTGTTACAACAATTCAGACCAAACCATGCTTTTTTTCAATTCCTACTATAAGTTCACTCTCTCCCTATACATATATCTTGTTGAAGTTTTCAATCGTTGATTACTTTGTATTCATTCATTCAAAGTAGGAATTCTCTTAAAATTTGTTTTATATTACTTGTTTCCCTTGAAAATGAAATTAATCTAACAGGAAATTGCGCTCAAACTTATCGGACGAAAACCTGCAGCATCAATTACGATGTACAAATATATGCATTGAGATCTATTGCAAAAACTCAGTGAAAGAGTTGCGAAACAAATATCTCACTAATCAAATAAATTTAAATAATATTATTTGATTCATTGTATTTTCATTATTATAATATCTTTGTTTGTATACATATAAAAATAATGAAAACAATAATAATTCGTTCTGTTTTACATTTTTACTCCAATAAATGCTTGTAATAAATCCAAATCTATCATAGAGATATATATTTTTATATGTGGCCCGCTGAATTGTAATGCTTTTTCGAAGTGACCTGCAAGGTCATTTGGGTTGGCCATCCCTGTTCTACGCAAAACCCCATCAGAAGACTTTTCAAGTATCACCAAAAGAGAGGACTCCCTTCCCCCCTCACACTCTGTAGTTTCTTCAGCTCTTTTCTGTTTTATTACCCCCCAGAGCAATAAAAGTTTCCTACCCTCTCCTCCCCCTTTTTTTTGTACCTTTCTCTTCTTTCCTAGAGACTTCGGATCAGTGTTTGTCGTGAACTAATGAAAACACCGTTTACATATTTAGAAAATTTATTTTTTAAAAGAAAGTGTTTTTAAAAGATTATTCAGTGGATTATTATTTTTTGTGAATACTTTAATTTCTAATTTAAAAATAAACTAGACCGAATCAATATTTTAACTATAGTACTAAAAGAATTTTATAAAAATTTTACTACTTAAAAATGTTATTTACATATTTAACTAAAATGGATATATTCCGAATTAACTTTAATTCTGACTTTGATATGTGTAAAATGTATTGCGCAAAGAAACAGCAGCATCTATTATATTAAAAATTTAGTCAGACTTGACTAGGGAATTGAAAATGTTCAATATTAGAAAATACCAGTCAGTGTCGGTTTATCCATTGGGCACTTGGGGCGGGCGCCCTGGGCCGGGAAGGGCCCGGATAGGCTGGACTTAAACTGGTTTTCTAGTTATAAATTAGGCTTCTCCAGAGCAAAGAGTATCTGTGGATCTTCTACTCCCAGGCATCGAAATGAGCTTATACCGGCACTGCAGACAGTAATTTTGAACCATGGTCAAGTGACGAGGACGACACCTGAGCTAGTATCCCCTCTCCTAACTACCACATCACACCAACAGAAGAGCATTTAAGCTCTCTCGAAAGATTTATAAATAGAACTACAAACAGAGTACAAATAGAATTTTAAAGTTTAATGATGAAATGAGCTTTTTATAAAAGATACTTGTAGTTATACAAACTTCAATCCATTTTACATACACAATTATAGTCTCCTTTTTTCGATTGTTTATTGTGACTTGGGTAACCTTGAGAGCCCCAGGGTTCCGTGAAACACAGTTTGAAGACCACTGCACTAGTATATGAATGCTGAGGAGAACGAAACAGAAGAAAAGGTAGATATACAGTAGTGAAAAATTAAGTTTCTTGTTTCAAACTGTTGTATTAAAAGTGGACTAATAGTATGAAGCAATTTTACTCTTATCGAATAAATATAGTACCATAAAAAATTATATGTTGCATTTTCCAGAATTAAGCTGGCATATATAATTTACAAATAAATCTTCATAGTTTGCTATGAATTCCATGTAAAAATAAATTCTATGTAATTGGTGAGTATGGTGTCTTTTGTGGAGAATTTTGTTTTTATTCTTTTATCCCTTCTCTCACAAAAAAATAATATTCCTAACATGTGTCAAAAATTTCCAATCTTATTAGTTTTGGAAGATGCATAACAATCACCAATAAAAAAAAGTATCAAAATAGTAAAAAATTTTGGTTTCTTTTTTCACTGATATATAAAACATTTCTTGTCGAATAATTCTTATTTATTCACCGATTCTACAAAGTAAGAAGTAAATTTCTATGTTAAATAATGATTGTTCTTAGATGTTCTAATAATATGCACTTTTATATAATTCATAAATATCAATAACATCCACGTGAGTTGATGAGTTGTGAAATAAGTCGTATAAGAAGTATAAAGGTTCCTACTCTAAATTTCAAAAGTGACTAAGACGAGCAACGTATTTTACTTCAGTCAGAATAATTATTCAACACCATCCAATTAGAAGACCTCAAAAAACACGGAAAGTTGAGCCCCCCCCCCTCTCACACATCTCCCTACCGCTTCTTCCCCTCTTATCTGTTTCAGTACCCCCACAGCAATAAAAGTTTCCTTTTTCTCCCCTTTTTTGTATTTTTCTTTCCTAAAGACATCCGACCAACAAGTGTTTTCTGGTCCCATCCGAAGTGAAATTCCCATGAGATATTGACATCATGACATGACGAGTTGCCTTTGGAAGGATGCTAAACGGTTTTTTGGATAATAAAGCTGCAATTAAACAAAGTAATTTATCACATAGTGATTATATACTGAGTAACAGATTGTCTTAAAACAATAATTTATGGTAAAATAGCTTTGTAATAATTAGATCGACAAGTTTTCTAGTGGATAGAAACATCCCCCCCCCCAGGTGTAAAAAGTTCATAACTGATTATGAACTTCTCTGAGCAAATGATTAATGGAAAAGTTAAGAAATGTAAAACTTCTTAACATTTGAAAATCGAGCAATTCGATTCGCAATTGCGAGATTAAAAAAGCAAACATTATTAATTATTACAATTACATTTTCACTTCGTTTATAAAATAAATCATTCATTTTAAAAGTCTTCCAAAATTGAAAATTATATATATTTGATGTAAAAAATTAAAACACCGTTTAAATATTTAGAAAATTAAGTTTTAATTTTTTTAAACCAATTTTTTTTAAAGTTTATTCAGCAGATCTGTGTTGTGTGTGTGAATGCTTTGTTTTATAATTTAAAAACAAACTAGTAATAAAAATCAATATCTTAACTATAGTACTAAAAGAAAAACTCCAATGAGCAGCAAATATCTGTTCATACGGTAATGCCTCACATATTTCTTTTTTCATAAAAAAGTTATATAAAAAATGTACTACTTAAAATTTTTTATCATATATTTAACTAAAATGGACATATTTTGAATAAACTTTGATTCTAAATTTGATATGTGTAAAATGTATTCCGCAAAAAGAAATCACACACACACACACAGACTATTATATTAAACATTTAGTCAAGAACAGGTTATTGAAAATGTTCAATGATAGAAAATGTCAGAGACAGTAATTTTTAATAGAAAAAAAGGCAAACTTACAGATACAAAAACTTTAAAATCACGATATTGCCATATTTATTCGAATCTAAGTCGCACTACTTCCCTTATGCTACTAAAAATTGGGTGCTGCTTAGAATCGAAGACTGAAAAATTCACCGGGGGGGGGGGGGATTGGACAAGATACTGTCGGATAGAAAAATGACTAGTTCTCGTTTATTTTTAAAAGTTTTTAATAAATAATAAATTAATTACTCATTTCTTATTAATTCACCTTTATTTTTTTTATTTCGTTAAGTGAATATTAACGTCGTACTGATCAGCTATACTCGAGGGCTTTTGGTGACAGACCTCGTAATTTTGAACAATGAGCAAGTGACGAGGACTACACCTGAGCTACCACCCCCTCTCCTGACTCCCATATCACACCAACAGGAGGTCATCTGAGTTCTAGACAGATTAAGCTCCCCTATATGGCGGGTCTTGAGCAGTACTAGGCTAGAACTCATGATACGGCAGCCACGATTCTGTTACATAACCATTAGGCTACCGCAGCCACTTTTTATTTCGTAAAGATATCATATATCTCAATATTTTACACTATTTTTAATTTTTTTCCCCACAAAAACGGCCTGAGAATTTGGGGTACAGCTTAGAATTGGAGAAAATTAATTGAAAAAATAAGTTTCTGCTAATTTATAAAAAACAAGATTTGGTTAATGATTGTTCCAATGGTTTAATGGTAAAATTGTACGTAAAATCGATTCGATTTTTTGTTAGTTAAAAATAATAATAATTGCATTACAATAATTAGATTAAAATTTTAAATTGTGAGCTTCAAGGAGCAGTAATTTGTATTATTTAGTCAATTCATAACTTTCGGTCAAGTATAAAATAAGTATAATTTTATTTTTTCATTAAGGGGGTCATCACT
Source organism: Trichonephila clavata (assembly GCA_019973975.1). NCBI lineage: Eukaryota > Metazoa > Arthropoda > Arachnida > Araneae > Nephilidae > Trichonephila > Trichonephila clavata. The sequence goes on along the minus strand of BMAO01005123.1, from coordinate 142,114 downwards.
TCACTTCATCACTTCACAAAAGTCGATCCAAAAATCGATTTTTCAATTTTGATTGAAAAATAAAATACCACTCTTTCTCTTTATACTGCAATTTAAATTTTTGTTCTAGTTGAATTAGAAGTATTTTTAATATTTTTTTAAAAATTTGTTTACATCCGTCAAACCCAAAACCAGCTGATTGCCACGCCCCTTTCATTTCAAAACAAAAGACACTTGCTACTTTTCAGCCTTATCAAATATTTTAAATTGATTAAAAGGATTTATTTTGATCCGTAACTTGTTCAGGAAAGAAGTGAAGTCAATAATTGTAGCTGTTTGTTTACTTTCTGGAAACTCGCGTGTTGTTTTTTACCTCTTCAAATATTTTACGAATTTCTGCTATTGCAAACATTGTTTCTATCAAAACCTTTTTTAGCATGTTTATGTTTAATAATAAAACGTTTAAAAAACAAAGGTACAAAAACCCAAACTTTCCAGAAATTAAATGCGTCATAAGTCAAAATAATGAATTCAAATTATACATGAATAATTCAACTTTAAAAGCTAAGTTAGGTAAGTCAAATAAAGAGTATGTTTCCTTTTAGATTCATTTGAAAGTTTTTTTTGAAATAATGAACATTCTACTGTTTTCTTGTGCTTTGAAACCACATTTATTATAAATAAAATGTAAAAAACAAGGTATTCACATAAATTTTGGTCGCCAAATCCAAAGTTTGGTTCTAAAGTTGTTGACATGTTGTGACTTTTGTGATGTTATTCAAACATTTCTTAATACCAGGTTTACTAAAACAGTAGTTAATCAAAAAAGATACAAAATTATATGAAGTAAACACTGGGCTTTCATATGCTATTATTTTTATTGGAAAAGAGAAGCAACTGCGAAAATATTTTGTTGAGTTATGAATTGTCACGTCCACCAAAGTGGTTTTACGAGTTCATGCATGGCATTAAATAACACGACACAGAAAGTAGCCAGTCTATGGTATTATATATATAACTGCTGTCGAAATGATATTTAATAATGCAAGTCCTATTGTACCGGTGTTTGTCTATGGCATTTGGCAAAAAAGGGGTCATGTTTCTCTGAATGGTATTACAGCAGTTAGTGTGAACACTGGGAAAGTTGTTGATGCCGAAAAACTATAGAGGAAATACTCAAGTAATTTTAACGACAATGTACATAACATTGAGTGTTCGGCAGATTACTTCAGAAGTAGTAGGGGGATGAAAGTTGAAGGTGCACTTTGTATTTTCTATTGCTCAGAGGCACGACACAATTTACGATACACAAATTACGATTTACTAATTGCGACAAAATATTTGGGTGATGAGGACTTTAAAGCATAAAAAGCAGTTTTAGAATCTTAACCTTAGAAAGATGTCAACATTAAAACATTAGAATGTGTTGGTCATGTTGAGAAAAGGATGGAGACATGACAGGGCATTAAAACCAAAATTTAAAGGCAAAAATCTTGTGGAAAAAAAATCTCTAGGAGGTCGTTATAGATTAACAGATGCAGTAATAGACAAATTGTAAAGATACTATGTTTCGTGTGGCTATTTGAAGCAACTCAGAAAACTTGTCAGTCATGATGCAAACTATTTGGGCTATATTTTTTTCATAAACTCTCCACAGATTTGAAAATACGACACAGTTTATGCCCCATGGGAGGTGATTCGTGGTGTGAATATAATAGGTTCATACTGAAAGGTGACACATATAAGCTTAACACAACTCACCTATTGCAATTAGCAATTGCATTAAAAAAGTATTTAGAGATTTCTCTAGTCTTGAACTTTTATTTACGTGCTTTCACGGTAAAACTTAAAATTTCAATGAAACCTTAAATTGTATTTGATTTATAGTTCCAAAAACTGTATTTATACGATTAGGAACTTTAAAAACTATAGTATTTGAAGCTACATTTTTATATAATCAAGGTTTCATTACCAAATTAAAAGTTTTAGATGTATTAAACATTCAAACCCTGGATTTTACAAATGTCGAGCGTTGGAAGAAGTAGATCATGCGCATATTAAGAAAGCAAAATAGGCAGTTTTACAATGAACCAAAGAGGCTAGAACTAAAAACAAACAATTAAAATGTAGACAAGAAGATGATCTTGCATATGATACCAGAAATCTAAGTTGTGGTTCTGGTACGTATTAGTTAATAGTAAATTTTTACTTTAAATCACTATTTCTCAAAAGTGTAAATTTCAACACAAAAGGAACATTTTTGAAAAATCTACTTAATTTATAGCTTTGAAACTTTGCACATATGTTAACACTATACAAATAAATATTTTAATAAGAGATTTTGTCAAAAAAATTATTCAAAAAAATTTTATGGATTAAAATGTACAAGAATTTTCATCGTTTTAATAATTTTGACGTGTTACTCCACATATGAATTTTTTTAAAAAAAACTAATCAAAATTTTGAAAAATGCCCTCATTAAAATAATAAAAACAATACAATAAATCTACACAAAAAAATTCATGACTGTACAACTTGTCAATTTTTCAAAAATGTTCCTTAAATTTAGTCATTTTTAACATTACGGAGATAGGGAAAAGGCTGCGTGAAGTGACCCCTTAAGTCGCTTCACAGAATTTAGATATTTTTATATGCATTTCATCAATAACAGGCAAAAAAAAAAAAATCTAAACAACATAATTATAAATCATGTATATAAATTAAGCTTTTAAAGCACACACGCAGAAAATGTTAAAAACATTCCTAAATAGGAAAGTTCATCAGGTTTGAGATGTTAAATCTCTGTGTGTGTGGTACATCATAAATCTTCTTTATTTTCCACACTATTTGCCACAACTTGCAAGTTACCATAATTTCAGCTGGCGACTATATTGCAGAAAGATATCGCCAAAATTAAGTATTTGTAGCCAAGTAAAATTCGTTTTACAAAACGATGGTGGTGCCATCTGTTTGAGATAGTCCTAACTACGCCAAAAGTAATTCAGAATGAATTTAAAATTTAAAAAAGTTCATTAATAAAAACATAAAACTTTTTTCCGGCTACACCAGTCAAAAGAGGGAAGCATGCTTTCTAAAATACTATTTAATTCTACTCGAAAAAATCAATTTTTTTCTATTAAAATGTGCTTCTCGTTTTCACTTCCTATACTTTAACATAGATAACTCCAATTTCATTTTGCAATAATGCTGAAAACTGCGTATTTTTTTCAAAAATCAAAATTAAAAGAACACTATCCTCTAAACAATATTTTTTTTTAATACCCATAGAAATTTTTATTATTATTGGAGCTTTTTCCTGCCGGCAAATGTGCTTCCCGTTTGATCCCTATCCTTTAACATTGACCGAAAACAGCCTTAAGTATTGAAACGTTAGTCAATAATGCAGGGGAAAAATCCTTAATTCCAGTACAAGGGCAGCGGTTTCATAAAATTAAGTGGAAGTAATTTTTGCTTTTGTATCAAGTTTAATTGTCACTTTATGTCTCAGTACTTAGTACTCTCTTTTTTTATAGTCTCAGTCTATAAAAAATAACAACCCTTGTGCTACTTAATTAAAAGCCTTAAATATAAACTTTGGAATGCGGTTAATAGCTGATCAGTTTTAGTGGAGCAAGAACTATTTTCCCCAAAAAACATTATGCCAAATACTCATTAATTTACAAAATTCGTGTATTTGTAGTCCAGAAAAAATATATAAATGCAAGCAAGAAAAAAGAGGGAATCTATTCACATATTAAAAAAGGTTTAAATTCGAAGAAAATCGTTGGGTATCCCGAATGTGCATCATGTCGGAATTTCCAGAGGATTAAGACAATAATGGGAGTTCACTCAAACATGTTATGTAAATCCAGCAGTTAGGAAAAATAAGCACATGAAGAGGAGCGAGAATTTGATATTATATTTGCATCACCTCACGCTAAATTAAAGTTACTCCCCTCCCCTTCGGACCTAACACCCTACAAATTCTTGCCACATATTCCCCACTGTTGGAAGGAGAGCAAGGAATTATTGTAATCATTTGAAATACTTAGCAAGATCCTGAAAAAATAAAAAAGATATAACTCTCATATGTCAATCAGGTTTCACAACCTTCCAATGATTATCGCTTTTGGGCATAAATTAGATTTTGAGTTAGGTATTGTGTCCTACACCTACTTTTTCGCAGTTTGTGTAAGACAAAAAGTGATCTCTCTCCTTGCTTTGTAACAAAAAATACGCTAATATATAATTCTGTAAACATTCCCAGCTCCGAAATGTCAGTTTAAGTGTAAATAAGTATTCGTCTCTTAATGAACAGAAATCAAAATCTGATTTTAAAATAAAGCGCTTTATTCTTTGATGAAGTTTGTACAAATAGAGTAACATAATTTAAAAAATAATGACGATGAGGAAATATGTACATTGTAATCATACAGAAGAGTCCTTAAATGAGTCATTGGATCATCCGTGATGCATCATCATCATGTGCTGCATCATGTGGTGGTGACCATGATGGTGCCCATGGTCGCAGTGGTGGTGTTGATCGTGCTCACCTAGGATCTTGGCGATGAGCCCTGCAACCAACATCGAACCGAGATTCGAACCTCCTCCGTGCTTTCCTCCCCCTCCGAAAAGGCCTCCCCCTCCATCCCCGTGGTGGGCCACTGTCTCCTTGGGCAGCAGCAGCAACATCGCAAGTAGAGCGGCGCAGAGGGCCAAGAGTCGGGATCTTCCGCTGATCATTGTTCTGTTGTTGAAAGAAAGATTTCTTGATAAAAGTGTTAGTTTGCACGATGTGATTATTTTCACAAACATATAGATGAAATATCGACTATGGTATGACTTTTATTGACTGCATCTTCTCTAATTTGGCAACTTTTCACACTCATAATCTTAAAATATTCAGAAAAATATTTTTGATGATTGACTTTGAGTCATTTCCAAAACTAATATACTAAACGGGATATTGAATGAGGATCATGACAATTTATCAAATAAGATATGTTTTATGGGTATTGGTAAATAAAGTTAGATAGTATAATATAAACATAAATATAAATATAATAACATTATATTACAAAATATATATATATATATATATATATATATATATATATATATATAAGAGATAGTCACATAATATAATGATTATACTAAACCATATACTACACCTATAAGATTGCAGCATCCCTATTTTTTAAATTTCAGTATGATTTTTAAGTTTCATTATATTTAATATTCCACTGATTTTCGTCTCTTTGAGTAGAACATTATTAACTCCGTGTGTGTGTACCGGTGAGTGAGTTAAAAGTCCGTTTAAAATTTAAAAATTCATAATAATGAAGCAAGTGACGATAAAGAAGTACGATTTGCAAGTAAGGGCTCACAAAGAAGTGGGATGCTTCTTCGAGGATTTCTACGATTATTCAACACGTCTTCCGGAACATCATCCGTCACAATTAAGGCGACGCCCGTTACACTTGAATGCAACATATCTGAATAAATTGCAAAAATCTCCCGACAGACAGAATCTTTGTTCGGCCAGTGTTGACGGGGATAAATGGTACACAAGGGATTTCAAATAACACACAACCAGAAGTCGACCGAAATGATGTCGGCTGAACATGACGATCTTGCGATTTTCCAACCTGGACCTTCACTCTATGCTCACCAAAGGTAGTCGATAAGAATTATTTTAATGAATTGACATAGGAATGGAAGTGCGCCCTTCTGTATGAAGCTCTTATAAGAGATAACACACTTCTCTTTATGATTTAATGTAAGCGACTAAAAATATTTTTTCTGCTAAAAAAATCCAATTTCCTTTATGAGCTCGTTTCTGCAAACTGCACTCTTCTTAATTATCGGTGTTCATTATTTATGAATGTTTAAAGTTTAAACGAACTTTTGGTTCACCCGGTATACATTAATTTTTATGAGCTCAGTTGTGGATATCTATTTTGCTATAAAGTTCATTAATTTTGGACTTTTTAATTTTTTCAATAAGTCATTTACTACTTCTAAATATGTTTGTGGATTTAAGATTATTTATCGTATACTGTAATATTTCAAGAAGAATTTTGCTTGATTTGCTGATATACTTATTAAAACCATAAGTAACATTTCTAAACTTTACTGGGTCTTTATGAAATTTAGGAGGAAGTAATATACGTGGAAATTTCGAATTTTAATTTATTTTTTCCCCTTATTGTTTATTAAAAGCTAAATTGCGATTATTTATTTCTCAGTCAAAAATTGATGGCTTATTAAAAACTATACTATTATTAAAATATATTTGGTGGTTATTAAACTATAATGGGGTTTACATAAAGGCAAAATTTCCTGGCACTTTATCAACATAAATTAAAATAAAAGTATTTGACAATTTTTTTAATCTGATTTTTAATATCTTTATAAGAGATATTATTATCTGTACTAATGTTATATTTACTAAGCTGTTGTTATAAATATATGGTAATTCTTTTGAAAAGAAGCAAAATTTTACAAACGAATTTCTTTCAAATAGTTCAGTTTTTAACATCGTTTTTCAAAAATATGATAAGGTTGGGACATTTGCAAAAACCTTGCAATCTCCAACCAATGTTGCAACATTCTGCTATTTGCATACGATTCTTGAAGATGTGTGTATTCATTTTACGGGTGTATATATATATATATATATCATATGTTATATATATATCTTAGAGTTCGATTTTCGCGTGACTGAATTATCCTTAATTTACGGACATAATTATATATAAAAATGGAGTTATAAAAAGCGATTTCCTTGGTGGGCTTATTTTTTACCGAATTTTTAAATTTTTTTTATAGATTAAGAAAGATGTTATCTCTCGTGATGAATATTTGTAATAATTCACTTACATTTTTTTTTCTTGAAGGATTTAATTCACTATGGCCCTGGGCTCTCCAACACTTCACGTGATAATTAATTTTTAGTTTAGACGCCTGACGAGTAATGATGACAAATTTATCTCTTTGAAACTGCCTATCACCACACACTCACAGAAAATAAGTGAGGCTTCATCAAAGAATTTAGCAAAAATATGAAAGATTTCTGTGAAACAATTTGCAAAACTAAGAGAATTTTTTAAAAAACCGATACAAATGGAGGTTTTTTTTTAAAAAAAAATATATATATGATGTGCACAAATTTTAGTGTTTTTTTTTTTTTTTTTTTGACAGAGCAACTATTGGCTGGACAAATTGGATTCCTGTCAGGGGAAGCAAACTTTAGGGGTAGCATCTGTGTGTGGGGACCGTTTTTTTTAACAATAGTTCAAGTGATTAGTACCTATGAATGAAGATTTAATTTAATGAGTACCCATTACAATTATTGACTGTTTTTGTTGAATATAAATAATTCAAAATGTGCTCCATAAAATGCATCCAACACAAAGATTGGAAAATAATACTGGCCGATGGAGAGTCAAGTGAAACAAATGCGATTGATTTATTTGAGGAAATAGTGCCCAATTTCACCTTATTAGGCTATAAGAAAAGCACAATTAAACTTCAAAAAAACTCATACCTACTCTAGATTTTGTCCCAAATCTTGCTATTGCTTGACTTATTTGATTGTGGAATGGAGAGGTTAGAAATTTCATAAAATTAAAATTGAAGTTTCTTACACTCCATAACTTTTCAAAATAAGTTAACCTCATTGGCTATCGATCACTAATTACTTTAAAAGTTTGTTTAAAAATTCAGGGTATCTGTCTACGTTCGGAGGCAAGTTTTCTAAAATGCCATGCTATTAGTAACTTTGTTATTTTATTAGTGCTTATGACTTAAATTAATGAAAAACACCACAATCAGAAAAATATATGATAATTTATAAATTTATAAAAATGAGGTATTTTAGGTAAAATGTGATGAAAATTATATCGAACTTCAAAACACTCTTCGTGGAATTCAAAGCCATATATATTTCATTTTTTACACAACACAGTTATAAAGGTAATGAACTAAAATCTAAAACATATTTAGAAATATTAAAAAGTCATGGGGCTCATTGTACATTTTATTATACAGTTTTTTTTATGAAATGCATGGTGTTCGTAACAATAAACAGTAAAAAATACAAAATATTGATTTTAGATTTAAATATCCTTAGTTTGCCTTTAAATAACATGTATTCAAAATATGAAAGAAATACATTAATGAATTATTGAGATATCAGGTTTTAAGTAACATAATTTTGCCAACAAAATACAGTCTTTATAAAAAGCATTCAAAGTTTTGATTCAATTGTTCAAATATTTGACAAAAAAAATTTAATATCAGATATTTAAAATTCACCAATCTTATAGCATATACCTTCCTCGTTCTCTATCTTGTTAATTTTTTTTCTTTCTGGGTGCTTGATTTTTTTTTCTATACAAACTTGCAAAGAAAAATTAATTTCAGTCACATATTGATTCAGAAACGTAGGCAGATACTTTAATAAAAAAAATTATTTTAGTTACTTTTTTAGTCTACTGTTGGTGTAAGAAATTTTCGCAAAATATTTTTGCGGCGGAAATATAAACTAATAAAAATAATCATATTAAAATTAACGACAAGATTGGTTACGTGTAAATATGTGAATATGAATATCTGTTTATTCATAATTAAATTATAAATTAAAAGGATTCATATTCTGTAATTTGTGTAGTACGGCTTGCTTGGGAAAAAAAACTCTTCTTTATTATAAGGTTTTGAGTGAATGTATATCATAATGTTTTGAATTTCCATGAATCACCAAGGACTATTTGTGATCTTGCATCCCATTCCCCAAACTTTCGCATCGTATCAATAGAAGGACTTTAACCTTCAACAGATCCCCTCTGTACGGCGGGTCTTGACTGCTACAGAGTCAGAGATGAATAATTTTCTTTGGAGTTACAAATAAAAATAGCATATGATAAGGGTATTCACAAGTAAAATCAGGTGCAAAATCTACTTATTATTAATGAATTTACTTTGGGACTGGTCACCCTTTTTATTAAATAGTGGCACTAAATCTGTAAGACATTGGGACTCAAAAAATATTACGCCGGACACGACTCCGAAACCATAACTCCCGCCAAAATATTATGTAAAGTTAACCCATTAGAAATCAACAGGTTTCATAAATAATGACATTCTACAGACCTACACAATTTTCAATTTACGAAGAACTCTTCGATTTTTAAAAAGAAAAACCGAATGGCTTTGATCTGATTTTTTAAAAATTATTTTTGCATCTATTAAATTCAGATTTTGCCATAGATTTCCAAAGAAGATTACTCATTTATTAACATTTCTTAATATTTTATAAGGATGAAATATTCTGGAAACCATAGTCAAGATTTTCTTCGTATTTTCACTTTATCAGAGCATTTTTAAATGGCAGCTATTCGAGTATTCTTCAAATTTATGACCTCTATGCAGTGGAATGAGTTCCGAAAGTAAGCATAAGTTTTCTTGAAGAAGATTTTTCGAAAAAGTTTTTTTAAGAAATGCAAGAGGGAAGAATTGAACTTACCTTTACAATGAGTTGGTCGAGATTCCAGTTTCGAATGTGGAAGTGGTTGAAGCATCGGAGTCTTTTGTAGTGGTTCATCTTTTCCCGCCGTTTCCAGGCACAAACACATTCCCCCCCCCCCTTTTCTCTCTTGCCAAAAGAAATGAAGAAACGATTATAATTATCGCCTTTGGAATGGATGGTCCTGTCAGTTGATGCGTAAAAAAAAAAAAAAAAAAGAGGAAACCAGACAAAATGGCCAGAAACGCTTCAGGAAATGCTGAAGATGCATCGTTTCCCTGTTCGCCAGGAGGCATTACTCCACTAAACTAAGGCTTAAGAACCCTCATTACATGAGAAGCGTGCGGGAATTCCCACTGAGGGCGTTATTTTCGGGGATTTAGAAATGTTCTCCTGTGTTAAATATTTCCTCACAGTTCTTTCCGCTTATAGTTTTTTAATAAAAAAACGGATGTGTGTGCGTGTGCAAAAGAGCATTGGCCAATTCGGAGATCGCTATCGGAGAAAGGAGACGGGAATTCTTTTGACACACTCTAGGAGAATTCCTTGATTTTTTGATTAACGGTTTTAACCACATCAACACGGGCGGGTCTCTTTGTGGGATTGTAAATTATTTTATGCAGACAAAAAATTACAAGCTTAATGTACACAATCTCATTTGTTATTCATTCACTTTTTAAAAAAAAAATTCCAGAACTGATACACCAATATTTTGACAAAAATGTCTTCCGTAGAGCATACCAACTTTTTCCTGTGAAGCATTTTAGTTTCTTAAAATCATTTTTGAATTTTTAAATTGAATAACAATGGCGGTGATAATTTTATGATAATTTTAATGGATTGTTATATTCCCACTTCGTTCTCAGAAACATCATGAGGGATATTGGTGACGGACCTTGTCATTTGGAAACATGACCAAGAGAACGATTCTTAAGTTAGTTCCTCATTTTCTTTTTTTGCCATATGACCGCAGTCACCTGGTAGTTAGGGTCATAAACACGTGGCCTGAATGTCATAATTTCGAGCCCCTGTGTCACTCAAGCTTCATCGTGTAAAGGGTCTGATGCACGATTCAATCTGTCCTTCCGTTGACTTGGTAGGATAGCTTGAAGCTCACATGCTATCTTGACCGAAGTTGAAAATAACTGAGTTCTTCCCCAATAGCCCCCATGTTGCTTTATAGTGTGACGTTAATAGACACTGATTACCCCAAGACACGACGCCAATGCTTTGACATCAACGGTTCTTTAGTGGCATCAGGAGTTGAACCCTCGTCTAGGCAACGAATAACGTGAACCAGAGGTGGAAAGCATAACCATTCATATACCATGTCTACATCATAATTATTTCCGGATTTGTAAACCGAAGAAATTCAGATTGTTTTTATTGTAACTGGCAACCACATCATTATTATATTTCTGGTTTTGTTTTGTCGATGCAATAGGCCCACTAGCCTCCGCCAATACATTTAGTAATTATGCCTTTTGGTACGATGAAGAGGTCGACTCCTCAATTGGCACCCCACTCTTTCTACATCCGGATCATGCCAATGGCATAAGATCCCAGATATACTTCATTTCACACTAACCTTCTACTCTCCTGGAAATCAGAACTCAAACACATGATTCACTACGAGCTTGATACTGATGGCCCGGATCAGTAATGATATTTCCGACGAAGTGAAGAATGTGTGACGGCTGTATTATTATATTTGTGTTTCTATAAGGCCTCCAAGCCTCTAGATGGCCTTCAAACTTTTCCTGCTAACTCACTTCCATTTGAACCACAGGGTAGACCAGGGATCGGCAACCAGATGAAATGCCAGACAAGCAGTATTCAGGATTCCGTACAGTAGGAAATAGATGTAATAATTTCAATCTACCTTCAATGCATGAAGAGTTAGAGAATAGAGGTGAATAATACAGATTGACAGTTCTATTATTTATTAATTATGCATCATTTAAAATTATTCATTAGCAAAAAAATAATAAAGAAGATAAATTATGACTATCTCTTCACCATAAAAAATTATAACTGCACTTACATTATATGCATTATGTACCTTTTTATAATATACTTATTAAAATAAGAAATAAACAACATGAAAATATATAACTTTTCCTCCTTAATATAGTTAAATAAAAATAAATCTATCTTAATGCGAACTTGTCCCAGTACGGCTTTTCTTAATATTGCAATGCCAGGGGTATAATTTGTGACTTTTCAATTTTGATATATGATTTTGACTGTTCAGTTGTGTGTGTATTAAACATCTTCTTTGTGAGCACAAAATACTTTTCATGTGCGAAAAGATTTGTGCACATGAATATGTAGAACTAAAACCTGAAAGCAGATCACTTGAAGTTTTTTCAAACAATTAAATCCTTCCGGCAGCGACGTCTCCTGTTGGCGGAAGTTTGGAGAGGAAGATCCCTGGACATACAACACTTTCATGGCATAACACACATACACTGCGATCTGTTTGTCCAATAGCCTTGGAACCACGAACATCAAGCTTATCTTATAGTGGCCATCTAATGAAGTACATAGTTATGAATTGTTACAACAATTAAAAAGAACTAAAAATACATTGTAAAGTTAAAAGTAACCTGTAGAGAAATAAGCGCCTTAAACTAAATTCTAATTTCGAATGAAATCAAACTTAACACTCGTGTCTCGGCGTGACAAAATAAACGAAAAGATGAGTTTTTTTTTTAGATGCAATGTTTAATTTTATCTGATAACTTTGTAATTACGAATTGTAATGCATACCAGATTTGGTAAACATACAATAGGTTCCCGATGCCTGTAGTAGACTATCAAATTCGAGCCCAACAGAGTATTCAATATCTGGAAAGGCAATTAAAAAAACTGTGTGTGTCGGCTCCGAAGCACAACGGGAGTTTACTTCTTAAGTACGGTTGTATATCATTATATAGAGGCAAACAGGGTAAATAAATGGATCTTATATAATACTGAAAGTATGCATGCATTTTATTCATTCTATTTACATTTTTCATATTGGTTCGGTAGAATAATATATATATATATATATATATATAATATAAAAATATACATCACAATTATATTATATAAATAGATGTTACTCATAGTATATGAGTACATTGTTAAGGTATCCGACTACGTTCGGAGACCTATTTTTTAAATTTTCTAATAATCACTAAAATTTTTACATTTTTAATTTCATTTTTATGTACTAAAAGTACAGTTATAAATAATATACATACATAACAATTTTCAAAAATTTCAAATTTTAATTAAATTTTGGAATTTTTTCAAAGGCTCTATTTTTTAAAAATAATTTATATTTTACTAAAAAAATTGCTGCAGCACATTTTTTCAAACACATTTCTAGAGGTTGTACTTCAAGTTTTAAATTATTTTTTTAAATCAAAAGTTGCAGCTAATCGAAGCTACAACCTATGAATTTCATTCAAATTTTCGATACTTTAATAAGTAAATCCAACTATAAAATCACTAAAAATTGTTCAATTTCTTAGCTGATAGTCCAACCTCTAGATAATACTATTAATAACATTTGTGTAAAATTTCATACAAGTATCTCTATTGGTTCTTTAGATATCACATTTGAAATGCCAAAACATTTACAAAAAAATAGTTTTGAGAAAAAGGCATTTAAACTTTATAAATGCTATTTCAAAACAAAATATCATAAGTATGTTACTAAAACTCTAATGATTTATATTTAACACCTCCACTCCTTGGTATTTTGTTAAATTTTCTCTTTCTTCGGACCTTATATTTTTTTTTCTGGCTGATTTTTAAAAAGGCAAAGAATGTTGTTTCAAGTAACTGCGCGAATGATGTCGAGAAATCTGTCGTCACGCAGTGTATAATAACTTGCATTTATGCCAAAAGCTTTCAAACTACCTAACAAACAAATAAAAGGTTTGTTAAAAATAATGACGGCTATATGGCTACCCAAAGAAAATGTTTTCTGCTCAATAAAAGTTTCTTTCGGAACAATTTGTACAAAAAGGCGTTAAATGATTCGTTTGCATTTATGTTAAACCGTGGAGCCAATTTTATAATAACTGCTTATCACGCAACTTCGTGTACACAGGTTTAACAATATTTAAAAGTTTCATGGAAAGGCTTACACTTTTTTATGCAAATTGTTTTCTGGTGGCAATTCTTCGTTGATACTCGCAACAGCTCTCAGCTCCAGTTAGGCACGGTCCATACATAGGTATCTCTCTGCTGGAGCAACAGAGAAAAAATGCCGCACTTGCAGCACTTAGCAGAGCTTTGACGTGATTGGTGTTACCGGCATAATAGTTTTGAATTTTATTAATCATAACACTGGTAAGTTTTTCTTTCCCACCGAGGTTTTTCTGGCTTTTCTTAAGTTTTCTTTGCCGACTACGCACTCTTCCTTAGAAGTATCTTATGCACTCATTTGATGACACTGTTGACACCATACAGATCTTTAACTGAAAAGTATCCTTGGGAATCATCATCACACACACACCATAGAAATCAACATATTTTTAAGATCTCGTGCTATAAAAACATACATAGATTTTGTACGCACAAACAGATTCCATGATTGAAGTAAATACCAGATGAATGCAGAAACACTCTCATGTACGACTAGACTTTTAGAATTCTACACAACTTAAACACCATTTTCGTAATCTTGAAGTTTCCCAGTGGCGATGGATAAAGTTGCTATAGAAACATTTAGGGAGGAATGTCCACGTCTCTGCCGTCAACGGATATTCCTCATTCTCCAACTGACGTGTCGGAACATTTTGTAATGCTTTTTACTACCAAAGCAGCATCATTCATGACATCTTTAGCCGTTGATGTAGCAGCAGCCAAGACATTTTTTTCACAAAATCTATATGATTTTTTGCCATGCAAGGCATATTCATCTTAGCACTCAGCTTTTTCGCAGACAAATGTCGTCTTCCAATAACTCACATTCCACAAATAAGTTGCTTTGGTTTTTAAGCTTTTCAGTAGCTGAAAAATTTACAAGTGTATATCGAGCATTTTAAAGTCACATTAGAAGTCAGTCCAAACAAGTAATCTTCATACAGGTATAGAATCTTCTCAAAACAATAGAAGAAACACAAATTGGGAAAAACACACTTCCCAAAATATTTAAATAAAATATTCCACTACCTCTTATTGTTCCATTCTTTGCACTGTGAAAAATCCTTCAGTCAATCTAGTTTTTGTTCATTACAAGTTTGAATGTTTACTGATTCCACTGTTTTTGATACCCGCCCACTGTTACCAGCACTGTTGCATTTTCAAGAAGTTAATTTAATGGTCCTGTGAACCGTTATAAGTTGATTTCTTAAAAGCAGAATGTCCAGAAACAATTAACGATCAAAAATTGTTCAATTAAATCGAAAAAAAGTTAACTTTTTAGAAGAAATTTAGGATCAAAATTCGTAAGACGCAAATCAAAACAAAAACATATGAGGTCAGAAGAAACAGATGTTGCCAATCGCAAAAGTCGAATAAAAAGATCGAAATTGTTGTCCATCAATTAAATAGTTATTAAAATTATAATGGGTAGAACCGGCAAAAATTATCTGTAAAAAACATGTCAAACAGACAACTTCCGGTTTCGATTGCCTGCTGTAAAATTATTTTAAACACCTGTAACTTTTTTTCTAACTATCGTGCAGACAAAACAAAGATAGATTTAGAAAGCTAATTGCTTGAATTTTAAAATGGTAACATAAAAAGAAATTGTGATTTTTGACCGATAATGACGTTTTCAACGTCTTACCTTAAAAACCGCCTTACCGTTTCAATACCTTAAAAAGGTTGATTTACTTCACTATTAATATTACTTTGAGTATTAATTACATTAATACTATTGCCATTATTAATCACTGTGACAAGACGCTTATGGCAATCTAAGTATGATACGTGAACAACGGGAGATACATGATTTACGAATCGAGAAAAAACGCATCAATGGTTGTACCATATATAGTCTCATCTACCAAAAACAAAATCCAAATTAAGCTCTGATTTTAAAAATTGTACTCATTTTTATGGAAATCAATATTGAAATCGCCGCCAAATATGATTGGAAATACATGATGCTGTTTCTCTCAGTAGCTTAGAATCACCGTCCATATAGGCTAAAGAACATGTAAATCTGTGGTTCTGCGTCAAGGGTAGACCAAGCAATGGACGTTATGCGGACAGACCACTCTGCGGTAAACGGCGTCGAATGGTACGCGCAGACACTGAATGATGCGTTTCAGACTCAATTTGCTGGGTTATGGTTCGCGATGTGACTGAGCGATCCGTCACTGCCATGCGAACCATTTGCCTGTCCTCACGTGAAGTGGTGCACTGAGGTGGATGAGATCGACCATGTCATTCCGTCGTACCCTCCTGCATCCAACGGTCGCATATCCGCATTACAGTTGTTTGGTTTCGTCCAACACGACTACCGATTTCCCTGAAAAATAATCCACAATCTCGGTAGGCCACTCTCCGTCCTCTGTCGAATTCGGATACTTGATCAAAAGCTGATCGCTGTTTTCTACGAGACATGACTGGTCGTTTTTTGAAAAAACCACAAGAGAAAAACACATTTGCTGAACTTGAAATCGTCAAAATCTCCCCAAGCCTCATAGAATCAATAAAACATCCAAAGTCTCTTTGAATGAATGCCGAGGCGTGTGGCAGCGGTGATCTCCAACAATGGCGGTTACTCTGGCTACTAATTCTTGCAGGAACCACACTTCACAGAAGTCTGTAAATTTAATCATTTGATACTTGGTCAACATGTTATCTACAAAATGAACTTTGCTGTGCTATCTCTTTCTTTCTTGGTGTTGCATTTACGGTGGGCCACAGCAGTGTATATATATATATATATATATATATATATATATATATATATATATATATACTAGCTAACCCTGCCACGCGTTGCTGTGGCTTTGTTTTAATACGTTAGTCCAATATTATCCTAAGCTATTCAATACAGTCAAATTAATTTTCGTTTATAATTTAGGAGGGTTGAAATAAAGTATAAAACAACAAATTATTTTAATTTTGCATTTCATTCATCTCCTATTTGAGAGTAATAACGAAGTCTTGAATTAATAACGAAGTCTTTAAGTAACAACATATGAAGAATCAATTTTATAAATGTGATGAATAACGTTGATTCTTAGCAATTTTCAAAATTATTTTTATCATTTTAAAGTATAACAACAACCAATTTTATATAACTAATTGCTAATCGGTGCACAATATTTTTCAGTAACCCGCATTTTGCTAACTGAAATAGATTCAACAGTTTCTGCACACGTGAGCATGTAACATCTAGTTACCTATTCGAGAAACATGAATTTTCTAGGTTCAAGTATCAAATGAATATTGTTCGGATTTCTGATTCATTTATGGTCATCGCGAAAGCCAAACGAATTGGGAATTGTAGCTTTTTGAATGGTATTAGAGATTCTGACGGTATCAGTAGAATACGTGGCAACAGATTCTGTAGTAGCAGAACCGAATTTTCGCTTAAACTTTACAGTCAAAATGTTTGATTCAAGTAGTTTCCGGTGTAATTCTTTTGATGATCAAACGTGCACCGTTGCATTATCTAGGTAGATACAAGTTACGCAGATAATAACCAGGGAACCAACCGAAGATTATGTGATGACATTCCTGATATATCTAGAGAATTCAAAAACTCGGTTGGAAAATTTACGGTTTTCTTTTCATCAACAATAGTGTCGATTGGTTTAAAAGGCGTTAAATCAACTGGAAACAACCCTGTGTCTGGAAGTTTATTTCATCAGAATATCAACATTTTTTCTGATTAAGTAACAGGATTACAGAGGCAATAATTATCTAGATAATTATACAGTATATCCGGAAAGACACTCTCAACCAGTTCCTTTTTGTCTAAGGAAATCGTCTGGTTATTTCATGCGTTATGTATTGGGATGAAGTTCTACTTCACCGTTTCCAATATTCAATAGTTGGTTAGGAAATATTTGCTCAGATTGATCATCTTGCAAATGTACTCGCGTGTTTATGGTCAGTCCAAGTTTCGCCATAAAAACGATTGTTTTAAACAGACGTTAATCTCGTGAGCAAAAGTAGAGCTTGTAATGGCCGTTAATGTGCGTCGGAAATCACCAGACAGTAATACAACAGGAACACCGAATATTCTCTCGTTGCCATTTAAAACTTGCAAAGCTCTATGTAACGCTTTGAGTGAATGTTTATGGGTCATGGTACACTTATCCCTGATCATGATTGAATTCATTTGCAATAATGTAGCCAATCCACTCTTTTTTCAACGTTTTTTTCTATTATTTTAAGAATGTCCATTGGCAGGTGATGCGAAAGTGCAGTTTTTCCACCATCTAACAAAGTTACAATAAAGCCCGAAGATGCAATTTCCTATTGCAATCATGTTTTCGCACGACTGCACCTGAAAGTTTAGTTGCTATAGCGAATGAAAATCCGGAGGTGTGGAACTCGAACTCAAAGCCATTTGACCTCATTCCAGCAATATCCAGAAAATTTACGGAAGCTTTTGAAATCCGTATCCAGATTCCCGTACCCACTCCGAGAAGCACTCTGTGTCCTCTTTCGTCGACCCTGCTCCTGTAAGTTCAGTCTCTGAAGGGGGGCATTACAGTCGGCCAGCATTATCCGGCAAACTTACGGGAGTTTCTAAAATCTGATTTCAGATTATTCTTGCGTCCCATCCAGAAAAACACCAGGAAAGCATTTCTCTCTCCTCAAGAATTTTAAAGCTAGCCCCTTCCACAGTTCATGCAAAATACTTTCGTCTGGCATTATTTAACGTATATATGAGAATATTTGAATTGGATTGAAAATATTCGGATCGGCAGTTCCGAAATACGATCAAGGCCCCCTTTTTGCGTCTCTATATCGGCAAGTTAGGCTGGTACTGCTGTCCGAGAATATTCCGATCTCCCGGCATTATCTGGCAAAAATACAGGAATTTCTATATTTCGATTTCAGACTCGCTTAAACCATCTCAATTACACCAGGAATACACTTTTCCCGCGCGAAGACTTCAAAAGTCAGCTCCTGCCCCGGTTTGCGTAATAGACAGCCATCCTGAATTATCCGGCAAAGTTACTGTTATTTCTCAGATTGAATATCAGATTCAGATTATCCGTTTTGAAATGCACCAGGGACCAAGTTTTCATGATCCAAGGCTTTTAAGGCAAGCCCCTGCCACGCTGTGTCTAAAATACGGTCGACTGGCATTATCCGGCAAAGTTATCGAAACTCCTAAAATTCAATTTCAGATTTCACACTCCGAAATGCAGAAGGAGCTGACTTTTGATGCTCCAGCGCGAGCAAGTTCAGACGCTAGAGAGAATAAAAATCCGGACTCGGGACTCGAATCATATGCCTTTTCTCCTAATTTAGACAATATCCGGCAAGTTTAGAGGAGTTTCTGAAATGTGACTTCACATTATCGTTTCCCGCATCTAGATACAACTGGAGATTACTTTTATGCCCCTGAGCAGGCAAGTTCAGTCTCTGGAAGGGGCATTAGGGTCGTCCGGCATTATCCGACAAAGTTACAGGAATTTCTAAAATTCGATTTCAAACTCTCGTTTACCAACATGAATTACAACAGAAACGCACTTTTCCCTCACCAAGACATTAAGGGTAAGCTCATGCTACGGTTTGCGTAATAAGTCGTCGTCCTGAATTATCCGGCAAAGTTACAGTTATTTCTCAGATTGGATATCAGATTCGGATTATTCATTTTGAAGTACGTCAGGGTCCAAGTTTTCACGATTTATGGCTTTTAATGTAAGCCCCTGTTATGGTGTGCCTAAATACGGTCGGCTGGCTTTATCCGACAAAGTTACGGTTATTTTTGGAAACTGATTCAAAAATCGGATTCCACACCCCGAAATACACCAGGCACTTAATTTTCGTGCATTTTGGTTTGCAATATCTGCTTGCACAGAATATGAGCATTTCCACATTTTGCGATTATTCCCTTACGGGAATCTGGCAACGTTTTTTCCGGATTCCTCACATTTCTGGCAATAAAAGAAATATGGCGTCATTAATTGAAATAAAAACTATCCTATGTTTTAAGTTGGATGAAATGACACACAACATGCAAAATTATATTATGATCGGTTGAGTAGTTTTGGAGCCCATCGCGGACAAACACTGTGACACGTAATTTTTATATATAAAGATATATGTCGTGGTTTTTTGAGTGAACTTCAAGACATTTTAGTTTAACCTTCTTTATTCCATGAAATAATTTTGTAATCTATTGGTAAGAGAGAGAGACGGACACGTATGTTAACCATATGAATAGGCGTCCCTTTTTTGAAGCCATATGCTCTTCAAGTACACTTCCGATTGAAGAGATATACTTGAGAATTTAAGTATGACACATTAGGCAATAAAAATTAATGGTCGGAGCCGGCAAACTTCTGTTAAGCCATGTGTTCTATATTCCCGAACTGGGTAATAAATTTAATACTTGAAGATGTAATGGGAAGATAAAAGTTAGAAGTGGACTAGCGATTTAGTTTTAGATCTAATTCAATTATCCTTACATATATATATATATACTCCTAGAATTTAAAATAATAAAATAGATTTCAAATCTTCATTGTGCATTCATTATATAAAAAAAACATTCAAAATTATAGAAACGTTTCAACATTTGGTTCTTTCAATTGTTTCTATCCGTACATCATAAATTAAGAGAATGGTTGACAAACGGTAGAAATTTTTATAGAAAAATGGGAACGTGTCTGATGCAAAATGTAGTATAAAAAACCAACAGATTTATTATTTTATAATAATAATTTCTTTCTTAGGATATGAAATGATAAAATTGACTATTAATATTAATTTTCCAATTTCTCATGATAATCGTTTGCTTAAAAAATGGCATTAAAAATGTAGTTTATTAAAAACGGCGGGAAAAAAAACAAATGTTCTAAAATGAACAAATATTAATGAAACTTTTTAGAATAAATATAAGGTTAAATTTTAAAATAAAGAATAATTATTGTTTTAAATAACAATTTTGAATCGATCACTCTTTTTCTTTAAAAGTCAAGTCTACTAATGGAATGTGGTTGCGCCACCCTGGAGCATAGAACTCGAAACCTATGTAACCTCCGAAGCCCAGTAACATGATCACCAGACAAATGGATTACGCGTCTACATAGGCTGTGTTACTGCTTTATTAAGTTACCGATACAGAACTCAAATACTTGCTCTCTTCCAACAGCAATTTGACGCAGCTTAACGCTTTTTTTGTTAGCGCTTGTACAAATTTAACTCCTCATATAATTTCCATACCAGAGACTTTAAAAATCGATTCTAAAGGAGTAAATTCCGAAATATTCCTGAGAAAACTTATCACGAAATTTAAATTCTCATTATAAAATTCAATGTATTGCTAATGATGCTTTTGGTCCTATTTTCAATGCTATCGTAAGAAATATTCAATGTTTTAATGGCCACAATAGCCAAAGGATAAGAGTCACGCCCAACTTTGTTTCCGTCCAGTCGGAGCTTCCATTCCTGGTGCCGGAAAAATTACGGGGGTAGAGGGGTAGAGAGAATAATGTGCACCAAATCTGTCGAAGCTCAAGGTCCTCATGTGGCCATAATGTGGAGGTTAAGAGTCTAAAGAGGAAGTCTGAGGCCTCATTATTTGATTGCAATTCAGAATGATGAGGATCTCTTGCCGTTAACCCACGAACTTTGAAGTGCAACATTAATGACCAATCAATCGATTCCATACTAAATTATCAAATCCACACTCCGTTTTAGGTCAAGCTCCTCAGTTGAAAGTGAGGAGCTTGCCTATTCTTTCATGGCCCCCTCATAAAATATGGTGAAAACACATATTATATATATATATATATATATATATATATATATATATATATATACTTGCTGGAAAAAGAGTCTGCGCTCACAAATAACGAATATTACATCAAAGGTAAAATTTAATAGAAATATGCATTTTTTTCTAACAAAATTTCATGAATTTGAATATTACTTAATTGTTGAGCATGCAAGAATTCGTTAATTTTGATTTGATACTATGTAAGATAACGAGAGTTTTTTGTAGCAAAAAAAGCACACAAAGAGTAAGCAGAAAAAGTGTGCGTTCACGATTTGAATATTCTTGATTCCTGCAGTTTTTATCAACAAGCGTTACAAGTTAACAGAGTTTTTGCATTCAGTTATCAAGTAAAATAGCTTAAGAGTGTGACACAATAATTTTGACGTTTTTGTGAGATACGAAGCTATTTAAGGACATGAAAAATAAAAGGAAGGAAATTAGCATCAGTAAGAGTGAAATCATTGTGAAACAGTGGTAAGATGGAAAAAGTTGTGAGGATATAGCCAAATCCGTTGGACGGCAGTTTTAATCCATCCAGCGAGTTATTTTAAATCTGCAGGACATCCAAATCTGGTTCAGGTCGTCCATCTAAATTCACAATCAGAGAAAAACCAACATGATATCCTTAGTCTTAAAAAATTCGCGTTTGCTTCAACTCAAATAGCAACGGACATTCGCGAGAAATTTTTAAAAAAAATATTTGTGCGGATACTGCAAGAAAAATCTTGAAAAAGGCCTGATTCCGTTGTCGAGTGGCATGCAGATAACCATATCATGCGTATTTCAATGACCAACCGGCTCAAGCGTATAACTTTTGCAAAAAAAAAACATATACATATGCCTCCGGACTGTGATATTCTACGATGAAAGCATGTTTTGCATCTTCGGCATAAGAGGTCAGAATTTGGTATGGAGGAAACCTTGCACAGCTCTTGAAAAAGAGCATTTTGTACCAATGGTAAAGTACGACCGTGGTGGAGTCATGATGGGGGGTGCATGGTAAGCAAGCGATGGTATTGGCACAAGTTGGGGTTAATCAATTATGAACAAATATCATTACCTTGATGTCCTAAAAAAGAATTTAAAGGAATGTGCCCCCAAACTCGTTACAGGATCGTCGTTTCGGTTCCAACATGACAACGATCCTAAACATACCGTAGAGATTGTGAAGCTTTGGATCTTGTATCATGTCCCAAATCAAATGCAAATGCCCCCGCACTCAACTGATCTGAATCCTGTAGCCCATGTATAGGATATGCTAGAACATAGGATTCGTCAACACAGCATCTGCAGCAAGGATATGCTGAAGAGTGTTCTTAAAGACGAGTGGGAGGAGATAAGTGCTGGAGAAACCACTAGACTTGCTAATTGAACGCCGAAACGACTGTAGGAGATTCTCAAAAGACTTTGTGACGGATCTATATACGGGCTTATACTAATTCCTTCTTTTTCCCTTTCAACCGAAATATTTATTTCAACCAACCTTCATCGAGAAACCAAACGTGATTTATGTAAATAAGGAATATTGTATAAATTCGGTTTTCGCGAGTTGAAGAGCTAAGTAAGAAGAAGTGAGAAGTCAAGTTAGGTGAATTAAAGTAAAGTGAAAAGAGCGAACGATCGACACATAGTTGTTGACAAGTTAAGCAAGCTTGATACGTTCTGATGTGCGCAAAGAGAAGAGGATTAAAAGTATTGAAATTCACTATTACGGAGCGTGGAGTCTTCGTCAATTCATACAGCTAATTCGAGTGCCTGAAATTCTCCATGAAGGATCGGCAGCATTAAAACATCAGGTATCGTAATTTTGATTAAGTAACTTCTGATTATTAGTGTAAAGCGTATTTGTCAATGTGCGCGTTTAAGCTGTCCTAGATTCAATTGAAATTCTGTATTATTATCCGCTTGTAATTATATCTCACCTCTGCACTCTACTCTCGTTTATATACCTTAATTAGTATTGTGTTGTGTCTGTCATTAAATATTGATAAGAACCAATAAATCAGTTTGAATTGAAATAATGTCTTCCGTTCATTTAGTTCCTCCAGCACATCTAGCCGAGTTTTCAGATAGACAGGAACGTATTAATGTAAGGGGTGGCTACAGGTCACCACAACTTGATTATCCAACAATTTATTAAATATTTCATTATCCTTTTTTAAATGATGTTTAAAGTTACTACTAAAATAGCGAGCGCAGACTTTTTCTACTTGATATTTGTTTGTATCGCGACAAACCTTGTGACGGATCTATACGGTTTCTTCCACGAACTCTTTGGGGATTCCTTTAGGGAAAGAATTCTTTCAACCAACTTTCACCGTGACAAAGAAACGTGATTATGCAAATTAAGTTTAATATATATATATATATATTCTGTATTTGTGAGTTTTGAGAGTTAATAAAGTGAGAATCGAAGCTTAGTAAAGTGAGAATTGGAGTTTACTGAAGTGAGGATAGTTCGGATGTGAAGTGCATTAATGAGGAGCATAAACAGTGTAGGATGTGTGAAGTGGGAATCTCTAAGAAGTGCTCAAGTCAACTATTAGCGTTCAAGGCCTCGTCAAAAGATAAAGAATTGCAAGAGTTCAGGTACTGTGCTCATATTTTAAGTAGAAGTTAGAGAGTCAAATTGTTAGTGCACGTCCGAGTTAAAACGAGCTTATATAAGTTAACGTAGGAATATATTTAAATGATCGTATATATAATCCCCACGCTATATTGTCTCACCTAAGTCTTCTGAGTGTTGATCAAACTTATCTTAATTGGATTATTATTGTGTCTATGTTGAATATTGTGACAAATAAACAATTGTAGTGAATCATGTCGTCTGATCAATTAGTCCCTCCCACACATCTAGCCGAGGTAGAGGGGAAGAGAAATAGTAATCCCCCTTACAGCCTGTCTTTATTTTAAAAGTTAGGAAAGCAAACCGAATTTACTTTTCTTATTCTCATTACTTGCAATGAACAAAATAAATTATAATTTTAAATTCCAGTTTTTAAATTTTTTCCGTTTTTCCGTTTCCGTCCGTAAACTTATATATATATATATATATATATATATATATATATATATATATAGTAACATAAAATGAAAGAAATACATGGCATAATAAAATTGATAATGCAAAATAATATCACTAACAAAGCTAGAAGATTCAAACCAGATTTAAAGAAACACACTTTAAAAATAATGGAAGAGTCTATTATAGAAGAATTAACTAAGCGTATGTATAACATGGAACAGAATTAGAACTTTAAAATGTAAGAAGCCAAAAGAGTCAATAGACTAAAATGAAGACCTGTTATGATTTCTAGAGCTGTTGCTGAATTAGGACCAGCAAAATTAGGGTTAAATATATTTTATGGATCCTACCTTCCCCCGTTCAGCAGAAAATTTATACATAACAGAAAAACATACCAATATTGAAAAGTTAGGCCTAAAACCAACCACGTGTTATTTGCAACCAAAAGAAAAATAAAATAAAAATAATAGAAAATATGAAAGGAAATGAATCCTAACAAAATAAAAATAAAAATAATTTTGAAAAGGAATAATGAAGCAAAAACTTACATGAAAAAATGCAAATAACCGGAGAGTGGAAAAAAGAACTGTACGTACGAGAGCATTACGCTAAATGATCGTTAAAAATGACGTGTTAGGTTGATGAAGCCAGATGCAAAAATTAGTGGCGCCACCTGGATAGTTTTTTTGTAATTAAACAAAGCAAACTAAAACAAAGTGAAAATAATAAAAAACAGAAAGAGAAAAAAAACAAAGAATAATGCTTAAACTTTGAAAAGGAGAATTAGAGAGATAATTTAGACATATATTTAAAAATGAAGTTACTTGGATAGTTGTATTCCAAGCAATTATTGCGGAATAGCTTAAAATTATTTTGCTTAACATCATTATCTGTGACTAAATCGTTATTTCTTTTTATAAAATTTAAGATGATATTTCTAAAAATAGATAGAGATGTAGGTTACTTTCCCAAAAAGGCATTTTAATAATGTTAAAATCAAAAGAGTCTCTTTTATCAAAAATATTACTAATTAGTATATTATTCTTAACAATTAATTGTAGGTCTAAAAAGTTTGCAGAGTCTTTATTATAATTGGTTTTTAATAATTTCAGATATAGGGGATAATATTTAAAACTAGGCACAAAATTTACTATATTACTAAAGATAATTAAGTCATCTATGTATCTAAAAAAGTAACAAGAATCTATACTAATGTTATCATATTCATAAAAGTGCAGATAAATATTTGCTAAACAGTTACTTGCAGGTCCTCCTTGTGGAAGACCTTTAATATATATATAAGTTTACCACAAGGTGGCCCAACTAGCAAATATCTTGCCAAATTATATTTACATTATTTTGAAAATAGTTTCATTGACAACTCAGAATATTATATTTTTCACTATATAGATGATGGATTTTGTTGCTAAATAGATGATGACATTTTTGGCAAGCAAGACAACTTAAAACCTAACATTAATTTTTATTCACAATTTCTTAATTTAATCCAGACAAACAGTAACAACTATGAAGCAAATTTTCTTGATATAGAAATTACAGTAATAGATAATAAAATATTTATAATATTTATGATAAACGAGAAGACTTTAATTTCAATATTAAAAAAGTACCACATT
The DNA here is from genome assembly GCA_019973975.1 of Trichonephila clavata. Classification (NCBI taxonomy): domain Eukaryota; kingdom Metazoa; phylum Arthropoda; class Arachnida; order Araneae; family Nephilidae; genus Trichonephila; species Trichonephila clavata. Next base: position 116,021 of record BMAO01005123.1, on the reverse strand, counting down.
GGGAGAGTAATGTGCATCTTTCTATATTCAGAAATATTGTTAATAATTACATACAAAGCTATAAATTTATAGTTTCAAATAAATCAGAAGAAATAAAAAAAACTATAAACATTTTACTAAATAAAGTTTAATTCAAAAGTACCCAATTAATTTTATTAATAGATATTTGAAAAAAAATTTTAAATAATAAGAATTAAATATATATTTCCATAGTTTATTATTATAAATTTATTATTCTTCCTAGATAGTTATAGTTACATCCAAATTTTAATTTTAGATAAAATTACTGGTTCTCTTAGTTTTTTTAAACTAATATAATCTTAGTGTCGATAAGATAATGGTAGTCTATTTACAATTCTTAATTTATTATTTCTATTCTTTTCATACTTTTGCTAAGCGCTTCTTTTCAGCCATCCCTATATGCTTTGAATTTGCATTTGGGTCCAGAATCTGTCAAGAACTTGTTTATTCTACTTAGATTTAGCGCGCGATCAGCATTTTTGAATGCAATTTTTAAGTAAGAGTTACCTTTTTTTCATAATGGATTTAGATTTTCTATATATTATTTTCAGTAGGTTTTTGCTCAGTATTATTAACAGAAAGGAGGAATGTTGGCTGGCCCTAAAACATGTTCAACCCCATATTTATATAAAATATTTTATATATAAGCTGTCTTAAGTCAGAAATTTTTATAATATTGTAGCATCCATTCTCTTATATATTTAACTCTATAATTTAAAATTTCATATTTCCATTTAAATTCTATTGTCTGGTTATCTTGCAATTTCAATTCTTTTCAGTTTTGATCATATTTATTCATCTCTCTCTTGTAGAGAAATTTTGATTATATATATATATATATATATATATATATAATATATATAAAATTCTCCTGTCACAGTGTTTGTAACCAAACTCCTCTGAAACGGCTGGGCCGATTCTTATGAAATTTCGTGCGTATATTCAATAGATCTGAGAATAGTACGTAAACTATTTTTCATTCCGATATTGTAATTAGTTAAAAAGATATTAGTTAAAAACCTTAAAACACCTAATTGTCTTAACCCTGCGTGTTGTTTTTCCCGTCCAGCGTCGTGAATGAACAGAGGATGAAATTTTTCGGTACTCTCGACGTTTTTTAAACAGCCATCCGATTTTTGTTTTTTAAATCATACAAAAATTAATTACAGAATCGGAAAGATCATTTTTTTGCCACGATACGGTATAATTTTCTTTGCAAAATAATGATATTTTCTATTTTTTACAATTTTTTAAAAATCGAGTTAAAGCAGATGCGTTTTTATGGAAAAAAAATTTTCTAAATCGTTGCGTTTCCTACATAATTTTATACACTTTTCTTTTTGAATCAGTCATTTAAAAATAAAATGCCGAAAACTTTTTTTCTACGATTTTTTAAAAAATACTCAAAAGTTTTACTTAACATCAAATAACTTCTTCATTAATTAAAATTATCGTACGAAACTTTTTTTACGTTTGTAAAATAATGTTATACAACTTATGTGTGAAGATTGAAAATATTGCTTAAAAATTACGGATTTTAAAGTTTTTTTTTGTGATTTTCGTAAAATATCGTTTTTGCCAAAAAATAATTTAAACAGTCTTTTTTGTACATTTTTTATTTAAAAGTACTTTGTTTCTGCAATTAATGTGTGAAATTTTAAAATTTTAACGTGAAAGTTAAGCCCTCAGAAAATAATTAAAAAAATGAAAACTTTAAAAAAATATCTCAATTGCGCGTCAAAGTCATTCACTTTGCGTTAACTTTCTGTTTGGAAGACGGGAAAGGTTGAGGTAGTTTTGAGTCTTTTGCTGTGTAGTAAAAAGGGGAATTCCCTCATATTATTGCTAACTGGGGCAGGACGCTTATTCATATAATGCATCACAACCGCGATAGTTTTTTTTATTCTTAAAGATTGATTTATTGAAGAACAGTGGAATATAAGAAAAGTATATCATAGAAAATACAAGGAAATATTCTGAAATATATTTTTATCACATATTATTATTTTCTTTTTGAATTTTATACTGTGAATGTGTAAATAAAGGCTTTTTACCTTTTTTTTTTCGTAACTTTTTTTTATTCTAACGCTAAAAAAAACGCAATAAAGAAATAAACAGTCGTTTCAATAGGTAACGGTAAGAATTTTTGCATTAATTATATTTGTGAAAAATATAATCGCGTTTTTACTCCGTTATCATTATTTTAAATAAGTTTATTTGCAATACATTAAAATGTATTACATTAAATAAATATTTTTTAAATAAAGTAGTATTGTTTCCTGTAAATCATTAACCGAAATTTTTAAATCGTTATGTATCGATTTCTTATAATTAGGATAAGTAAACCATCTGAACTAAAAAAGTTCATAATTTGCTCTTTTAAAATCAGTGATTTAATAAATTTATAAATACCAAACATCCTTTAGTTCGTCACGATTCGGATTTTTTTCCCTTCAAAACAATAACACTTTGCCTATTTTATGATTCCTTCTAAAATGAATAAATATCAATGCATTTAAATTGAAATGATTTTCAAAAAATAAAATGCCTAAAACTATCTTTTTTTTAAGAATTTAAAAAAGAAAACTTCTTTTTTAAAAAACAATGATATTTTGCATATTTTATGATTTTTCTCTAAAATGAATCAATATCGTTGTCAAACATTTAAAAAGATCCACTATTGTACTTCAAAATTTAAAATAGTAGTGAAATTTCGTAATTTTAAAATGTTAAACGAGAAAGCCATGACACGCACTCACGGGCCATACACTCACATCGTACGCGTCACAACCACACAAAAGTGCTGGCATCAGAAAAAAAGGAGGAAATTAACATGGGGATTAAGTTATACCCTCGGAAAAATCCCGTGCAACGCCGGGCCCCCCATGCAGCTAGTATATATATATATATATATATTTGTTGCAACCTGTAATCCTTGTTCCTAAGGCCAGGAGTTTGCTTTAGCACTACTAGGGCTAAGACTTTATATAATCATGGTATATATATATATATATATCTCAAACTCAGTGGCGCAACAGCCCATGAGGTCCAAGGCCTACTGTGCCCATCTCAGTATACGTGACCATTGGGCGCTGGGGTGCATGAGCAGATGTTCCGATCAGGTGGTCAGCCTGAAGCGAAACCCCCAGTGTTTGGTCCCCAAGTAAGCTTGGTTCTCATTTTATCGACCCACTGATGGGATGAAAGGCTGAGTCAACCTTGCCATGCCCGGGGTTTGAACCTCGGACCTGTGGTGTGAAAGCGCGATGCACTAACCATTCAGCCACTGGGCTTCAAATATATATATATATGCGCAGTTGGACCCCGAGATTTACATTTATTCATTAATTTGTATTATTTGTAATTCCAGGGTCGAAACTAAATGCATTTTTTTTTTTTGCACTTACCATAGTTAGAAATTAAACACTTCTTATTCAGCAGTTAAAAGTACTGTTTACATATATAGCTGTTTCTCAAAGTATAAAAACCTTTAGCGATTCCTTACAAAAATGAGATGTATGAAGGATACAATTATATTTTGTAGGAGAATTGTAATAATTATATTTTAATGTCATTTTATATATGGTTATCCTTACCATGGCCAAAATATTACATTTTGAATTATATAATTTTGAAAAATCTATCTCTCTAAGGTATAAAAATTAAATTAAAAAAATACTTTTAGCCACGATTAGTAATGAAGCGATGAGTTAGAAATAACCACGATTGGAAATGAAACAATCATGTAAAACGGAATAATTTGAATAATTCAGTTTGCTTGGCTTCTGAAGCATTCCCATTTAAATGATAAAAATACGGAATTCCATAAAAAGATGCATTGCTTTTCCTTTATTTTGTGTATGAAAAGGATATATATTAATTATAAAAGATGTATTAATTCTAAATATAAATAAAAGACCTATAAATGCATGGACGGAAGAATGCTGAGAAGGCGAGTTTATACATGGAATTGAAAGAAGAAGCATGTATAAACTACAATTAGAAATCAGTGATCAGTTGAAATGAATTAAGGAGGAAGAAAAAAGGAAATTATTTGACTTCCAGAAAGAAAAATATCATGAAGAAAAAAGTTTTATCAAGAACCAAACGCTTGCAAAGACGACAATTTCAAGCCGCTAATTTTTTTTCCTTTCTTTTACATTTCAACTTCCTAGAATTTTAAAAATAGTAATCTATCAGCAGTTTTTCTTTTTGAAAATAATTATAATTCTGGTTGAGTGTAATTTTACTGCGATAATTTGTCCCTTAAAACAAAATAGAAATCCATTTAAATATACGCATTTCTATAATTGTAAAAGACAAAATAAAATTTTAAAAAAGAGCTGCGCTGCTTTTATTGACGTTCCGTGTAGACATCTACAAAAAGACAACGGGAGTGCAGAGAGACATAATTGGAATAAACGAAGATATGTGTGGTGAGTAAGAAAAGGTAATTTTATTAAGAAAATTTATCGAATATTAAGCACTTAACAACTAATTTGCAAAAAATTTATCAAAATTTCCATGTTTTTGCTGTATTTTAAATTTTATTATGAATAGATTATTAATGTGAATGTTAGATATATATTATTTGTTATATAGATTATAATCTCTATTATATAATTTATTATAATAGATTATATACATGAATATATATAATTATCATTATGGTTTCAAATATGCTGTCAAGACACATGAGGGTATAACAGAAAAGACTGTATATTTTTAATCATAACACAAGAGGGAATAGAACTAACTGTATCCGGACACGCATTACTGTGGCTCAGTTGGATTATTTGGAAAAGAAAGAGAAAAAGAGAAACCTCCTATTTCTAATACGTTTAATTTCACATAAACATTTTTTGTTGTTCCATTCTCTCTTGGCAAATATAAAAATTGTCTAGTCTGCTGACTCTAGAGCACGAAATATATATTTGTCCGTTTGAGAAGCATTCCGTGTCTAGATCTAAGCCGAACAGTTCTAAAAATTGACTGAGATCTTTGTTGATTTGAAATTTGGTATGAATACATTGTGGAATTGTCGGTTAGCTTCACTGAACAAAGTTGTTTTAAGTGTACTGTTTTGAAAGACAAAATTAATTGGGGAGAAGTTTTTCTCACAGTAGAATTTCTAATGACTGAATTGTGGGGAAGACGTATTTATCGATGAGAATTTTCCATTTAACTCTAAAGAAACATAAAGATAAAAAAAATCAAATTTGAATAGAGTTAATATAATTATATAAATTAAAAGTTTTGAAATCCCTCTTTAAGTTACTTTAACCCCTCCAGGACCAACGAAAGGAGAAAGAAGCGTTTTTCCAGGCCCACGAATTGCGAGAGTATACGCACACACGGCAAGGGGTGAATTTCACTGCTAAACCTAATTCATATAAAATCTTAAATGCAATAAAATACGCTAAAATTTATATTTTACTATAATTGATAATATCTGAATATACAGTACAAACGTTTGCGCTATATTTAAAAAGAAACAATTGTCAATTTTAAAGAAAATATTTTCATTTTAATAAAAAAGTACTCTCTTTTCACCATAATGATTAAATAAAATATGCGTAAAACTTACAAAATACTACCTGGAAAATATCAAACGGTAAATTTACTCTCACATAAACTTGATGCAGTTCTAACCGATACAAATCTTTTAAATGACAGCTAATGTGTATCGTTTTTTATTTTTAATTATTCCTTATAATGCTTTTTACTTTCTAAGCATCAGAACGGCTACTTTAAGGTAATACCTTATCAGTCGTTAAGTTTAAACAGGAGGCACCACGTGAAGGCAACTGAAACTCCCCCCCCCCCAAAAAAAAATTCTATAAATTCTATATTGCCCTATGGGCAACCAGGGTGAAATTGTTGGGTGCCACCTCAAACACTACCCTATTGTTATAAAGTTTTTTGTAGACAACTCTACGGAGGCAAGTTTTAAATGTTTTTTTTGCTTCTTCATCATTTTATTGGGCTGCTCGTCGACTCATGGCAGAGATGTCGAAGATGGGCGTAGGATAAAAAAAACCATTCTTAGTATCACTTTAGTTTGTTTCCTGAAATTTGGTTGGGACAACTCTGAATGCGACGGCAACAAAAAAGAATCGTTTGTTCTAACTGAATTAAAAATGAGTCACAGTAAGGACAAAAGATTCTTTTTCGTAAAAAACGAGTCATCGTGTTTGTTCTATGAAGATCAGTTTTTTAAATGTCTTTTATGTATTAAAATTATTGATGTAAATATGAACCCCAAATAAAATAAATACTGAAACTATTATTAAGAATGTTTGATGACCAATAAACTAATATGCTTTCCTTTTTTCTCCAACTTAGTCAAAATATAAACAGAAATCTAGAGCGCAATAAATCACAAGCCCTTAAATGCCCGATTCTCTCAAAAGAGTTAAACATGAGCAGTTGTTTACATTCATAAATATCCCGGATCTATATATTTAAAAAAAAAAACTTGGAGCCGAAAAGGCATATTTAAATTCAAAGTTTTTTTAAACATCATTTGAAGAAAAAAACGAGCTTAACCCGCTAACTAGTGTCTTGTAAAAATTAATATGAAAACGTTCTAAACTCTGATAACATCGGTGTGATGGTTCTGAACGGGTTAAATTTAAAATATAATTGAATAGAGGACTGCCGATTTTATTTCATAAATCTGATCATCGTATGTAATGGTTCTCCATTTATTCTATTATTGTTTAAGAAAAGAGAGAAAAATGGTCAGCTTTACTCTTTTTACCTAATTACCTTTTTTTTTTTTTAAAAAAAAAGCATTAAGATGTGCTTGTGTTTTCTAATCAAGTGCTTAGTCTCATATTCAACAACAAATACAAGTTGCTTTTTCCTAGCTGAAATCGTAATACCAAAATAATTTCTTTCTTAAAAAAATTAATTGCTAAAAATTTTGTTTTGTTTAAAGTAAAAAAAAAAATTTAGCTTTTAACACGTTTCTTTCATTCAAGGTTTTTTTTTGTTTTTTTTTTGCTTTTTCCTTTTGTTGTGATTGAACAGATCGGGGAACAACCAAGTGAACCCCACTTTTTTCACACAAAATTCGTTTGAGGCAACGTCACATCTGTGAACGAGTGTGTGTTCTCTCCCAGTTTTGAATAAACAAAGAGGCAAACTGAGTAATAAAATCTTCCCCTGTAGACCTTACGCGAACTTAAAAGGGGGAGGGATTGAAATCTGTTGCACTTTCGAAGGAGTTTGCAAAAGACACATGAACGCTTTCGGAATGATTTTTCAAGACTGAGACAAATGCTCAGAGGGTTAAAAAAAACTTTCTAACAATGGACATGAAAAGATCTCAGCTGATCGACCATTTTCCTACTGTTTGTAGTTTGTTTCATTGCCTTTACGATTCACCACAAATTAAGAGTATTTCAGGCAAGCATTTGTTTTTTAGCGCACTGATGTTGATCGAGGAATTACAGGTAATGTATTTCTGAAATCTCAACAACCAATATAGATTCACAAATAGTCTGATGTTCTCAAGCGAAATTTGCTATAAATGACCAAGATTCTCAAACGATTTTTCTAGTGCGTTACTGCGCATTCATCCCAAATGTTAAATTCTGCAATTTTTTTCCCGTTCCTGATGCTGTGGAAATATTGCTCGTGGGAGTTTAAATGAATTCTATGTTCTATAGCAACTTCAAAGCGAAATGAACTGTTTTTTAAACTGCTTGCAATGCCACAGCTATTCCAAAAAACACAAAAAACAGGTCTATGTCATTTTAAAATTAAATTGCAGCAAGAATAATTCCCATTTAGGAATTTATCATCACTTCCTCCTGGGACATCTCTAAGAAGATTTATCAAACCCCACTGTTGACAGTTTACATAACTTAGCCGTAAATACTTTTTTGTGCTCACAGGGTTAAGTGGGATTCAGTATATCGAAAAGTTCGTGTATCATATTTTGCATCACGGCATCGTTCACAATCTTATCGGTAAGTATTTCTCTGCCGCTTCCAAGGTACGTATTTTAGCTATTTTGTGTATGATTGTAATTGCGTGATTGCTGAGCACAAGGGTGTGTTTGACGCTGACTTTTTTCTCTTCGACGTTTTTCAGCTTCTCTTAGTTTAAAGCAGTGGTTCCCAAAGTGGTCTATATGGACCCTCAGGGGTCTATGACAACCTGCAAGGGGTCCACGGCAGTGAAAATATAATTCGGGGGTCCATGAGGTGTAAATAGGGGTCTACGATAGCCTAAACCAGATCGTGACTTTAATTTTAATAGAAAATCTAATAAAGTGTAAGCCATATTCACCTATTTAACAGCTTTATTTACTAAATTTACTGGGGTTAAAATTTGCAATTATAAGGCGACAGCATACACTTTATTAAAAAAAGGTTCATGATTTCAGTGTTTCTTGCCAGAATCAAGCTAAAGGAGTATAAACTTGGACGTCCTGAATTTTAACAATTTCTCAATTTGTCACAATCTGCCAGAAAAATGAAGTTTTAATCTATGTTCAACATTTAATGCCCTTTTCTCAGGTTTTGAAACTAGGTTTGAGAATGTCTTGACCATGGTAATATCACAGTAAGTAATGAATTCATGCTGTCACATTAAAAAGAAAAAAGAAAAAAATGTTTGATTACAAAAGGACCTTTATTTTAATAACCCTAACGAATATCATTAAGTTTAGAAACAAATGTCAGCAATTTTGGCTTTAAAAAGATATACCTGTTATTTTTTCGAGTTATGGAGCTTCTTAAGAAAGTTTTTAATTGCTTTTCCAAGAGAGGAGGAGTTTCAGCATGGTTGCGAATCTCCAAAATAAAAACAGAAAGAAAAAGAAAGCTTGGATCCTACTAACCGAGGAGATTGAGGGTTAAACCTGAAAAGATTGATGCTGAAAGTTAAAAATGTGTTTTTGTGAAGCACCAGTTTCATCCCACCTATTAAAAAAATTTGTTGTTGCTCAGTTATTTTATATAACAATTATATTACATATTAAATTAAACTTTAATTAATTCACATGTGTTTCTTAAGTTTTAAACACACCACTCAACTCCAGTTAGAAGCATAAAACTTTTAAAGTAAGTAGTGCTATACCAGCTCCCAAAAAACATTTAAGTTGATAAATTTGCAAAAATTTAATATTAAAGGTAAGTTAATATTAAAATTTAATATTTAATAATCAAAACTGAAAAACATGGTAAGGGGTCTATGAGACAAAAAAGTTTGGGAACCTATGATTTAAAGCATAGGTTCTCAACGTAAGCGATAACGCCCCCCCTTGTGGGCTTTTGAGTCTTTCAGGGGGGCAGTAAAAGACCCAGAGAAAATTAGGGGGCGTTGAGATGGCATGGAGGGGCTTGGGCAGATAAAAAAAAGACTAAAAAGCACACTGATTTTGTACTAACAAAAGTAAACTTTAATACTGTTTACTTTATTATAATAATAATACTTTATTATAATATTATAATAATAAACATAATAATTTATGTTGTTTGTATGTATTTAAATCATTTGTGTATCACATGTACAAAAATTCACATTTATAGGTAGTTCGAGAAGTGGATGAAAAACTTACAGATTACATTTTTTGCATTCAGACCTACATTAAATTGAATGATAAAGTGCACTTTAATTTCTGTAGTCCACGTTTTGTCCTTGTCAGCGAACAATAGGAAACATATTTCGTCCACTGCATTTCATTATGTATATTGTCCAAGAAACTTAATTAAATATGTTAACCAGGAGTTAACGTGATTTTTTAAAGGCTGGAACTGTCGATTTATATTTATTTTGAAAGAATAGTTTATTATGAATTACTCGTATCATTAAAAACTCTGCCTGTTTTTATAACAGGTAAGCTAATACTTTTTTATTCCACTCTTTTAAAGGAAGAGGAAATTCAGTAGTGTTTCAATTCCCCCCAACAATATCCTACATATGACTAAAATATATAACCTTATACATTTAAATACATTTACGGCAATATATATTTCAGATTCGCCAGTAAAAAAATTGGGGCTTTAGAAAAAATTAAATTAAAAGATATATTCTTTTAGTAATATAATATTTTTTTAAAACTTAACTCTTGTTTTCACCATGTATTATGTACACTCGTGTTTCTCTAGAGTAGGAGGGGGTGTTATCAAAATATTCACTAGAAAAGGGAGAGAGAGTGGTATCGAAATATTTACTAGAAAAATGGGCGCCAGTTCAAAAACGGTTGGGAACCTATGGCCTAAAGTGTTCATTCTGTTGGGAACAAAACAGATCTGAAGTTGCAAAACGCAATCACTATGCTCGCAATCGTGCATCCTAAAGTTTGACTGCAAATGATTTTGTATTTCTTTGGCTTATGTTTAAGTAATCTTTTATCTTTTTTATTCATTCACTAATGCTCGCTTTTCCACAGTTTAATTTGCAGTTACTTGTCGCACTGCTTCACCTCCGCGAGTTTGATCATCTGCAAGGCATTGACTTGATAGAATGAAGCAGATCTATTGCCTGAAAAGAGAAGGATGAAAGTTTAAACAAACAAAAAAAATATTATTCCAAAACATATTTTTAAAAAAGCGGAAAAAACACAAGCAAAAATAAACACTAATAGAACATTTTAATTTAAACGCAGATCAATTGGCACAGCTAAACTAAAGTAGTATGAAAAACGTAATACACTCAAGTCCATGAATTAAGAATAGTTCTGAATCCTATGGAAATCAAACTCTGGAGTAAAGATTTCACCAGTTGAATTATTCTACATATCTTGAAGAAATAAAAATGCATATTACACAGGAAGAGACCAGATCATGCCGATAGTACGTCAGAACAACAAATGTTCAAGAGAGGGGTATATAAGGCAGCAAAAGAAGTAAAATTTTTCACTAGTGTTTTGTAAGACGCTCAGTGTCCCAACCGAATAGAATTTCGGGCCGTGACAGAATTTTCGGACACCTGGAATGAGAGCGTACTCAGATGAAATATGTGACGAACTTTGAAAGACTTGAAGTGTCATCTCTAGGCTTTGACATCAACTTCAATATGAGGGAAATGTCAGTAGACTTTACAGTACACATCACTTTAAGTTAGAAGGCCGAATGAAGACTAATACTTGGAATTATCTGCCAAAAGAAGCAGACGGAACACAGTATCCGACCTCTCTCGTTAGTTATCTGCAGCTATAGGTACGACAGTTTTGAGACAAATCGTGTACAAATGCATATTTGCCTATATGCTCTTAGACCTGTTTGAGATGTTTTCCGTTCACATCAACTCACTGTCATCAGCGGTTAACTGGAGTAGAGAACGTGCAATGTGTGTGTGTGTGGACATCGTCATCGTCAGTGTGTGATGTCTTCGACGAGTCCAGATTTACTTTGCAGTTTGATTCAAGTAGGACTTTCATATGGAGAACGCCAAGTAACCCTTACCAATAAAACCGCATCAATGGGTACAAAATTGCTCGTTTGGGAGAGGAATTACACAGATGTGCATGCTCATATCAGAACCATGACTTCAGCGGGACATCATCCTAAAACAACATGTACGTCTGCTTGTTTTCCATGAGTGCAGAATTGTTGTGTTTATGGATGACAACGCCGCCTTTACCAAGCAAATATCGTAAACGAATGCCTTCAATCCGAGGATATCACCCGTATAGGACGGTCAGCATTCTCACCTGACTTGAATCGGATAGAGCATTTGTGACCAGCTATTTGCAAACCGCCAGTTACATTGACAAGTATCGGAGAGCATTGCTTGTGGAGTGGAGAATTGTCTTCAAGATGAGCTCGATATCCATTATGCCTGGGCATTATAAGGATGACTTTGTTTCATCGCCTGGAGGTGTTAACCATCACACCGACTGTTGTGACTCGAGGAACTATTACTCTTCTCGATTTTAATATTCTTTTATTTTTCTTCGACACGCATAATAAATGAGGCTATTTGAAGTTATGCAATAATGAAGCTATTGACATGAAATAACTAATTATTGGAGAACACGTTCCATAAAGGTAAAATATTATGCAGTTTTTAAATTTTTTTTTTTTTAACGTAACACGTAACCACTTAGAATATTCTAAAAACTTACTTAACTAAAATTCTGCTGCCAAATTCAAAAGTGTATAAACAAACGCGAAACAAATATAAGTAATATAAAACAGCAAATGTTGAACTTATCAGGAGTTGCAACACTAAACATGTAATATGAAGTTTTTGCAAGGAAAATAATTTTTTATAATTACTCCAGGGAGCATAAATCGTAGTTTTTATGAATGGTATGATACATAAACCATGTTTTTTGTTTGTCTTTTGTTTAATAAATGGGCTTTATGAACAAGTCACGTTTGTTTTGCATCGGAACCTTAATTTGTCGGAGCTGGCTTCTATAATTTATGGATATAACTGTATTTCAATCCGCTCAGAGCAAATTTAAATGAAAATCAGTTAACGCGGCTCAATTCTTTCGCCAAGTTTACTGATAAATGAGGAAAAGAGTTTTAAAAAAAAACGAAATGAAAAATAACGAAAAAAGAAAAGTAAAATATATTCACTGAACGAAGGCTATGGTGAAGGACGCAATTCCATCATAAAATAATTTATCACAACGAAAATAAATCAAAATTCTTGAAATTTCCATTAAACAGTGCAATTGGTAACATTTAAACGGAATCCTAAAACATTTGGTATCGTGTGAATTGCTTTGACATCCGATACATGGCATTGTTTGGCAAAATAAACATTTTTTACTGGTTACAGATGAGATATCTATATAATAGGTTTATAAAAAAACAATGGATATTCGAATGCAACATTGCGTAAAATTTCAAAACAACTGGCGATGAACTTCCGGAGGCTTAAGATTTTGAACACAAATGAACGTGTACATTTCCATTTATAGAGATGGAAAAAAGTCCCTACACCAAGAAAGAATTGTGTGTGATAAACGGACGTGCTGTAAAGTCCGTGAGAATTATTTGTCTGTGAAATTTGACGTATTGAGTTGCTGTTAGCCAAGAATGTCTTTAACAAGTCCAAGAAGCCTTTATCAACAGCTCACCGAGTTTGAGCGAATGTAATAGGACTAAGAGAAGGTGGATTTTCTTTCCACGATATCGCAGAAAGGCTTAGCCGGAATGTATACACTTTGCTTAATTATTGGGATCAGTGGTCAAGGGATGGTATTGTCTCCACAAGACCGGATTCCCGGTGGCCATATGTCACTACAACCGTATTCGGTATACGGCTGTGGCGCATTCGTGGCAGAAATTCGAGCTGAAATTGGTACAGCAGTGCCGCAATGAACTGTTAGAAATCACTTACTTCAAGGACAGCTCCAAGCCAGGCACCCTGTAGTGTGTATTCCCCTGACTCCAAGCCATTTCCGTTTGCGACGCCAATGGCGTCAATCCAAAGCTTATTGGAGCAGGTTCTGCTTTGGTGCCAATGATGGCATTGTTTTGGTCAGAAGGAGGCCAGAGAAACACCTGCAACCAAACTGACTGGACACACTAGACCTACATCTGGAGTGTGAGTAGAAATATCCTATGACCGCAGGAGGACTCTCTTGTCTATTCCAAACACATTGACTGCATTGTCGGGCAATTCAACCTATAGCACTGCCATTCATGAGCAGCATTCAAAAGTGAGTTTTCCAACAGGCTAATGCTCACCCTCACACCACTGTTGAACGCAATGCGCTCTACAGAGTGTTGGCATGTTACCTTGGCTTGTGAGATCACCAGATCTGTTTCCAATTGATCACATACGTAATATGATTGGTCGATAATTCCAGCATCATCCACAGTCTGCACTGACCGTCCCAGCATTGATACAAGTACAACATACACGGAACTCCATACCACAAAGTGACATTCGGCACCTATATGACACAATACATGCACGCTTGTAATCAAAATTCTAGTGGTTATACCGGCTATTAATGTAATAGCATTTCACATTTGAAATGTATTTTCTTGAGCTTAAATTGACCTGTGATCTTGAAAATGTATTCAGTTAAACATGTTTAATAGACAATTGTATTGTCAAATTTCATTACTCAACAACATTTTTTTTTTGGAGGTGGGATTTTTTTCCCGTCAGTGTATTTAAACGGTTGTAATGCGTTTTAAATAATTTGTATTTTAGAAATCAATTTACAAATATAAACCAAATCATCTATAAAATTAATCGTAATAGTAAAGTAAACAACATCAAGTTCTAAAAAATAATCGATACATTTCATAATTGCTACTAAAAAGAAGTGGTGCTTACGCATTATGCCATCGACCAATTGCACCAAATCAATAGCTGTATCCAAATACTGCTACTGTATGTGTAAAGAAGATTATTGTGTTAGTACAAGCGTAGGAACATTTCTCTTCTATTGGCTGCACATCGGGACCTTTAGCGATATCTTTTCATTAGACGAATTGATCGGTGCTACAATACCAAAGAAATGAATAACAAACCAATTTAGTAAACATAAAAATTGTTTCAAATGACAAATGAACGGTTTGTGAGCAGTTTTAAGATCAATTTTGGTATTTATCGTTTATAAGGACTATGAAGCCAAATATATGAAAACAGAAAGAAAACACGCCAAAATTTTGGCTTATATCTCAGTTGTTTATATTACATAAATGGATTGCATCATTTTCAAATTTTACTGCTATTTTCTTTTTGTTGCAGTGTCAGCTGATGTTTTTCTGCCATTTTGCTATAATGATGGAAGTTACCGATGAGAGAATACGCAATAAGTCTTTTTTCAAAAGAATGAATTTTTACCGCGTGATAATGCTTTTGATCAGGTAGATGGAGTGAGAGTTATATTCACGTCGGACTCTAATGTTACACGAAATCTAGTGGTGACGGACCTCATCCTTTTGAGCCTCGGTTCAGTGATTAAGACGACACCAGAGCTGGCAGCCTCCTCTCCTAACTACCACACCAGCCCCTCATACACGGATTGAGATGGCCAAGAAGTGTAGCTGGCTATAGGTCTTCGTGTCCTCAGATGGTTACCGAGATCCAGGAATTTATTTACAAAAGGCTTACATTTTATTTATTGTTTGACCGAGGATTTTCTGTGACGTAGTGTACATAGCTCACAGATTTTAACCTCGAAACAACTATAGATTGCTAATATAGCCAATGTTCGTAAAAACTCTTCAGAACCCCAACATTAAACCACATATACCCTGTAACAAACAAGTGCTTTAATTTAAAATGAACTAAAAGGGGTTTTAAATACAAATGAATGTAAATTATAATTACAATTCTGCATGATAAGCTACGCCATCTGGGATAAGAAACAACAACAACTCATGATCATCTTTTGAAATAAAAAAAGGAAATTGTAAGTTCAGTTATACAGGGGGCTTTAAATATTCAGAGAATAGAAATTTGTTAAATAATTTATCGTTTCAGGAGTCGCCAAAAGGAATTTTAAGAGAATATATTCTTCAACCGTAACCCATTACGAGTAGTCTGGAAGTCAATTGAAGGAAACCAAATTGAATTTCTTAAAATGAAATTTTGTACATTTCAGTCCTTTAAATGAAATAATTCTCATAATGTTTGAAAGAAACACTTCCTTACAAATTTCCAAATTGTCCAGATTAACCCTAAACGAAAAAGATGCCATTGTCCTCAAAAGTAAAACCATTTTATGGGCATCATTCTTTTAAATCTTTGAAAATGACCGAATTATGTTAAAAAACAAGCTTTTTCTTTTTAAAAACCTACATAAGTTAGTGCCAGGTGGTCGAAATGACCAATTTTTTCTAACTTTCTTCTGTACACATTTTGATTGAAAAAGGAATTCAAATGCAGATATTGGAAACGAAGCTCGTCACGGAGGACAACTTGGAGCCATTTCTCTGACACGCATCATTACACACTTCATTTAGGACGAAAAGACACGAGTTTTTTCCAACTCAATTGTATTCACTGCATTGTACTGAGAAACTAAATTTTAAAAACTAAAAAGAAAGTATTGGCATGGGAATCCAAATTCCAGAGCAAGCCATGTTCGACTTCCACAAATATACATACAATTTAACAGAATAAATAATAAAATATTTCAAATCGCCGGTCTCTTAAACCCTTCTAAGGAATCAGGATTAACAGCCAATAATATATAAATGCAGTTGAAGAGAATATCTATGGAATCGGAATGTTTATTAACATCAATTTTCGAAGCTACGCAAGGGCTATCGGCAATCACCTAAAGGATTTAAAACTACATTAATTTTTTGCGGTCGCTCTAAGACACCGAAGAATTTTCTTTTTTTTTGTGCCGTTCCAGTCGTATCATCTTCCACAGCAAAAATCCCTCTCGATCTTATTCTATAACTCCAGAAGCTTCTGAGATGCGTACAATTCGAAATCATATTTTACAAATTGTGTCTAAGTATAATTAGACATTCTCCTTAAATTATTTTTAATAATTATAAACTTAATCTATGTATAAACTTAATATTACCGTAAATAGCCTGATCTTCCGGGAATAAACTACCACCTCAATAACAAGAGGAGCATCAAAGCATTCAACATAGGACATTAAGTATAGTATTATAGGATAAGAAACAAAAACAGGAAGTAGACTCACAATACTATACAAAAATCTATTAAAAAAGTAAAAGCCTTAGAGACATTTGTAAGACCAAAAGCAAAATTTGGTTCAGAACGCTCAAACACCACTGGGACTTTTAATGACCGTTACTTTTGAAATTTGGTCAAGGGAAGCGAATGAGACACAAGACCCTAGAGACTTTTCCATCGCGCCAACGAGATGATTTTGAGTCTCGTTACTCCACGACAGAGCAGCGCCGCCTTCTTCTGCGAGCCGCAAACAACAAAGGACAGGAATAAGAGCTCTTAATGACTGGTCCGAGTAGGGCTTCCTGTCGTCTCAGTCGTCTAAGGCATGCGCGGCGTAGCTACCAGCTGGTAGGTTGCAATACTATAATTCCCCCCCCCAAGCCTCCCGCCCTAGAAAAATCGTTATAAAAGGACTCCCGATATCCACTGATATCGATGACATAAAAGACGAACTTACAGACCATGGTTTCACTGTTATAAAGGTGGCCCAACTCACAAAATCAAAAACAAAACATAAGCTTCCCATGTTCATGGTGGAGCTTACTGCAAAACCCGACTCCCCCGACATTTTTAAATTAAAGACTTGCTGCCACTTAATGGTAAAAATTGACACTTTTAACAGACGGCCGGGGATTACTCAGTGTTACAACTGTAACCTGTTTAATCACTCGTCCAAATACTGTCACATGCGCACTAGATGCTTAAAATGCGGACAACAACACAGAACCAAAGACTGTGAAATTAAAGAAAAATTAGAAAAGCCAACATGCATCAACTGCAAAGAAGTGGGCCACCTGGCCAGCTCATTTAACTGCCCCAAATACCCCCAAGTCAAAAAGAAAACCGAAAAAGCCCAAAATCCAAATGAAAATAAAAATACATTCCCAGCAAATAAGGACGCGGTAAAGGATTTTTCCTATGCCAACGCCCTCCAAGGAAAAAATTCAACACACAACCAAACCCCAAAATCCAACACACAGACAACAACTCAAAATCAAAATTACCCTCACCCCACTGATACCGAAAACACAAATGAAAAGCCCTTTGGAATAATGGATGCACTCTTCAAAATTAAGAAACTCTTCGCTGATTACCCATTCCTTCTGGAATTGGGGAAGCAGTTGAGAGCGGTAAAGGGAAAAGATAGGATAAATGTGTTCTATGAACATGTTATGCGAAATTACGAGTAGTTCATTCTACTCCTTTTCAAAAAGTAAAGATAAACCCTTAAACCACGCCCTCGGGCGCACTCGAGCATCCTATGGGAGCCGAGTTGCCCGACAAATAGGATAGCTTTCTCTCCTACTTCTGAAGATTTTACCTTCTGGGCCATGTAGAACCACCTGACTTTTCCCCAAATTCCCAGAACACCCACTGACATCCAGATACCTCCCCCCCCTCGATAAAAAAGTCTCATTAAATATAAAAATATCATTTCAAAAAAGGGCAAACTATAAAACGAAAGCTAACACCCAATTTGAAAAGAAAGGGAGATTATGATCTCGACAGAGATCGAGCTCTCCAATTTTGTATTGTCAACACCTGGATTAAATAAACACCTCCTGCCAAGCTCAGCAACTTGTTGCCAAAAATTCAAAACAGGCTTTTAAGGCGTCTTTGTACAACCAACGCCATGGCATGATGGATTTTCTTTCCTCCTACACACCCATTCATCTTCATGAAGCGATTGTCCAGAGCATTAAAAGCTCATTCTCAGATATCTCCCAGTTTGGAGAGAGAATTAGACGATTGGAGCGAGGAATCGAACTTGTGAGTGATTATGTTTCAGTCGAGTTACTCGTCCGAATCCTGATTCTGGTAAAGATCTATCATGTACAGGAGCTAATGCAAATAAAACGTCTGGGTGCTCTAACGTTAATATGAAGAATAGGGAGTTGGCATGATCATTTGACTCAAAATAACACTTTTTATTTCATTGCGGACCCGATAGAAGTCTTACGTTGAGAAGCCAAGGTTACAATCTACATTTGAATTGACTATACAAATCCCGCAAGAATTTTCTGGTGGAATGATGGGATCGAACCAGGCGGAATTTATTACCTTGATACTCTGGAACATAACTATGGAGCAATTCTAATTAAAACACATCAGACTGCGTTGATTAGACATAAGGTTCGCTTGATCGATTGCTTATTAACATCACGCTAAGGTTATTGGTGACATACTTCGTATTTTTGAACCTCACCTCAAGACGACACCATATCTTTAATTCCCCTTTCCAAACTTCCACACCCCACCAAAGTGAGCACTTTCAAACTTCGACAAATTTAATGTGCATCGATCTCTCTGTACGGCGGGTGTTTGATAAAACCAAACCTCAAATTTGCAGTTCGATAGAAATAGCCCACAAGTTAGCGATCATGAAAACTTGATTATCGTGGTTACTCTAAGAAGTTTTATTTTTTACGAAAGTTCATTCGATTTGTAAGGTTGCATACTATAGACTGCCAAATGTTTCTATTCACCGCAGATCACCATTTCGCATATTTCTCCACATAGTTTACAGTATTATAGTTCTGTAAAATTATAGTCGTCATGACACTAATAATTTTTGTTTGTGCATTTTTAGGAATTCTTGAAAATCGTACGCGTTTTACAATACTAATGCCCGTATAACTGAGCAGCACCAAAAACTTCCTCGGGAAACTTTCCGAGGCATAACGAGGTCAATATTATCAAGTAGTAAAAGAACGCATAAAGAGCTTTCAATTTCCATTTACAATTATTTTTTCTCTAAATTTGCTCTAAATTTAGATTTACATTTCAGAAAAGCAATCCTAATTTAGATTTCCTCTACAGCGCCTGAAAAGCTTTTTTCCCCCCTACGCATTGTTAACTTTCGCTTTCTCAAACGCCTTCCTCGAACGAAATGATGCGTGAAGCAAAAGGAAGATCCAAACGTTGGGATTAATTTTTATGTTTCATATTTATTCCTATTTCTAAAGTTTTTATGTTGTCAAAATAAAAAAAGTTTTCAATTTCTGAGTTGGACCACAAACTACTCACTGTAAATTTTAAAGCCTAGATATAAAATGTTAGTAAAATTTATTGATTCGGAGCAAGTCGCTAATTTTGGAGATTTTTTAAAACTCCCACACACGTACATCAACAAATATCAAATCTTATCGATAAATATCCTAAATATTACCAAATTTTATCTGCATTCGTTTCTTTTATAGTTTAGCTGTGTGTGCAATCGCTTATTTAACATGTAAGCTTTTATGAGCAGAAGACACAATGAAATGTTGAGATGAAAAATTTATTAAATTCGATTTAAGAGCTATTTTTTGCTCAGACTTACTCTTCACTGCCAGAAAAAGAATGGAACGTTCTGTTTCTCGTTTCAGAATCAGGATTGTAGTTATTATATATTTAGATTTTCTTATTAGAGAGAGTGTCTGAAAAAATAATAATTTCCTATGTGCCTCGTCGTGTCGCTTGCGCTCATACATCTCTATACAATAAATGATTGTTACAATTTTCTGTATCTGCCCTTAAAGTTTGTATCATGAATTTGGGACCACCCTGTACATTCAGATTTTCTTATTTGTGTCTGATAAAATAATAGTTTCTTATGTGTGTTGAGCTTTTTCTTGCTTAGACTTATTCTTCAATGTCAAGAAAAGAATGGAACGTTCTGTTTCTGGTTTCAGAATAAGGATTATAGTTATATATTCAAATTTTCTTATTTGTGTCTGATAAAATAATAGTTTCTTATGTGTGTTGACCTTTTTCTTGCTCAGACTTATTCTTCAATGTCAAGAAAAGAATGGAACATTCTGTTTCTGGTTTCAGAATAAGGATTATAGTTATATATTCAAATTTTCTTATTTGTGTCTGATAAAATAATAGTTTCTTATGTGTGTTGACCTTTTTCTTGCTCAGACTTATTCTTCAATGTCAAGAAAGGAATGGAGCATTCTGTTTCTGGTTTCAGAATAAGGATTATAGTTATTATATATTCAGGTTTTCTTATTTGTGTCTGATAAAATAATAGTTTCTTATGTGTGTTGAGCTTTTTCTTGTTCAGACTTATTCTTCAATGTCAAGAAAGAAATGGAGCATTCTGTTTCTGGTTTCAGAATAAGGATGATAGTTATTATATATTCAGGTTTTCTTATTTGTGTCTGATAAAATAATAGTTTGCTATGCGTATTGAATTGTCATAAGCAAGTATAAGATTGTTCAATTAAAAGAACGAAAGAAACAATATGCGAAGAAAACATTTTGTTAATTTTATACTTAAAACTTTTTATGTAAAGCAATGTTTTTTTAAAAATTTTGAATTCCTTTTAAACAACAACAGATTTCAAGGTTTTAAGAGATTTTATAGGTTAATAAAAGTACGACATTTACCAATTATCATACGTTCCAAACTTCAGAACGTTTTATATTACACACTTCCGTAGTCTAAAATGGCTGTGGTCGTCGAACCAGGAGTCGAACTCGTGGCAGGAGTTATTTATTTAATTTCTGCAGCCTTTAAAGACCCACGTACAGAGAGAATGATACACGATAAATAGGATAAATCTTTAGGTGTCACCCTCATCCATTGAACGAGTGTGAAAGAAATGAGAACGATTAAGAAATACTCCTCTTGTTGTTCAAAGTTTGACATAAAAAATATCGAATCTAAAATGCACTAAAACTTCTAACATTTGTAATTTTAAGATATTTATCTATATACTTTTATAATTTATTCTCCTTTTGTAATTCATTTTGAGTAGATTTTATTAATTATGATATTCAATGACAACATAACGACGATCAGAGTTTTTACTCGAGAAATCTGTTACTATTTTAAATAACGCTTTTAATAGATTATTTCCTTATGTTCCATTACGAAAAAAGAAATCATGACATTTGAAAATTTCCCAATATGTAAAAAGTATTATTTAAAACAATTCCCCGTTACTCTTAAAAATTTATCCATGATTAATTTTTTAAAAAATATTGTACTAGCGTACTTGTGAAATAAGAAACTGAAAACTTCACAAAAATATTTTTGAGGAGTAATTTAGTGCACGTTTTTATAAAATGCGGAAAAGAATAATTTTAGCTGTTTATCAAAATATCTGAACGTCTTCGAAAGATCACTCACAAATTCAAAACAATAGTTTAAGTGACAGTGTTTGATGTAAAATTCTGAAACAGCCTATTTGAGGGAAAGATGAGGGTGCGAGTAAAATTAAATCTACAAGGGTAAATAAATACTTAAAATTCGTTTCAGATCTTTATTGTACCATATATATATATAATTTCTTCTTTGACATACAAGCTTTCAATAGTTGGGCAAGGCTTTTTTGTTCCAAAACAATATTTAAATTTCTTTTTCATCGTTTGCTTAAGTTGAATGCTCAAACTTTTTAATGAATGCAATGGCTTTGTTATTCTTATAAGTCTCTTTTGATTCCATTTTCAAAAATAGCCTGAAAGATTTCAATAACATTGGCCTATTACACACAACACCCGATCCATATTAAGTTAGAATGCAAAAAAAAAAAAAAAAAAATCAAAGGTAGATTTAATTTTTTAAAAAAAAATTAAATGAGAATGCATGTACAGCTAAAAGGTTTTTGCTAAAAAATGGTATGCCTTTTAGCTTCTATGAGAGAGAAAAAAACTATAAATGGCAATGTTGTGTGTGTGTGTGTGTGTGCCCACGCCCAAAAAGTTTCCTTTTTCCTGTTAGAATGCAATTATTCAAGACATTCACCTTGCTTTCCCAATGGTACTTTCAAAAACTGCCTTTTTTTTTTAAAAAAAAAAGAACAAAAAAGAAACTGAATAAGGAAATAAAAGCCCTCATTTCATGGTGGAAAGATTCGTTGAAAAAGATTCTTTGTCACTTATAGATGCGAAGAATCTTCAAAAGATTCGGTCAAAAAGTTTCTACTTCGATTTAGAACGGTAATTTCGACGCCTTTTTGAAGTTGTACAAATGCTGTTAATGTGCTGATATCTCCACGTTCTTAAAATATTTTTTTTTTTATAAATTCGAATATATTTGTTCAGAAATTGTTCTAAAATTAAAAAAAAACACTGTTTATACAATCATTTCGGATTCGAGATTATTTGTTTTAAAAATTAGTTTTTTTTCATCATTAATGAATGTTTTTTGCATTGATTTTCCTCACCTCAAGCTTTAATGCTCGGGGTTTAGCATCGTTTTACCTTTTTTATTTTATTCGCTTTTTCTCATTATACTTCGTGTATTCTTGAAGTAACTGAGGTAGCCGAATTGTCGAAGTCACTAACTCTTGGCTGGGGTTTTCGAGTCACTTGCTCGATTCCTAGTATCACTGAAAACCCACCATGTAGAAAGTATAATGCACGTTAAATCCGTTGAGATCCAAAGCACTTCAATTTTCATGGTGTGGAAGTTTGGGTAAGGAGAGTCATCTGAGGTATCGTCGATGTCACTTGACCAAGGCTCAAAATTACAAAGTCCGTCACTACAGTCCTAGAGTGGTCACATGCAAGAGCGGCCCGCATAAAGCTTCTACTCAACCCTCCGTAAATTTCAGTTTCTAAGTTCCATTTTTAAAAAAATTAGAAGAATATATGCAGAAAGTAAAAAACAACAGACTAAAATTTTCTTCAAAAACAAGAGAATTAGAGGGGACTACATAGCCTTAAGAAATGCATAAAATTATTAAAATATACTTAATTTTATTTTTAAGTTTTAAAAATTGAAAAACATGCGAAGCACATTTAAAGCTTCATGATCGCATTAATAATAATAATAAACTCTGTGTATCGGCTCCAACGCACGACAGGAGTTTACTTCTTAAGTACGGTTGTCTTTGATTGTATAGTAGGCAAACAGGGCTTTATTTTTTCATATTGATTCGGTAAAATAATATATATATATATAATACACCTCCATTACGCTAAATAAATATATGTTACTCAAAGTATATGATTACATTGTTAAAAAGGCTGACTTCACTATTAATATCACTGTGAGTATTGATTACATTATCTCGTTATTATTAATCATTGTGACAAGTCACTTGTGGTAGCTAAAGTATAATAAGTGAATGTCAGTAGATATGTGATTTACGAATCGTGCTCTACCAGAAACAAAATCTTAATTAAACTCTTATTTTAAAAATTTTACTAATATTACGCTACAAAGGGAATATTTTAACGGAGCGTATTGGTTGCTTTATTGAAATAAATTTTGTTTTTGATAATCATGCTTCGTTACTTTGCTGTTCAACGCACCAAAACAGTATTAAATACATGCCGCCAAATTAGGTGATTTTCAGTTTTTATAGTCAACTTTGTCAAAAGAGCTAAGGAATGAAGCGTCTCTTGGCTCGAAAACCGGTTTTCGACGCCAATTACGCTAAAACGCTAGTAAACGTAATTTGCGAATTAAAAAAAAATTTTTTTGAGGGTTTAGTTTTTAAAATATACTTTCCTAGTTTCCCATGAAGGTAATTTTTAAACAAAAGATGTAAGAAAAAAAACTGCACAAATGATTTCTTGTAAAAAGAGTATTAGACGAAAAACACAAAATTATTTTCAAATTCGTAATTTTTAAGCAATTTTTTAAATCTTTAAACAAAACACGAATAAGAACATTTGACACTTGGAAAAAAAGTTCCGTATGAATATTTTTATTAAATATTTAGTTAAAACTTTGAGCATTTTTAAAAAAAAAGCAAAACAAATAGTTTTTGGCATTTCATGTTTTAAATCAATGATTCTAAAAGAACAAAGTATGAACTTTTTTAGTACAGAATTTCGATACGTTACAATGGTAAGAAAACCGTACAGAATGATTGAAAAACTCTTTTCATAAAAACGCATCGATATTGACTCATTTGAGAAAAAAATAGTTAAAAATGGAAAATTTCATTATTTTGTAAAAAAATTATACCGTATCGTGGCGAAATAAGTGGTATTTCTGTTTCAAATGAAAAATAATATACTATTGCCCAAAGGATAGTGTTTTTACTGCCAATAAATTGTATCTTATTCAAATGCTAATAAATTGTATCTTTTCCTCAATAAAGAACTTTTTTCTTCAAAAATGCATTATAACAACGAACCATTTTCTTAGAGTTAGTATCGGATTAAATTAAAACTCGAAAAAAAATTCAACATTTCATTCGATTTTTTAGTTTTCATATTTTTATTCTTATCTATAAGCTATATAGTAAATCCTATGTCCTCAGAAACACGAGGATGACTTGAAATAGCATCAAGTTATTGAGAGACAACAATTATTGGTGGCGAATAAAAGAACTACGAATTTTGGGATTTGATTGATTATATTTATCAGTATCGCACTTTCAGGCAACTTGAGAGGCAACAGATCTGGTAGTTTGAACCTTGCTTGAGTACGATGCTTGGTCTGGCCCGTTATTCTCCAAATTTTCACACCAGAACCAAAAGAAGACATTGAGGCTGGACACTTTTAACTGCATCAACCCCTCGACACGACGAGTCTTCAATGGCACTAAAAGTCGAACCTGCTATTTAACATCCACTCGGCTTTCCCACAGCGCTCTCCTAGTCAAAGTTTGAAGCCTTTTTTACAGCAGCAATGAGGTGTATCGATCAAATAGTAGCATTTCTGGAGGATATTCAAATCCAATTTTTTTAAAAATATTGTCTTAATCTCAATGAAAAAATAAGGTAAGTTTTCTTTTCGTATATACAGATATCTGATGCATGAAAGTCTATTTCCTCCAAGAACATATCACTTTTAAGGCGATATGGTACCATCTTCACAATTTTTTTTAATTTTTAATCTTTGATATTTGGTTTTAATTGCATTTCATAAAGGTTAATATTTAATAATAATTCCATACAAAAAAATTTTAA
The DNA here is from genome assembly GCA_019973975.1 of Trichonephila clavata. NCBI lineage: Eukaryota > Metazoa > Arthropoda > Arachnida > Araneae > Nephilidae > Trichonephila > Trichonephila clavata. The sequence goes on along the minus strand of BMAO01005123.1, from coordinate 90,539 downwards.
TTTGTTGCAAAATGTTTGTAAAATTTAAATTTTTTTAGCTTTTTTTAAGCATTTTTTAAAACCCTAAGACTTTTTTAAACATGTCTCTTTTCTTTCAAAAATTTTCTTCAAGTACCTTATAATATACTACATAAAACTGTGCATGGGTGTTTTTCTGCTGCTGCTCTTTAATTTTTTATTAATTTTTTTATTGTTAAAACTCCAAAAAATCTCAAAAAAATATTAATTTTGATTTTGAATTTTTTTAGAAAAAGTACTAAACACACATGTTACAGCTAATTCCATGCACAGTTTTACAAAACATACATTTGAGAACATGTATAAAAAATTTCAAATACATACTTCAATTATTAAAAAAGCCTTAGGGTTTTGAATAACAGTATATGTACAAAAATTCAACATGGGGAAATATGAGTTTGAAGTTTTCATTCCATGAATAGCATGATATAATATTCATCGAATAGTCTGAAACTTTTATGAAATGTTAATTAGCTTATTTAAAACTACTTACCATAAAAAATTACACAAATGTAGAATAATTAAACAGTATACTGCCATAATGAATATATAGAAAAAAAACGAACGAAAGATCAATATTTAATAAAACTTTATCTTAATAATTATAAAAAAAAAATACACACACTTCAGAGCTAATTCCATGCTCAGAGCTAATGCACAACATGTACAAAAGATGTTTATGCTTTTACTTTTTATTTCCATGATTTTAAAAGCCTTCGCATGTTAAATACTGTACATGAATAAAAGCAAAATCAAATAACAATTTATAGGTAAAATACATCAAAATCTAAGAACTGTAACTGTGGATTTGCTTAAATAAATATCTTAAAATATTTTAATAATAAAAGTGTTGAATCTCGCACACATGGGATATATATATATATCACCAAAAACAAATATATAAAAATGGGAGAGTTTTTCTATTTTTGCGAATTAGATTTTTAATTATCTGAGTTATCAAAATGAGATTTAGTATTTGTGCTTTGGGGGAATCCGTTTTGAAGTTTTAATTTCATTCATGATAATATAAAAAGCACGCACAACTTTTAAATCTTGACCACAAATCCATTTGATCTTCCAGTAAATAATTCGCAAACTAGATTTTTTGCAGGAATTGCACAATTCTCTCTTTAAATGATTTATTACTGCATGTATAATACCAATCTCATTGATGCGCATTAGAAAAATAATTAATTTATTTTTATCAGGCTCTTTTATAGCAGATAATCTGAAATGTAGGCGTGGTAGTTGCTGTTTAGCACCAAACATTGCTCCATTACTTAATGAAAAATGCAGGTAAAGCTTTGAAATTTTTCTGGGATATTTATAAAGAATCGGGGTATCAAATGAGCCAATAAAATTTTTTTTGACAGTTTAATGATTTTAGGATAATATATCCTTAATGTTAGAAAGAAAATTTTACAACAGGTAGAATAAAAAAAAGGATTCAAAGCTAATTTCCGATTTGGAGCTTTTTATACCTGATCCAATCCTCTTTGTGGAGTGCTGTGGAAGTCTGAGCACCTACCCATCGTTTGACCGATGTCTAAATGTACGAAGTACGTTGCCAGTCGTGCCCATGCATCTTCAAAGCTAGGACACGAATCTGCAATTCTACATAGTCGGCTAAGAGGTAGCCATTTCAATCCTGAAATATATTTTTTAAATTTTCATGCATTATTAAGTTTTTACATTTTATGTGATGCTTCTTTTTTTAAAATATACAGAGATCGACTGAGACATTTTTGTTTTTCCTACATTATTCAATAAGTTAAAAAAAAAAATTAAATTTCTCCATGTTAATAATTGTGTAAAATAGCTAATACAAGTGCATTCTTAATCCCCCATTTTTAATTAGTAGAACTAGTTGTTTCTTTTTTTCATTAATGTCATTCAAAAGTCATTGTTATTAAAAAACTAGAATATTCATCAAGTACAAAAATTGAATTTACAATTATAAAAAAAATGATATCATAATTACGGATAGATTTTTAAGATCCTTCAGACACTAAAGAAATATACAGAATGTACAAAATGTACAATATGTAGAATATTGAATTCTTTTAACGTACAAATTTAATAAGATGTTTCTTTTAAACTGTATTTTCGTATTTCATTCAATTTGGAGAATTATAAGCCAGTACAGTTTTTGATCCTGAAGGAAACTTCGTTATTATAGATGTAATCAAAAGATAACATAAAATTAAATAATAAACCACTGTTTAAGAAATTTTGATTGAATTTATAATTATATTTATCAAAGTTGAAATGTACATGCGTAGGGATATTTATATGTGCATGCTTCAAAAAATTCAGTAGTCTGAGCTATCCAATTGTTTTATCTAAACTTCTATTAAATAAATAAAAATCTGAAATGTCTAAAAATTGTAACTTGTTACCAAAAGACTTTCATGAAATCTCAATTGATACAATTTTTAAAGATTAGTTTAAGTTTATACTTTTAGAAAAATGGTGACACAGAAATTAATTTTACTTTTTTCGTTATATAGATTGCATTTTTTTTTATTGGGAGGAATAAGTATTTCAAACCAGAAATTAACTTTTATTTAGATTAACAATAACAATTATCAAACAGATTTACCAGTATTGTTATACAATTAACGGATAATAAAACAAGTACTAAGATATGCAACAACAGAGATGATTTAAATTTCAATATTATTAAAGTACTACTGGGAAACAATATACAATTACCATTATTCCGAAACATTTTTATAAATTACATTCAATGTAACATTTTTATAAATTACATTCAATTTCAAAAAATTCGGAGAAAAAAAATCAAAAACTTTCATAATTTAATTAAATATTATACAGATTAAAAATACCCAATGAATTTTACGAATAGCTATCTGTATATATAGAAATTAAAAAATATTTGGGTTAAATGGTCGTTTTTAGATTATTAGTTTGCTGCTATTAATAGTGTGTGAATATATTTCAAATATTCCTACTTCCTTGCCTTACCTATATCTAATCTCTACTCAGTTCGTAGATGACGATTCTGCAAATCTTAAATCACAGAAATATTTTGCTAATGTTATTATAATTTTAGTTAATAACTTTATATTTTTAGTTTATAGTTAGCCTTATAGAGGTTTAGTTTATAGAGGGCCGTGGATAGCCTAGTGGTTAGAGCATCGGACTCCAGACCCGAGGGCCTGGGTTCGATGCCCGATGCCATTAAATACCACCGAGTATAGACGGAGTACGTGCTCGTTAAATCAGTGGGTCCAAAAGTCTTGTGGGCGGTCACAGCAGAAACCACGAGTGCAGGGGGCTGGATAATATTTCCCTCCCTTTCAGTTCTATGCCAAAATTGTGGAGGTGGAGATAGGTGGTGTCGCCACCTATCGTTAAGAAGTCCAACCTGTCTCACAGGCAATGGCAACTTTCATTCCTTCCCTGCGGGATGGACACGACAACAGTTTATAATTATTTAAATAAAATTAGTTTTTTCATACTTATCGCTGTGCTATAACATGGCCTTTACGTAAAGACCCTATGGTGCGGTTGCAGTTGTTCTAGCTTTCAGTATACATTCGGATAATTGAATTAAGCAATAACTTGTTTAATACCTTTTGATTTCACGTTATCTGAGCTTTTTTGAATACATTTTTACACGAGTTACCTTTTTATTTATAATGGATTTGCAACTTCTAAGTATTATATTTCATAGAGAATTTCACCCAGCATTGTTAGCAGACAGTGAGAAGGTTGTGTAGTCTTAAAACAGGTTAAACCCCGCTGTTATATAAGTTTAAAACCTACTCACAGTTAGCATTATTATTAATACTACACACATCTCTCTCTCTCTCTCTCAATGTATATTTTTTTAAGTTTCCATAATCTCAAGGATATTGTCTTACCTTATCATTTCAGTTTTTCGTGTAGAATTTATAAAAAAAAATTTTTTATACTAGCCACTACCCATCCCCTTCGCTGGGTATTTCATGATGTTTTGTAAATATATATATATATATATATATATATATAGCAGTAAATAATTCAAAATAAGACTAATAAATCCTAAGCATCCTAAGATCAGACCGGAAGAACCAAGAACATGGAACCATGACAAACCAAAAAGAAATGTAGCTAGAGGGGAAAACTATTATGATTTCTCAAGCTGTCACTGGTTTAGGACAGTGAAACAGGATTAAACAATGTTGTGAGATCTCAACCTTCTCCTGCAGCAGAAATTGTTTCTACATAATAGCTTCCAGTATAAACTAAGGCAAAAGCCTAAAACCCACGTGGGTGAATATAACAGCAATGGAATAGAAATTGCAATATTAAATTACCATAGGAATCCGGAAGAAATAGACAAATATAAATATGTATAAACAAAAATATTTGCAAGAGAGGTTAGTAATGAATATAACCATAATTAACAACAATGTAAATGAGCAAAGAAACTCTAATCTTACCCGATGTATACAGATTCCACAAATGTACTGACTCATGCATTAAAAAAACACAGCAATACTAAGAATAAAGGCGCCATCTATATATATTTTTAGTAACTAAACTTAATATAAGCATATATTAAGAATATTATATACTATAGACTAAATATATTAAGAAATATAACAATAAAATTATATACTATAAAATAAATAGAAATGAATACTTAAAATAAAAATAATTAAATAGCTATAACTTTGATGACATATATTTATAAATAAAATTAGCTGGATAGTTATAATCTAGGCAACTTTGAAAGAATTTTTTATAATTATTAATTCTCAATACTTCTTCAGATACTAAATCATTATTTCTTTTTATATAATTTAGAATGATATTTCTAAAAATTGAAATGTGAAGGGTACTATTCCAATATGGCATTTTTATAACATTAAAATCAAAAGATCTTTTATCAAAAATATACATGTATATATATATATATATATATATATATATATACATGTATAAGTTATTGATATTTAAGTCCTAGCATTAAAGTTCGATTGTATTTAAAAATATACTTATACCTGTATCTCTCGCCTCTTCATAAAAAAATGACCGAAATACTAATTCGTATTTTCAAATAGTCTCTAAAATCGAAGTATAGAATGATATTTGCACTTACATAACTCTATAACCAAGTGCATTTCCGCAAAACCAATTTTTGGTGGATCCGAAAAATAAATATGCAAGCCAAATTTCAAGTCTGAATCTAATAGACAAATACGATATTTTTATTATCAATATCCCCCGAAATCCTTTCGAGAGTCGTTCTCCAAAATGACCGTTCTTAGCGGATTTCAATTCAACGCAAAAGAAAAATCCAAACTAAATCCCTTTGTTGTAGGAATTTTTTGTCAATATGCCCCAGCTCACCCTGCTTTAAAGTTTGTGGATCTAACAGTTCAAAAACAGGAATTTTTTTCTATAACTCCTTTGTACCACTCACAAACCCCCTTGGGGGTCGATTTTCGTTTTACTCTTTGTCAGAGGAACTCTATTCCATGAAAGGAACATGCCTACTAATTTACAAGCAGGTAGATCTAATAGTTAAAAAACAGAAATATTAATCGATTACGCTTCTTAATCGCCCGAAATGAAGCTTGAGGGTTGATTTTCGCGAAACCCATTTTGTAGCGGTTCTCTATTCTATGAAAGGAATCTGCTTACCATATTTCAAGACTGTCCTTCTAATAATTTAAAAATGGGAATAATTATCTGTAACGCGCCTTGAGCCCCCCGCAACGCTACTTCGTGGTCTGTTTTCACAAAACCTGTTTCGTAGGGGAATTGTACTCTACGAAAGAAATCAGCTTACCAAATTCGAAAACTGAGCATCTAATAAATTAAGAATGGAAAAAAATTATCTATAACTCCCCTTGAACCCCGCAACGCCACCTGGGAGTCGATTTTCACAAAACACATTATATAGGGGATCTTTACCCCATGAAAGGATTCTGCTTATCATATTTCAAGACTGTGCGTCCAGTAGTTTAAAAATAGAAATAATTATCCATAACGCCCTTTACGTCCCGCAACGCTACTTGGTGGTCGATTTTAACGGAACTATTTTCATTTTAAATATTATTTTCAAAAAATCCTCTTTTCTCTGCATGGACTCAATTGAAACGATTCTAGTCCCGGTACGAAATTATTTTTTATTTTACTGTTGAATTCCATTTTTTCCCTCGGAAAAATAATCTGCATGAATAAATAATCAAAGAGGATTAAAATGAATACAGATTAAATCTCAAATTTCTAACATTAGGAAAACCTTTTTTTTTTCTTCGTTTCTGCGCTCAAAAGGAGTATGATTACTATCCCATCCCGCGTCTGGTTCCTCTTGAGATCTTGAACTTGAAGGGGGGTTCCCTCAATCAGTCAGAGAAATGTTATGATACAGGAGGAAATCACCAAAAAGGAGGTCAGCGAACCTCCTTTTTGTGTCCGCTCCGGTGACTACAAAGGGTTTTTTGGAAGGTGCGCTTCTCTCATTCCTGGGAAAGTTGAGTCTGAGTTCTGTTACTGATCTCTGGAAGCATTCTGAGGTCGTTGAGTACATCGAAAAGTTTTCGAGGTTTCAAGAATCCATCAGGTATTTATTCACGAGAATACCTTTTCTTATTTGTATACTATTGTTTGTTTTGATTTTCCTCTTTATTAATAACATTATTTTTAGCTGCAGTCCTATATTTTTTAATGCAAAAATTCCCATTTAATTTTAATTTATAAGAAGATCTCTCTCTCTCTTTCTCTCTCTTTAGTTGCAGCTAGTTTCTGACGCCGTCATTCTTTTATGAGGTTTTATCTATTCTTGCACTAAAAATATTCAAGTGTATCATGTTTTAATAACTATAGATCTATGATGTTTCAAATTTCTAACACATTCGTTTTATTATTTCTGGAACAAATGATCGTTTTCTGTATTGAGTTAAAGTGCATTTTTATTAATCTCCATGATAGCTAGCACATTATTTAGTTCATTTATTCTAAAAATTGCTTTCAATTTTAGCGTCTTTTACAATACATTCTTATTTTGCAGCCCTCCAGGTTAAAAAAAAAAGTAAAACATTCTCTGATGAGGCATTGCAATAGAATAATTAATTTAGCGCGTATGTTTACTAAAAAGACTTAAAACCTCTTTCACAGAATTCCAAAAATACAAAATTATGCCCAATCAGAAAGAATTTCTAGCTAGGAAATTAAAAAATTTTGTAGTGTTTTCTCATTTAAATTTTTTTACTTCATTCGGAGTATTATACATATAATGATGTTTAAATTTATACAAAAATTATTTTTATAACATTTTTTTCTCCTAGCAAATTTTATATAATATATTCTTCTAAATATTTGTGGATTATAATATCAATGTCTTTATCTGCTTTAGCCCTATGTTTGTTACAATGATAATATTTAAACGTTTCGATATTCTCAAGGAATATAAATTTAAGTTTGAAAATAAATTTAAAAGATTTTAATGGAATATTAATTGTTAATTGATAGACAAAGGTTAAAAAGAAATTGTATATATATATATATATATAAATATATATATATATATATATATATATATATATATACAATTCAGAAATATACACAAAATAGTAAGATAACTCGTCCATATACTAAAAAGTATTAGCCACAGTAGAACTGTAGCAAACTCCTGGCCTTAGAAATCAGGATTGGAGGTTTAAACAAAGTTTTGCGGCTAGCCAAACGTCACTTGTATTTGCCAATACACTGGGTCATAGGGAAAGTAAGGAATATCAAGAAAAGTTTAACTATTACTAATAAAACCACAATCTATTAATATAAAGCGATAAAATTATAGCCTATAATAATTACTAGTATATGTTAAAATCAACGCTAAAAAATTAGATGAAAAAAATTACTACGTGAGTACAGCAATAACCATTTTTCCCGCGTGATAGAAAAGAGTATATCAGTAACACATAAAATTAGTTAATTATGATAAAATAACATAAGTCGTAAAATATACATTTAAAAACATTAAATGTGGTTTGAAAATTTATAGAAAATAAAAGTACAACCCAGACTTATGTAATTAATTTTAAATGAAATATTTTATTACTAATTTATTTAGCATGCGGCGCCATCTATGGATTAATTGTACAACTAATTAAAATGCTATTGTTATTACATATTTCCTTTCACTGAGAACTATTAGAAATATATCTGTAAAGAAAATTAGCAGGATATCCATGTTCAATACAATGTTTAATAAAGTTATTAAAATTTAAATATATGTTAGATTTATCGCTAACTATTACATTATTGCGATAAATATATTTAAAAATAATGTTTCTATATATATATATATATATATATATATATATTGATAAATTCGAATTCCATTATGGCACTTAAAGAACGTTAAAATTAAAAGCATCTCTTTTATCATAAATATTACTATGTAATTTATAATCCTTAATATACGATGATACATCCAAGTAATTGATTTTACTGGATTCCTATTAATTTTCATCAGGTTTAAGTACTCGGGATAAAAAGTAATATTGGGGTGAACATTATTATTTTTACCTAAAATCATTAGATCATCTTTATCTCTAAAAATGTAGTATTCATTATTAATAATATATTTATATTCGTAAAAGTGTAAATATACATTAGCCAAACTGTTGCTAGCAGGGCACTTTGAGGCACAACTTTAGTTTGTTTATACAACGAACCATTATAATTAATGTAGTTTTCTTTTAAGAATAAATCTAAGAGATTTTTAAACTTTTATATATTAATAGTAAAGTTATAATTACTGTGATTTTCTAAAAGTACCTTAATAATATCATTGATATCAAGGGAATTTAAAAGATCTTCAAAATCATAACTATGAACTGAACAAATATTTTTAATCTTTAAAAAAATCTGTAATGTCTTTTCTATTTTTAATTATAGCTTTATTATATTGCTTGCTGTATGTTTTAAAACCATTTTTTTACAGTTCTAAATTTAACAAGTCTTTTATAGAACTAAGATGTTAAAAAAATATATGGAAACTTAATCTTAGGAATGCAAACACCCAATTTTCTATATATAGCTATAATTCGATTATTAATTTCTTTATGAGACAAGTCCAATCTTTTAAAAGATTCATTGTTTAAATAGCTTAATAAATATTAACAAATTACAGCATAATTTCCAGGCGCTTTGTCTACGTAAATACAATAACAAAATTCTTTTGTAATTCATAAGTCTTCTTTTTAACATCTTTATAAGTAAATTCAGATTTAGAATGATAATTAAATTGCATCAGTCTTTTAATATATTGTACTTATAATCATCAAATGCTTCTAAAGGCAAACCATATATATTTTTAATTATTAAAATTTATTTGCAAAACTCCTCATGCTCCACATTCCATAACATGAAACTTACAGATGTAAGTGGTTACACAATTATATAATTGAAACAAAATTAAAAATACATGAATAAGATAAAAATTTGAAATAAAAAGGAAGAGAGGAAATTCACGAATATAAATAAGAGGCGTGATCAATAAAAGTTTAAAAATCTATACAGAGTAGACAAATTTTTTTTAGACATTAAGACTTTCAGTACAATTGACTAACAACGACAAAACAGGTGGCCAGGAAATACCTAAACGTTTCAACTCCTTTTTAAAATTGTCTCTTTTTACAAAAAATATAGGTTACAATACAACAATACATGTTCCACCGTTTCAGCAACCTGACCACAAGAACAAATATCACTACCAATTAAATTAAACCTAGACAAATAGCTCTTAAAATTTCTATGTCATGTTAGAATCTGGGATAACTTAAAATGAGTAACAAATTTCTTTCATTTTAGCCGTTGATAAATGGTCTGAAAAACCTTTTTAGTCCACAAAGCTTTAGGCGAGGCCAAGAATTTAGTGTTCCAGGCGGAACCAGTTCTTTCCCAAGCTAAATGTTTCCAGTGGGACAGCGGCACACATATATAACCATAAAACCATATTAATTGCAGATTTCGTTACAAAATTGTTTATATCTTTATTAATTTGTTTTTAACAGTATTATTGTTATTAGAAATAATTAATTTAAAACTAGTACCTTTACTCATGATATATTTAAAATATTGTCCTTGAATATATTTAAGTTGCCTGTGACTACATGTTTATGACATCTATTAATAAATTCATAATAGTTCTTCCATTTACAATAATCTATGTCAAGAGAAAGTGAACTATTATTGTAATTAAAGATAAATTTACCCACATTTGTTTATTATATTTAAATATATATATATATATATATTTCAAAAATATACACAAAATATAGTTATAAAGTCTTAGCCACAGTAGTACTAAAGCAAACTCCTGGCCTTAGAAACCAGGATTGCAGGTTTAAACAAAGTTTTACGGCCAGCCAAACTTCACCTGTATTTCCCAATACTCTGGGCCATAGGGAAAGTAAGAAATGTCTGGAGAAGTTTAACTATTATTACAAATAAAATCTTAATCAAAAACGATAGTATTATAGCCTATATATATATATATATATATATATATATATATATATATATATATAATTATTATTAATACCCCAACAGCATATTTGGTAGAGTGCATGTCATGAGTTCGATCCCAGTACCACTGAAGACCCGCCATGTAGGGGAGAGATTCACGTTAAATCTGTCGAGAGCTTAAACGTCATCCCGTTGGTGTGGTGTGGTAGTTAGGAGAGGGGGGTGCCAGCTCAGGTGTCGTCCGCGTCACTTGACCATGGTTCAAAATTACGCGGCCCGTCCCAAATAGCCCTCGTGTAGCTGGACAGTGGGACGTTAATATTCACTCACTCACTCAGCATTTGGTAGAATTAGAATTACATTAATTTGCATTTTAAACTTACTACTTATTTTGAGTGTTAGTTTAATTGAATTTATAACGTCGCTGTATGATATTTTACATTGCAAGTGCTGTGCATTTTCAAATTCAAAACTTTCAAATCTTATTTGATAACTGTTTTAAAAATATCCTGATTTAAAGTTGAACAATATTATGTTCATGAAAGTATCAGAAGTGTAAAATTTTGTTTCGTTATTATTTTTATCAGTGAGGAACTTGATACAGCACTGAAACTAGCTTTAAAATCTAATTCGTTATTGGTGCAACGTATTATTTTTAAATTTTAAATATCGAAGTTGTTTTAGATTTGGAGGAAAACAATTATTTCCCAATTATAATTGTTTTCGTATATGATTTGTTTCTATTCTGTGAAATGTTTTAAAATTATTTTCTTAAAAGTAAATTATTTAAATAATATTAAACAAATATTAAGTATTTATAAAAATAAATATAATAAAGAAACTATTTAAAATAATGCAAAAAATATTTAATTTATTTATAAGAATATTTTTTACAAAAAATTGAAGAAACTTATAGTAAACTTTTAAGATTATTATTAATAAGCTATGGAAAAAATAAAGAATTTAAGTTGTAAATCGTCCTAACTTTAATACAATTGTGGTTTTTTTTTATCATAAGTATTAAATGACATTCACAAATAAGAGTAAGGGTCTTTGATATGTCTCAATAGAAAGCTTATAAAAAGGAAATTACCAAGAAAAATATTAAAATCATTATTTATTTAAATGAAGATCTGTGGAAAAAGAACCATTTTTATCTGGTATGACAAAGAAAATTATTTTTTATACGAGTCGAAAATCCCCAGCTTACTTAAAATGATCAAATGTAGCTCAGCTACAAAGCAGAGATTTAATAACTTTTTTTTTCATTTAAACACTGCATTCCGAATAATTCACCAATTTCAGAACAAATAAAAAAGGTATTGATGTATCACACATTGACTCAGGCGGAGGGGGTAATTAAAAATAATTAATAAATTACCTTCAAAAAGGATTATTTTTTAATTAGCTGAATATTAGAAATTACCTGAATTCAGAATTATTTCAAAATTAAAAAGCTTATTAATTGCTGAAGCTTATAAACTGCATTTGTAAAAACGCATAAATTTCCCATCACACAACCTCTTTTTGTTCATTTACTTTAATTGTAATATATTTAGTTCACTGCCAGTGTGACCATGTTTTCATAACAGGTCTTTTTTTTTCGTTCTCTATCAATCTGTTTTTTTCATCCTAAAATTCCTTGTTTGTAAAAATAAAATATTTTTTTCTTTGAGGACGCGCAAAATGTTCTTTTTCCATCGGAGGGAGAGTAAAAACTAAAGCTAATTCCGCAACCTACCGCCTATAAATATCTACCACTTTCCAGTCAAAATAAAGCGTTTATTGACAGATATGCTTCCTCTTGGGGGTCAGTTAGAGTTTCACCAATGACCCATGAAATAACAAGATTAGTTGCACATTAATTTCAAATCAGCTTCAATATCTCCCAGCAAGGTGCCATAGAAATTTCAATTCAGGTATCACTGACTCACAATAAGTCCTTTGAGTAACTTCCATACGATTTCAAACTGTCGCAGCCTCGGTTCTGAATTTCACGTAACCTGTAAAGAGGAATGGAGATTTTAGTTTAAGATCTCCATTCGCAGTCGCAGAATACATTACATTAATTGTTATTATTAAAAGAAATCAAATTGCTAGAGTTTTGAAAATGCTGCACTTAATATTAGGTTGGGGAAAAAGAAATCCATTATTTTTGCGTGGAATTAATGACTTTATTTAACATGTTTCGAATTGTCTGATTTGGGTCAAATATGCACCGTTTTGTTCTATAATTTGTAGCCATTTTAAAGGTAGCTTTATAATGCCTCTCTCATAAAGTCTTGCTCCTTATTGGCGAAAAACTCTAGTACTCGATTTTCACACTCTTCTCTTGATCCCAATTTCTTATCACTCAGGAAGTTTTGCAATGCGAGAAAAAGGTGGTAATCGTTTGGTCCCAGGTCCGGACTATATGGTGGTGCATTAAAACTTCCCAACTAAGTTCCCTGAGTTTCTGGTGAGTCACTACAGACGTGTGTGGCCTGGCGTTGTCCTGAGGGAACACAACACTTCTTCTTTTGGCCAATTCTGGCCGTTTCTGGTCAATCGCTAGCTTCAAACGGTCCACTTGTTGACAGTAGAGGATCTGAATTTAGTGTTTGGCCATACAGAAGCAACTCATAATAAATGATTCCCTTCCAGTCCTACCAAATACACAGTAGAACTTTCCTGGCCGTTAGTCCTGGTTTGGCCACCGTTTGAGCTGCTTCGCCGCTCTTTGACCACATCGTTTTCGCACAATATTGTCGTATTTGACCCATTTTTCATCCCCAGTCACCATCCGCTTCAGAAATAAGTTGATTTCCTTCCGTTTGGCTAAGGCTTCGCAGACGGAAATTCGATCTATCATGTTTTTTTTTGGTGTTAATTAGTGGCAAAACATCGATGTGGCAAAACACCGAGCTTTTTGAATCCGACTTTGCGCAAATGGTTTAAAATTGTTTTATGGTCGATCTTTAGCTCCTAGGTGATGCTACGACTACTAACATGCCGGTCAACTTCGATTATTTCTGTAATTTTATCGACATTTTCGAAGACGGGCCTGCCTGTGGGAGGTCTTTAACATCAAAAATGCCTGAACTGGATCGACAAAACCAAAATTGCGCGTAATTAGCTGTAACAGTATCGGCACCATAAACACCATTCACAATTTCAGCCACCTGGCTTGCATTTTCGCCTTTGTCAAAGAAAAACTGTAAAATGTACTGAATTTCCTCGAAGTTGACTTCCATTTTTAACACCTAAACCAAACAAAAAATAGTAAAAAAAAATTTTTAGTGTGAAATATCACCTTAACAACGAACATAAATTTGAAATTGTTTGATCGATACTTTACGAGATATCGATCACTACAGCCATCAAGAGAAAAAAGTAATGGATTTCTTTTTCCCCAACCTGATATTAAAGAAATAGTGAAAAAATTAGTATATTAAATAATATAATGCAGTTAATCCTTATGGACTAAATATATTACACCAAGGGGAAAATATTCTAAATGCAATTAAACAAAAATATCTTTTTTTAATATTTAAATACATTTATATGATCCTAATGTCCCTCAAGTCATGGTAGTATTTATATACGCTATTTAATTTTTTTAATTTTTATTTTTTTCATACTCCTGATAAGTGCTACTATTCAAGCATTCCCATGCTTTGAATTTGTATTTGGTTCCAGAATCTGGCAATCACTTGTTTATTGTACTCAGATTTAGCGCGAGATATGCATTTTTAAAAGCAAATTTTAGGTAATTACCTTTTTCTTGTAATGGATTTAGATATTGTATCCCTTATTTTCAATAGGTTTTTTGCTCAGTATTATTAACAGAAAGATGGAATAGAGAAGGTGTTGCTAACAGTTGTAAAACAGAAGGTGTTGCTAACAGTTGTAAAACAGAAGGTGTTGCTAACAGTTGTAAAACAGAAGGTGTTGGATGGCCAAAAAATGTGTTCAACCCCACTTTTATATAATCTATTTTATATATAAGGGCTTTTTTTTGTAAGAGTCAGGAATGTTTTGAATACTGTAGCATCTATATATTTATATATTTTTAAATTGTATTATTTTTCTAATGTATCCTTTCTAAAAACTTATGTCTGGTTTTTCTTACAATTTCGTTTTTTTTTTCCCTTCAGTTTTGATGTTTATTGCTTATTCATCTCTCTGTATTAGAGATTTTCGACTATATATGTGCTGTGGATTTCAATATTTTCTTTGTTGAATACCTGAACCATAATCCAGTTTTGAGATGCTTAAAATCCGTTGTAATGTTCATTTTATAGCATCGGTAAACACGCACACTCACGTATAACTAACGTTAAGATACAATTAAATGATTTAATGTTAGTACTGGTGTGTGTAACTATTTCTTTCAATTTTTTACTATTTTCAAAGAATAATGCAGAATATTTCGTTATATAGCTATTGTTACTTTTTAAAGTATCACTCGAGTTTCACATCGTTGTCCAATAAATTGGCCACCAACATTAAATTAAAATTATTCTGCGTCCTGTGTGATCCTATTGTAGATGTCTTGTGAATCCCTGTTCGTCAACTCCCCCCCTTACCCCCCATGTTTATGTGTCTTAAAGTTTTTTTCTTAGAGATGTTTCAGTTCATTGCGTAAAGTAATCGAATAGCTGCTTTAGTTGGCTTAGAATTATTTAAGCTCAATACTATAGTTTTCAGATTAAATAGCCATTTACAGATAAGAAAATACTTTTAGTAAACTGTTAAACACGAAAAAAGTATTTATAATTTGAAGTAATATTACATTTTAAGTTTTGGGAATATGAGACATGTTCCAGCTATATTCGGCCATGAATTTTTGAGCAAATGGGTCTAAAGAGGTGTGGTTTAGTGTAGTTAGGCTATTCCACTTTTGTATTACTGCAGATAGACGCTGAGTGAGGAAGTGTTCCAGAGCCCCACCATGCTTTAATTTTCGAGACAAGATATTCGTCCGTTTGTTCCATTTAGACTGAGGATTTCGGCTTCAAGAGAATCTCAACCAAATTCATGCCCAAATGGTCAACAATCGAAAAGAAGAAATTCCATCCGAGGATTACAGAAGATGTGTAAAATATTGTGAACAGCGATCCCCTCTGCAGGATGATCAATATCGATGAGTTCTGAGACTTATGTTCCCAACTAGAAACCATGTTGAGTCTTCGCAACGGAAGTATCCAACACACATTTCCAAATCTATAATAAAGAAAGGCTGTTCCACAGCATTGTCTCTAAGTCTTGCTGACCATGCTCTTTGTTTCCTGTGCTTTGCTTCACTATAAATATGAACGATCTACCAAAACTGTCACCAAGAGATTTTGAATCACCAACATGACGCTCTGAGACGCAAATGGCCAGACGTGTGGGCAGCAGACCCTTGGCAGCCCTTTTCCTCGTTAATGAACCTGTTTATTCTTCCTATATATTACAGCGTTTCGTGGATAATCACAACACACCTGACATCAAGTTCCCTACTCCCCTGACATGTTTTTGCGTGACTTCCCCTCGAGCTCTCGGAAGGATCAAATTTAAAGATAGGTGAGACATCACGAACAATGCGTTGGACTCGCTGCGCCCCACTTCTGCGCTGAACTTTTGGGAGCAGAACGGGGAAGCCCGAGGAAATAAATTTGAAGGAGATTATTTTATGATTATTGCTTACAAATACAATTTGCTTTTGTGATTAATTTAGTTTACGATATATGTTTAAAGAAAAAAATTGTCGTTTTGTAATTTTTTTGTTCTATGCATAGTAAGGACATTGTCGTTGGTTTTTTTTTCAGATACAGCAACTCTAACTATGACTTGCAACTGGGTAATCCTGTTGGTAACCCTGGTATTGGTGATGATGACCTCAATTGCTGTGGTCAATGCTCATCATAGAGATGACCACGAAAGGGAGCTGATGGACATGATCACGGCTGGTGTGTTGGCTCTTCTCCTGCAAAAGAAAAATTGATTTCTTCACCTCTCCATCGTTCACCTTACCTGGAAAAGGCCTCGATGCGTTTTCTTTAAATCTCGTCATTCTCTTTGATTGTTTCTTTTTCAATGCATATTTGTTAAAGTTCGGAGTGTAATGTCAATTATCAGAACACTTTATTGCATAACACATAATCCAAATTGTAAAATTGTCCAAAAATAGCTTAAGGAACGATACACACATACCCATTTGAAAAGGAGCTTAGTTTCGAAAAACAATTTTTCTCCAAAATACTTTAAATGATGCATTTTCTATGGGGTAATAGGGTTTTAAAATGTAGTTTGAGTTTACAAAGGTATGGTGCTCGAATAAAGTAATAAATTTTTAATAAACACTTTAACAGAACGGATAAAAATTAAAAGCGGGAAAAAGTACAACTACTTTTTCGGTAATAAACTCTGAAAATTCCTACTGTGAGAATCTAAGCATTATTTAAAGTATTCCAGATGTTTGGAAGGATATAATGAAAACATAATTGTTGTAACTGATGCAAGCTTTAAATAAGAAACAAGTAATATTAAAAAAAATTAAGGCAATTTCTACTTTGACTGGATGAATAGAAAGTATTTTATTAACAATGGAAAAATTGAACAAGATTATGTATATATATATATATATATAGTGAACTAATTGTAGGAATGGAAAAAAGAGCATGATTTGTCTGCATTTTTGTTACAATGCACATCCGGTTTGGCAAGTTTAGCTGAAAAGACGATTTTCAACACCAACTTTTGTAATTGTTTTAACAGATATATGTTACAACAATGGAGACGAATCTAAGTTGGCGTATAAAACCGGTAACTAATTTTAATTTAATTAATGAATTAATATTTGAAAAAACTGTATTAACATCAAGTGCATCCAGTACAAGTTGTAAAAAAATTATTTGAACTTGATTGGATGAACAGAAAGCTTTTTATTAAGAATTGAAAATTTGAATAAGATATATATATATATATATTATATATATATATATATATATATATATATATATATATATATATATATATAGCCAGAGAGGGAGCTAGTAATAGGAATTGAAAAATTAAAGACAACAAACGAAAGAGAGCCTTAAAATTTATTTATTGAAAATTATTAGTATTGATTGTAATTATTGATCCATATTTTTCTGTAAATTGCGGAAACCTTAAACTATATTGAAAACTAAAAATACAGTAGTTATGTATGTCCCAATAATTATTTGAAATTATATATAAAACGATGCTTCATCTTTTTGTATACACCTTTTTAAATTTTTTTCCGTTTTTCAACAGTCATGTACTTTTTTAGTACTTTCAAAATGGTTTTCTCCTGGAATAATCAAACAAAAATTGGGTCAATTTACTTTTTGCATTTTCGTATACTCTTTGTCACATTCATCTACTTTAATCTATTTCGTGCCAAACTTATCATTTTGTAACAGCTCAATATATTGTAATATAAAGTCTGTTTTTAGCCTAGTGAATAATTTTCATTTCAATAAAAAATATGTTTGATTGTTGTATATGTATCTATTTAGAATTTATGCAAAAGTTCTGTAAGAACAAATATCGAGTTTCAAAGATGTAAGTTTTCTAGAAATAAACTTCCTCAAGTTATAATCAATTTTAACGAGATAGTATATTTTCCTACCAAGAACTTGTGGGCCCCTTATTTGGCCGAGGTAGCCAAGTGGTCAAGGTATCGGACTCATGGCTAGCGAGTCAAGAGTTCGAGCCCAGTCCCACTGAAGACCGTGTAGGGGAGCCGTACACTTTAAATCTGTCGAGAGTTCAAACGTCATCCCGTTGTTGTGGTGTGGTAGAGGATTTGCCAGCTCAGGTGTCGTCCTTGTCCCTTGACTATGGGACTTATATTTACAGTGCGACGTTAACATTCACTCACTCACTCACGCGGGCCCCTTTGTCGCTATTTATATTTCAAATTAATTTTATTTTGAATATGAATTCTCAACTGAAGCTAATTGTATGATTAGTTAAGAGCTCTTTTTTAAGAAAAAAAATGCCTTTTGCAGATTTAAATATCAGTGCTTAGAAGAAGTAATTTTATATGGCATATGAGACTATGAGATATTAGACTTCAGTTTCAAAATAGACAAAAAAAATTATAACAATCGTACAGTTTATTTTAAAATAAAATTTGAAATACACATTAATATAATGCTTGTATTATATAAATCTTCCAGTTGATTCTTTATAATAAGGACATATTTGACTTTAAGAAAAATCATTTTAAGCAGGTTGAAATCGATGAGAAAATTAAAGAAAGCAACGAAAATAAGCAATTTGAAGTAAATTATTTTACAAAGTAGTTTTTGTTTGTTCATTATTTATTCACATTTCATCATATAATGTTTTACATTTATTTACATAAAAACTTATATGCATTCCACATATCTACAAATATTTTTGAACCAAAAATGTAGAAAGTAATATTAATTTTCGATCTCATTTATTTAATTTTTTACCTTAATGATAAAATGCTTCCTTAAAGATCATATTTCAAAATTTTTTTTCAAATAAGGAAATCATTAAATTGCTCATTATTGAAAAACCAATGGACAACACAGATAGGTAAATGTTTACATTAAAATAAATATTGAATATACCTTTTGTTCATTTGAAAGATATCACTATATTACGAACAGAATGAGAATAATTGTTCAAAAGCTGCAGTGGTCAGTCTTAACTTCCATAGACGAGACATTTCTTGCCAGTTTCTATCCATCGATTTCCACGTTCTCTCGAAGTTAATTTAGGATATTTTTTTTACATCTCTTTCAACTTTATTTCCTATTACATAAGTTTTGTATTCCTTTTGATGAAGATTAAATATTTTTCACCATTTCTTTTCAAAAGGATAGTTTTGAAGCTTTAAATAGCTTTTATAAATTGCGAACAGCATGGAATTACTACTTGGCTTGTATAATTTTAGTGAAGAAATAAACTTGTGTATACCGAAGTTTTTCTAAATATAGAAAAATGAAATCCTAGAATATTCATTCTTCTGTTCTAACGAATATACTTTTAAAGCACAGTCTTCATCCCAGGAATTGCAGTTGAACTTGTGAGTATTATAAACGTGAAAAACAAATATTTCATTTTTTCATTCATGTCTAGTTTCAAGTTTCATCGTAAAACGAATGAAGATATTTACCACAACTCGGCACGCGACATCCATTGGCGTGAATCACTATTTCTGCTCCTCCTGAACTAAAAACAGAAGAAAAAAAAGGTTTAAATATATTAATAATAATAAACAGTTGGGTTTTTGTTTTTGTTATTCAACAGTTCTCGATCTACAAGCATAAATGTAACCTGAATAACTGCAGGGGGAACACACAGAAAACAGTAGTAGATTGCAATGTTTGAGAAAAATCTGACAATTTCATACAACAAATAATTATTGTATCACATTTATACTAAAAAAACCTTTTAAAAATAAGGATATGAGTTACTTAAATTTTATTTTTTAATTTAAAAAGACACGTGACAAGGCTTTAAAAAAGGCTACACTATAATTGGCTTACAATTTTGTTTGCTCACCAAACTGTACCTGCAGTGTGCTCACATATCACTTGACTGCATGTTGGAAAAATTTCTAATAATATTCACCAATTGAGCACTGGTAATGCAAATAAAAATAAAGAAATGTTTAATGTCATGTTAAATACCTAGTGTTATTAAAAATTACTCAAATTGTGATTCACATATTATTTTATTTATCTAGGGCATTTATTAGTATAAATAATGAATAAATTGGGAAAACTTAATTTCCCTTATTTCAAATATATCTTCTTAAAAGTAATGTATCAAAGTTAGGAAGATGTGTTCGGGAGATAATCGGAATTTTTAGTTGGAATGAATAAACACCGATTGTAAGAATCAACTTTTTAAGAAATAAACACGGAGTGCGCGTGTTGAATTACTGTTAATTTAGCTCAAGCAAAACAATAAGCAAAAAATAGCAAATCAGCACGGGACGAAAAAAAATAATCACAGAGACAATCTCTTAGGTTCAGGACTCAAATTACGGGGCTAAATCACCTAATCAAAAAATAATCTATTTACTTCACTCTAAAAAACCAAAAAATCAAGCATTTCCGTAATTAATTGCTTATAAGCGTTTTTTAAATGAACTCGACAATATATTACAAGTAAAAAATGTATAAGAGATAAAAAAATTATTTTTTTAAAAAATAAAGAAAAAATTTAATATTTAAAGTTAATAAATTGTAATAAATTTGGACAATATCCTAACAAGTTAGCTGTTAGTGACGTCAATGAGCAATTTAAAAGTAATGATACATATTAATATGTATACATGATTCAAATATATATAAGTAATACACTTAATACAAATGCCAGATATAAGAAATTTAATAGGTGATTACACCTGAATGATAGGTTATAATTTTAATTAATAAATAAATTCTTAGTTATATTAGTTAATTTAATGGTTAGCATTTATCAGTTTTCTAACGAGAAATAAGTTATCATTATGTTTCTGTAATTTTATTTATGAATATTACTGTTTAACGTTCCTTCATCTTCATTACAAGTCATAGAATAACGAGTCTGATGTATTTTCATGAAAGCAGAAGTAACACAATTTACTCCATTATTCTATCCCAAAGATTTTTTCTTCTTCATTTTTTTTTTTGTTTGTTTTTTTGAATTTATGTCTCTTGTAGAACTTTTACTTTGGTTTCGTATAGGTAATGCTAATTTTAGAGAATTTCTATTTTCTTCTTCAAACCGAGTGGAAGGCAATAAAGGTCATGTGAAATCATGAAAATCTTTTTAGAATCATCATTTTTCTAATATTTCTATAACTATTTCATCTTAATTTGAATGACTCTCATTTCCTAATTTTAGAGAAACATTTTTTAAAATTAGGAAGAAAACATATATTTCCAGAGAAAACTTTTCCTTACTCTTTCGAGCGAACTTGAATGCATTCAAATCGATGTCGTAGTCTTTCTTGATTTAAGAAAGAATGTAGATACTCCATGCGAAATCAAAGTAGTCGTAGGCTGGAAGTCCAAGAAAAGAATTTATATATTTTATCGTTGTTAATTTAATCCACAGGGGATTTGTTTTTATAGCTTTTTTTTAATTTAATTCTCCTTTAGTGATTAACATTTTTACTAATTCTGTTCACCTTCTGCGAGCATTGCAAAAATCATAAATTCTTTTTTTAAGACTAACTTGATTATGAAAGGTTATCTGCATGTGAAGTGTTGACTGATGGATCGCTTACTCTGAACAACACCCAAACTATTAGCGTCTCATTACTCCGAACTACGGTCAAGTGACGAGGACGACACTTGAACTGGTACCTCACTCTCCAAACTTACAATGGAAAACTGGGACTACAGTAGGAAACTGGGTACAAATCAGCCCATGTTAAAACGTGTCATGTAGTTCTGGCATCTCATATTTCCTCATATTATTGAAGTTATATTTTTGTCTAATCTAATTATTTTTAATGCGCTTAAATTTATTTTTTCACTCACTGCGATAAGTATTTCATGGGTCTCTGTCTGAAGAGATTCTTCACCCAACCCATGGGTATCGGAATGACGATGGGAACGATTACCAATTTCTTCTGAGGAACCGCGAGCTGGGACAGGAAAATGTATCGCAAGAGTCGCTTGCTGAAGAGATCACCTGTCGCCGTCACTGTCAGAAGCATGAAAAGCAGCAGGTGGCAGCAATACATTCCTCCGCTCTTCTGAACCTGTCAACAAAAATATTTTTATTTTTCTAAAGGCAGGAAGTCTAAATCTTGACAATATATGAAGCAGCGCAGAATATATTATCCCCTGTAAATAAGTTAAAAGTTTCAAAAATATCGGTTCAATTATGTATCGAAGTCATCTGTTAACTTTGTTTCCGATATTTAAAGAGATATATTCTAATATCACAGTTTTCCGTTTTTTTTTATTCAATGGTTTTCTGTTGTATATTCCTTACAAATATAATGGTCCGCCAATCACAATTAAGTATACCTCATAATTTCAGAAATATAAATC
Source organism: Trichonephila clavata (assembly GCA_019973975.1). Lineage (NCBI taxonomy): Eukaryota > Metazoa > Arthropoda > Arachnida > Araneae > Nephilidae > Trichonephila > Trichonephila clavata. The sequence goes on along the minus strand of BMAO01005123.1, from coordinate 67,998 downwards.
TCATTACATCCGCGCCAAAGGAGTGCCCCCCCCCCTCGGCATGAGAATCTTTTCGTGACTCAAATGAAACATCAAGCTTCGAGGTGGAAGCCTGTTCATACAAAGACCCTCTTGACAAGACTGAATGACGTTAAAGCAACTTGAGAACTACTGGCAACAGACCTTGTCATTTAGAACCTCGATGAAGTGACGACAGAATTTACACAGGGTGGCCGAACTCGTAGCTGGACTTATATGGTTCGAATAGGGTTCCACTAAAGACCCACCGTGTATAGGAACTTATGCGCATTCCTTCTGTACATTCTCTAGGTCCTCACGTTAGCGAGATAGGGAAGTTTGAAGAGGGGAGTAGCTCAGGTGCCATCCTTGTCATTTGACCGTAGTTCAAAATTACGATGTCTTCTCAAGTAACTCTCGTGTCGCTTCAAATTGTGATTCAAATAAACAACAGTTAGGATTGGTGAGGACTGGTGAGGACTTCGACAGATTCAATGAGGCATCAGTCCCACTACCTGAGGGGTCTTTAACTCAACTCAACAGAACAGGACTCAACAGAACTAATTTTAAACACTCATTTGCGTTGGTGGGACGTGAACGGGGAACTAGTTCAGGTGTCGACTTCATCATCAGACCAGGGCTTAAAATTATGAAATGCATTCGTCATGATAAGCGGAAATTGTAATAGGAAATTGAAAAAATATTCGATAACCGAAGAACAACCCCTTTCAACCTTTGGTGAGACGTGGAAGCTCGGAAAGGGAGTGCTAGCTCAGGTCTCATTTCCGTCGTTTGACCATGGTTCAAAATTATGAGATCCCTCACCAATAGCTTCTTGTTGCCTTAGAGTACAAAGTTAATAAAAAACACGCCCCCCGCCCCAACACAATGATGTTCTCTTTAAATTTCTTTTTCAGTAAAGAAGCCTTTAATTGCTGTCGGAGAATTTCTGAGATTGTATTACTGAGATGTGGTCTAAAAGACCGCCAAAGAAAAAATCAAACTCCAGATGTCAAACTTCAAAAAGCATTTGATAAATTAAATTTCTTTCTGACTCAAGAGTGCAAATAAATTCATTTTTTTTGGTTTCAGTGTTTAATTTTTAGAATAAAAATAGAAATGTAAAAGGATGGTTATTGGTTGCAAGTTATATAATGTCCATGTGACAGAACAACAGCGGCAGAAAAATCTCTGCTTAATGATGAGATTTCTGACTAAGGGTACCACTTAGATCAAATATCACAAACCTAATTTCCTACTGTAATAAGACAATCCAAATTTTGTCTTCATTACGAGTCCTTAAAACTTTTTTAAGTACTTTAAAAAAGACTTCTTCGAAAGAAGTTTTAACGAAAGAACTATTGTAACGTGTATTATCAATTGCACCGTTTAATTTGAAAATCTGAAGCATAAAAATGCCGTGAATTTCAACAAATGAACTTTTAGTTTAAGGTAACGAATTAATATCATATTAATTGGAAACAAAATTAGCTCTAATTTGTTCGTTATTTTTTTAAGGTAGATTATTTTTCTGTGCTTAATTCGAATATATGCTTTATCATTTGCATAAAGATGCATAAAACATTTGAAAAAATTAATACAAAATCAACAAAACATTGAAAAATATTTATATTACCTAATTGAAAGATCTCCCCCCAAAAAATACAAATAATAACTCAAAACTTGACACTTCGAACTTATTTAAAATAGATATAATTTAAATTACAAAACTTTGAATAGAAAATTGCTTTACATGTTTAAAACATGAATAGCAAACGCAATATTTATCATGCAAGTTGATTCTTTTCCGATTAACGGAAAAAACTGGCATCAACTTTTACGCATCAATGCCGCTGTAGCGTAAAAACCAATATAACACCCCAAAATAAATACGAAAGTCATTCATGAATTTGCGGCGGTGTTTATCAAAGACCCATTTCCCGTCGGGAACGAGTGGCGTCTCGACGGTCAAGCAGTTTCTCGTGGGAAAGTATCCCAGGGTGGACACTCCGGCACTGATGACCTAAAAAAAGTCAACCTCTGACCTCCCTTGATCTTGCCGACAGTAAGGTGCCGGCGCAGTTCTCACGCCAGCCGCCGGTTTCAAAGTACACTGCGCGAAAGGGGACTTCAGAACAATAGAAGAATGGTTTCACCGAATACATCCAAATAGAAGTGACTATACATCACGTATCACTTTCGTAGGCGGGACGTATTCCACCTTTAAAGATACTCTGGAATCGCGAGAAAAGGAAGAGGGCGACACCAACGCAGAGGCATGACAAACTCCAACAGTCTCTCCAATTCCAACAGCCTTACCAGCACCTGCGCCCCAGCATTTTTCCAGCTCGTTTTAAAGCAGCCTTCATGAGGAGCGAATATCAACTAACTCAACAGTACTGCCTGTAATAGAACATTATAGTCCCGGCATTACCACCGCGGCAAATTCATGAAATTTAACACTTTTTTTTATTTTGGTGAGCTTTCTGTGCCATGATAAGGCAATTAACTATCTTAAGATTAATTATCTTATCTATCTTCTTATATTAAGCCATCTTTTTCTTCTGTTTTACAAATGAATTTTTTTTTTAAATATCATGATCTACATTTTGAATCAATGAACTACGTTTTTATCACCTGCAAAGTTTGTATCATTAGTAAGCTTTTATTATCAATTATTCGCCTTTCACATCTCTAATTACAAAGATATTTTCTGGGAATGAATCTACCTCGTTGAGTGAAATAGTATGTGGGTAACACTAATTTAATGCAAAAACTGAATTGTCAAAAAGAGACAAACTGCCTTTTACGGTGAATCGTTTTAATCACTTACAATTAATTTTTATCGAACAGACGGACCATGGATTGGCCACCACCAATACGGACATTGGCGATATTATCAATCTATAATTATTTCTGAACTAAAAATCCATCTGCATTTCTCCCCCCCCCCTTACACACACAGGTGCTGTACTCCATTGGCCCATTGATAAATAAAGCGTATAAAGACTTCTGTCAGCAGAATTCTAAATCAAGAAAACATGCTCTATATACGAAAACCAAAAGCTGATCAACAACGCTACACGTCCAGTGGCAGTTCTTGTCCCTTCCATCCATAAGACGGACCCTTTTGGTTACACCTAAGTAACGAGGAGGGAATAGTCATGTGGATGGAAGACTGTGTGTGCTCCAGTTTTCAGCAGTTACAATAATATTTCCTTCTATTAAAAAAGTCTTATTATGCCTACGTTCAGCCGCGTCTTACTTATATATTGCTTGTTTTTACAATATTTTTAAACAGGTAAGAAAAACACAAATTTGACCTATTTCCTACGTGCTTGAATCCATAGTCCCTACAATCAATAATTAACTATCTTTTACATTATATAATTATTTGTAAAAATATTAGTAACAAATCTACATAAAATTCAACATCTTTTAAGGTCAAAAACGATTGCAAAGGACATCAAGTTCAGAGAGGAAAACCAAGAGAAAACAGTGTTGCCCTTTGTCGTTCCTCATTGTCATTTATTATGAAAGTGGATCGAAATGAAATGTGGAACCTTCGTAGCGAAAATCAAAAGCTCAACAGAAGAAAAGATTTTCTTTCTCTGTGCCATTTGTGACTGAGAATAATTTTACTCAAAATATAAGTGCATGCTGACACGAGAAAAAGAGATAAGACTAAAAAAAAGTATACAGTACAAGCGAAAAACAACTACAAATATATAACTTTAGATTACATATGTTCGGCATAAAATCGTAAGAAAGAATTCTTAAGAAAATTTCTACATATCCTAAACCTCGTTGTAAAATTACTGTGTTACAGTACCGCGTTTTAGAACAATGCTGCATTTTTCCAGCCTCGTTATAAAGTTACCGTATTGTAAGACCTGTACTTTCAGAGTGTATTATCAAAATGTCTCTATGAGTTTTCTGTCAAAAATAAAAGTCAAAAAAAAAAAAAAAAAGAAACGAATCTTCAGTAGTCGCATATGATGTGTAACATCTGACTTGTTATCATGGTAAATACGCAATAGTGACTTTAATCCTGAAAGAAATGAATCGGTTATAACTGGAAATAATTTTCTATCGAATAATTATATCTTTGATGAAAATTTTATTTAATTAACACAAGGAATAATGCAGTTTTTTATTAAAAATATTTATTATTGTTCAATTTGGGGAAGAGCGGAGACAATAGATTTATGAAAACTAAAGTATGACACATATACTTGTGATTTCAAAGTATTTAAAAATCGTTGAAAAATGGCGTCAATAACAGTACCACTGATAGTTGTCGAAACATTTCGATTAGTGTTCATTTCGAGCTTGAGTTCATCTTTCAGAAAAGCTATGAGCAGCTCAGCTTCTGGCAAACTGAAGTTAACGTCAAAATCACCACTCAAAATCATGGGAAGCGAGTGATAGTTTTTTTAAAAAGAGCAGAACCACCTTCGGTATACGGTAAAAGTACAAAATGCAGGAAATCTTTAATTTTTTTTAACTGTTTGATTAACTGTTTTTTTTAACTGTATGAACTGACCACCAAAATGACAAGATTTGCTGGTATGTGCGGTCGGCGGGCGTCTTAATTGCTACTACAGGGCAATTAAGATGCCGAACAACTAAGACAGACGAGGGTAGCGAAGAGTCACCGTCAAGCGCATGCTTAAAAATTAGAAATATTAGAGAAAATAAAAAAAATACCCGTTTATTTAATTAGTTTTTTTAATCGAGAAATCTGTTTTAATCACAATTAAAAATATTATATTGACAGCGAAAGGAATTAACCTCAAAGTATGAAAATGATAAGCACTTAAATATTTATTCAAATAATTCCATATTACTTACTCCTATTTTTTTTTAAGAATGATGAGCTTTGTCAAACGCTTAACAAGAAATATAATTGTTAATATATATAGTTTACACATATATAAATATATCCTCAGATTTCACACACAACGAGCCCTGAGACTTTGACATTTGAGCGTAAGAATCACAAGTTTATACTGGATGAAGTCTAATAAGACTAGCTGGTGTGTGCGGTAGGCGGGCGTCTTAATTGCTAGTAGAGTTGGACCCCTAGACGAGGCTGGCGAAGAGACACTCCCAAGGCGCTGAATTGGTCAAATCAAATAGCGCGCGCTTCCCCCGACTTCCTGTTACACATTTCCGTCCCTTTTCACTAAATCACTCCAACAAATATCCAGCAACCTAGAGTAAAGATGTTACACATAAAAAAAAACGAGTGTGCTTTAGACCACACGACTGAAGTAAAACTTCTTTAGCTCCATCTTTATGTATGTACATATATATGTTTACATATGTTTTATATACATGTATATTCATATACATAGATTAATTTTTTAGGGCCGTGGGTAGCCTAGTGGTTAGAGCATCGGACTCCAGATCGAAGGGTTTGGATTCCATGTCCGATGCCACCGAGTACTCAACGGAGTACGTGCTCGTTAAATCAGTTGGTCCGAAAGTCTTATGGGCGTTCGCAGTAGAAACAACATGAGCAGAGAGGGCTGGGGAACATTTTCCTCCTCTCCAGTTCTATGCCTAAATTGTGGAGGTGGAGATAGGTGGTGTCGCCCTCAGCGTAAAGAAATCCAACCTGTCTCACAGGCTGTGGCAGCTTTCATTCCTTCCTTTCGGCAAGGATACGACAACAACAATTTTCTACAAATATTTAAATTCATTATGGGTTTTCATCGATAAATTAATATTGTTGAATAGATTTTTTGTTTTTATTCATTATTTTCATTGTCGGATACATCAGTAAATACTGCGGCTGATTGTAAGATTAAGACAATAGGTTTATTATATGAGAAATAAGATACATATTTTTTAGAATAATAATTAGAAAGATATCTAGAGAGAAAACTGCATCGATTGTTATTCCATAGCTTGTGGTAGGCTCATTTCGGTTATTATTCCTTTTATTCATTTGTAGTTCTAATTTTTCTTGTAGAAAGTTTGCCAAGAGTTATCCATCTTCGGACACGAAATTAAAATTGAAATATCCTGCTACAGTAAGTGGCACAAATGATACTTTTCTCCCAATTCTTCAGAGCCTACTCACCGGAAATCAAAAGTCTTTTATATTAAAACTTTATAATATTAATAACTGCGCTATTGGAAGAAATGTAACCAACTGCCATTATGATGCTTGTTTCATCGTCTAAAACTCAGTGGGTAGCGCATCTATCACCAATTGATGCTTGACCAATATCGATTTCACGAATATATCGTAATAAAATGTCCGTGTTCGAAGTTACTATATTCGAGGCATCATTTGTTTCTGATAAATTACCACTTCTGATCTAACATTTTTAGGCTAAAATTTCGCAATACAATTAAAATTCGGGATGTTAACACTATCATCGTCATTTAACCAGGTTTCTGATAGAAACAAAATATTGCTTGAATCAATTACGGGATCGCTGAAATCTGACACGAGTTTTCTGAGGCTTAGGAAATTGAAAGTAGCCAAGGACAACTTTTTCGTGTCATTCATGAAAAGTAGATAAATCAGCTGTGTGTTTTCGAAGCTATCACCCTCATTCAAATTGACCGCGCTCGGATTTGCTGCAGTTATGAATTGAAGTGCAGCGGGTGCTTAGTGCACTCTACCAAGGTTATTGCTGAGGTAATATGGTAATCCCTTCTCAAGTCAAGCGTACATCCGTTCGCCTCGCCCGATTAAACTTTTCGTAACGCTCTCATCAAGAATTCTCCAGCTTACTCCCCAAGTCAAACCTGCGTAAAGAAGTTTTACTTCAAAACTCTATTCAACAATATTAAATTATCGATGAAAACCCGTAATAAATTTAAATTTTTGCAGAAAATTAATGTATATATATATATATATGAATATACATGTATATATTATACATATATAAACATATATATGCACATACATATATATGGAGCTAAAGCAGTTTTACTTGAGTCGTGTGGTCTAAAGCACACTTGTTTTTTTTTCATTTACAGTCCTTTTTGAAGTAAAACTTCCTTACGCACGCTTGACTTAGGGAGTAAGCTGGCGAATGCTTGACGAGAGCGTTACGAAAAGTGTAATCGGATGAGGCGAACAGGCGTACGCTTGACTTGGGGATTAAGTGAGTGCGTGCCCTCACATTGGACTTGTGGCTTTTATATCCTATTAATAAATAAGGTTTTCCCACCTACTGTAATTATCAAGGTATTAGCCTTGTGAAAAGAAAAATCTCCGTTGAACACATTGTCAACAATTTATACTTTTTAATTTTTTATTCATTCATGTTTATTTTCATATAACCTCAACAACAACCGCGCCGGAGTGCACTAAGCACCCACTGCACTTCAGTTCATAACTGCAGCAAAGCCGAGCGCGGTCAATGAGAAGGAGGATGACCGCTTCCCTAACCCGCCAGTTGCTTTTTCTACTTTTCATGAATGACATAAAAAAGTTGTCCATGGTTACTTTCAATTTCCAAAGTCTCAGAAAACACGTTTCGGACTTGATCGATCCCGAAACTGATTCAAGCAATATTTTGTTTCTGTCAGAAACCTGGTCAAATGACGAAAATGTTAACATCTCGAATTTTAATTGTATTGCGAAATTTAAGCGTAAAAATGTTAGATCAGCAGGAGTGGCAATTTATCAGAAATCAAATGATGTCTCGAAAATAGTAACTTCGAACATGGACATTTTATTACGATATATTCATGAAATCTATATTGGTCAGTCTTCAATTGGTGATATGTATGCTGCCCACTGTGTTTCGGACTATTGAACAAACATCATTATTGTAGTAGTGGTTTACATTTCACCCAATAACACAGTTAATAATATTATAAAGTTTTTATATAAAAGACTTATGATTAACAGTCGAGTAGGCTCTGAAGAATTAGGAGAAAACTATCAAACGTTGCTGCTAATTTTAGCAGGAGGTTTCAATGTTAATTTCACGTCCGAAGATGGACAACTCTTGGTAAACTTTTTGCAAGATGAATTAGAATTACAAATGAATAAAATTAATAATAACCGAAATGAGCCTACCACAAGACATGGAATAACAATCGATGCAGTTTTCTTTAGATATCTTTCTAATTTTCATTCGAAAACATATGTCTCATACCATGAGCCTATTGTCTCGGCCTTACAATCAACCACAGTGATTACTGATGTATCCGTCAACGAAAATAATGAATAAAAATAAACAATCGATTCAACAATATTAATTTATCGATGAAAACCCATAATAAATTTAAATATTTGTAAAAAGTATAATATATGTATATCATAGGTTCCCAACCTTTTTTTGAACTGGTGCCCCCTTTTCTAATGAATATTTCGATACCGCCCCCTTTTTTAGTGAATATTTCTCGATACCGCCCCCTCTAGAGAAATAAGAGTGAGTACAATACATGGTGAAAACAAGAGTTAAATTTTTAAAAATTATTCTATTATAATAGAATATATTTTTTAATTTAATTTTTTCCTTTCGAATCTTAAATAGATATTTCCACAAATATATTTAAATGTGTAATATTATATATTTTAGTCATAGATAGGATATATGGTTGGAATTAAAACGCACACACATATTACTGAATTTCTTCTTCCTTTAAAAGAGAGAAATGAAAGTTTTACTTACATGCTATAAAGACAGGCGAACGATACGAATGATACGAAGCAATTCATAATAAACTATTGCTTTCAAAATAAATATAAATTGTCAGTTTCCGCTTTTAAAGAATCACATATTTAACTATGTTTCTTGGATAATATACGTAATAAAATGCAGTGGACGAAATATTTTTCTTACTGCTCACAGACAAAGACAACACGTGCACTACAGAAATTAAAAGGCACTATATCATTCATTTTAATGTAAGTCTGATTGTAATGTAATCTTTAAGTTTTTCACACCCACTTCCCGAACTACTGAAGTATGTGAATTTTCTTACATGTGATATAGAAATGATTTAAATACACACAATCAATATAAGAAAAACAGTATTCAAGTTTACTTTTGTTAGTACATAATCAGCGTGTTTTCTTAGTCTTTTTTAGACTATATTTGGTTAATCTGCCCAAGCCCCTCCGTGCCATCTCAACGTCCCCTAATTTTCTCTGGGGCTTTTACTGCCCCCTAAAAGCCTCAAACGCCTACAAAGGGGCGTTGTCGCTCACGTTGAGAACCAATAATGTATATGATAAACATATATATATTATACATATATAAACATATATATGCACATACATATAGATGGAGCTAAAGAAGTTTTATTTCAGTCGTGTGGTCTAAAGCACACTAGTTGTTTTTTTTATTTTCATTTTCAGAAAAACTGGACAACTATGGTAATAGCCGATGCCAACAGTTTTGCTTTTATAGAGTTGTAACTTAATCTTTTAGTCGCCAAATCTGGAAATGGTATATGTAATTGGTCGCAAAATCTTAAAAAGGCATATGAAATTAGTCGCCAAATCTGGAAACAGTATAATGAATTAGTCGCCAAATCTAAAAATCGTTATTCCTGTTGTCCTGATCAAGACAATGGAACAAAATTATGAAATTATTGTATTGTCATTGGTCCTTGTAAAGTGTTCAAAATTTCGAATTAATCTATCCTTTTAAAGGGGTGAAAATCGAGTTCCAGGAATCCGTTACATACAAGTGAAACTTATAAAAGCGTGTTAAAATATCAAAATCCCACTCCCGACGAAACGAGGATCCCATCTACATCACTCCACATGACACCACCTCGCCCTGTCCGGACATTCACAGGAAACACTCTCGAGCAGACTTCCAAATATTTTCAAAGTTCGGTGGAACACCGGAATGAGGCTTAGTGAACCCCAACCATCCTCTACCAAATCTTAACACCATCGGTGTTGCCATCAGTTCTCACCACGGACAGCAAGACTCTCCAGCGGTCGCACGCGCACTCCTTATGTCACATTTCCTCAAATGCGTCTCTCGACCCAGGGATTCGGCGCTGGACTCTTCCCTCGCTGGAGTCGGTAGGTTGAGGAGAGCACTGACGATGCCCACCGAAGCCTAGCAAAAGGCCAGGTGAACCGATGCAGAGACAAAGATTGTATCCCGATGACCGGGAGAACGCAGAAGTAGTGTCCCACCGAAAGACGCACCTACAGCTGTCGTCGGCCCACGAGAGCAGCTCGAGAACTTTTACGCAGGTCGAGCGCTGATCTGACGTCTCAGACAGGTATCCCCTATATAAGGCATGGACTTGTCCAGACATATTGGAATCCTTTCTGGTGTGTCGACCTCCATGGCATGGCACGTGCCGACGAGGATCCCCCCCCCCCGGACAGAATCTCGTGCAGTTTAGAGAAAATTTCGTCGGAATACCGGAACCAAAGTACGGACGATCACGTGCTCCATCGGAGTTACGCGACGACCACCCACTGCCGCGATTCGGTGGTGGGGTTGCCGAAACACGAACTCCACCGGAGAACGACGCAGTCTGGGGGCTCGAGAACACGGCTTCTTGACATTACAATTTCTAGGACGCTCAAGTCTTGTAATCACAGCGCGGGAAAAGTCGTGCGTCGGCGGAACAGACGTCTGCACACTCGCCACTTCCCCACGGCGCACAGTGGTCAGTTTTCCTAATCTGGCGCTCGGAAACCCCAAAAATGAAATTGCGCGGAAATAAAAAACAACCCACGATTTATGGTCCTCTTGAGTTCCCTAGCCATTTGGTAAACATTTTTTGTCAGTACTCGAATGGAAATTTTCAACAAACATCGGTATATATCAGGTTTGTTTTTTCTACAAGAAACACTTGCGAGCCTCATTTTCCAATCGGAAGTTCAATCGTTTCGTCTAGAAAAATTTTTGCAGATTTTAGCGGGTTTTTTTTTTAAATACATGCCATGGATAAGTAATTTCTTGATTTGACTTTCAAATTAGGTTCAAGTTCGATTAAAAATTATAAAAACGTAACATTTAGAACAGCATGTAACTCCTTCTTACGTATGTTGGTTTTTTGTGTTCATTGGACTAGAACTTTTGGGATTGACACGGATTGATCACAGTAACACTTAAGCCACATAGAGCGGATATAGGCCTTTAATTTAATACCAAATTTAGCTGCTACTTCCTGCAACTCCCATAGTTATGATTTTTTTTCAGCGTTGGCCGATGTTATTACTCGGCGTGCCTTATTCAAAGTATGGAAGAAAGAGCAAGATCCCAAGCGCAAAACTTATACTGTTTTGAGTTTTGTTAGGACTACAACAGACTTTGACAAATATGAGGACCAGATGCAATTTTAATTTAGGAAAATTTTTAAAAATTTCTGCTCGTTTGTGGGGGAGAGGGGAATAGATGAAGTGCCGTAGAAATGAAAAGTTCTTCTCTAAGAGAGTAAGATTTATACCATTCAAATCAACTCCAGGTAGACCCTCAAAATCATTCGAGGAATGCAAAACCACGGGAAGAGTACTCTTCTTGCTTCAGCAAGCAAACAAGAACTGGCATTTGCAACAAGAATGTCAATGCAAGGAGCTGGAGAAAGAGATGCTGCCTTAATCTTAAAACAAGTGACTACTTGCTCACCTAGACGTGCTACTCGCCTGAAGAAATGCTTAGCCCAAAAGCCAGAATCGGCGGGGGGGAAATGACTGACCAAGCCTTGGCTCTTTATGTCGACACCAAAATATCAAAAGGCCAATATAATAGAAAAAAAAGGAAATAGCAAAGAATTCCACGCTGATATTTACCGCAATTATAATAAGCTTATAGTGTCTAAAATTAACTGCAATCCTCCTGGTATCGTCATTGATGAAATATCAGCAGAGGTTCCAATGCAAGCACTTTTTTACCACACCTTATGCAGATTAGCCAAAGCTCACAGGAAGATGTTTTGAAATAAATTGATACCTAAAATAACATTATATCACTGAAGGCGAGGTTTAAAGCTAATGCATGGTAGACACCTGAAGACTCGCCAGGGTAAAAATTTTATAATTTTACTTCTTTCCATCATTTGTTTTTTATAAAAATATAATATTTCTATATTATGTAAAGCAAAAATCTCTTTAAATGTGGAAGAAATTAGGCTTTGGTTTGACTTTTAGCATGTATATCATTTTATGCATCATTTATTAATTAAGATTTTGTAAAAGTAATCCCTAAAGGTGTTTAAAACATCCTTTGAAATATTACAAAAAATTAATTAACACAAAAAGAGGATAAAATCTAAAAAAATTTAAAATTTAAAAAAAAAATTAAGTTTGTAAAATTTTGTGAATAATATGTGCAAAATTTTATCTCGTATCATTTTCTTAAACAGAACCGTTATATGAAATGCTAAAATATAAATTTTAAGTACATAAATGAAAAAAATGCTTAAAGGGTGCCGAGTCCTTTTAAACACTACGTATTAACCTGTATTGTATATATATACATTGATATGCTTGATTGTATTTGTTTAATAAGTTAAAATTAAATTTTTTTTAACATGCGCTCTATTTCTTGTATATATTCTCAAATGTGTCAAATTACTGCTTCGGTTAATATCCTTAGATCCTTGTTTAAAAACTAGTTCCCATCTCAGCAATCATTTATTCTTGATCAAATTCAAACTTGACATAAATTAGTTAAGACCCTATTCACCTTATTTCTTGGGGGAAAACAAAAGAGAATAACCAATTTACATTAATTACTACGATTTTTGATCATTAGATATAATTATGAAGACTTCAAAGCTATAAAATAATTTCCGTGTGCCAGATCGGGAAAACTGACCACTGTTCGGCGTTTGGCTGGTCGTGACACCAACTCCGCCGGAGCACTACGCGATTTGGTGGATTCGAAATGTTGTTCCGAATCCTTCCGGGCAATGGAAAATGTCGTGAGTCGGCGGAACGAAGTGACCGCGAACACGCTGTTGTGACCAGATGGACAGGTCACCCTGCGTATTACAGAACACGGAACGTTAGCTCGAGAACGCTCTTCTGACAACGATCGACCTCAGATAATAGAAAGCATTTTATTTATGATTGAAAATTTGAACAAGATATATATATATTATATATATATATATATATATATATATATATATATATATAAGGAGAGAGTGTGAACTGTAATAGTAGAAATTGGAAAATAAGCCTATTTTGGAGGGGTTAAAAGCAATCTTCCTTCTAAATAGCTTTTTCAATCTACCTGAAGTCATTATGATGGACTTTTTTTTTCTACCAGGAATTTCTGTTACACATCTTATTGATATCTGAAAGGAATATTGTTTGATCCACAAAGCGGTCAAGTTCACCGTGCTTAGCTAAATCTCTTCCATCTGTACATGTATGAATAACTAAAAGTATTAGTTCAAATCCGGCTAAGCACACCTGATTACTGTAAGGAAGTACTTATTATTCGAATCCCTCAATACTTATCTTTTCAATGCGCAACATACTTTCACTTCTGAATAGGAGATTAAGATTTTATCTCTTTACTTGAGTAATTTAGAAAATAATACATAGAAAGCAATATATGGTATGGTTAAGAAAGAGATACCCTTCTCCAGCCCACATACAGCTGCAACTGGCTGCTATTCTGACTGCTAACAAATGCTTTGATTTTTTTTGGGGGGGGGTTCTTTTTATTATTTATGTGTGCTGGACGACTTTGAAATATCCAGTTAAACCCCTTTAATCTTTCTTAGTATTTTTTTCAATAATAACACACGATACGACATTCCTAAGTTTAAAAGTTATTTAATATAAATTGTAGGTTTCCCTGATTTTGTTAAAAGTGTTACGAAACACAAGCCTCGGAAAACAATTGCAAGTCTATTCTATAAATTATTTGAACTCTTAAAGACCTCAAGTATGTAGCGTAAAGAAAAAAAGCGTTCGCGGTATCATTTTATTGATACAAATTTTTCAACAATTACATCTTGAATTAGTTTTCTTATCCAACAAAAAACTTAAACAGCATTTAAATTCCATCCGATAATCTAAATAACGATTATGAAAAAATAAAGACTTTAAAACAAACGAAAGACAATATTAAAAAATCTCTAAGATTATAATTTAATCAAATTAAAACAATCAAAAAAACAAACTAGTATTATAGACATTTAGAGTTTTACTCGTGGGGTTTTACTCTATCAAAAAAGAAATTAAAAAATTTGTGCATTTATTACTGTAATGATGATTTGCTTACAAAAAGAGTTTTAGAAGAACTTGTGGGGATTGTGCTTTTTTTGAATTCGTTTCTTTTTTTTAAATAATCATTTTCTTGTCATGCTGGCACAAAATTATTAATTGAATGCGACATTTACTCGAAATACTTTCCTCGTGAGTTTTTTTAGGGGTGAGGACTAAAAAAAATATAAATTCGATCGATGCCGCGATCTGAAGTTATAGGTGCCGGATTTCATAATTTTAATCATGGTCAACCGATGAGAACGACGCGTGAACAGGCACTCGACTCTCCTGATTACCACACCAGTCAATGGAGGACAGATTGGATGTGCATCAACTAAAGACTTGACTTCTCGTGACTTGACTAAAGTAATGTCCACCACGATTTGGTGACCCTGACCACTCTGCTCCCGAGGCCACGACTTTAATTTGAAAAATTTATACATACATTGGATCAGAACCTGATTATCGCGTGACTTCAATCGTGTTGCTTAAACATTTTCAATTCAAGAGAAGTTTTAATTATAATCAAATAGACTTTTTAATTTTTTTTTCTCATTTTTTTAAAATTCTGAATGACATGAAAACGAAAAATCAAATCATAATAGCCAAGTCAATTTAAAAATCAGTTGAGAATATTATGGAATCGGATTGAAAAACATTCATTGATACAATTACCTTGTGACTCAAAGTGTACTTCAAAGCTCCGAAACGTTTAATTATCCTTCAAACAGTGTTAGTGAATAATGAAAACGAAATCTTAATACAATAATTAACTTATTACAGTAAACAATAAACTTACTCAAAGTACATATTCAATAAATATAAGCATAACACACTAAAAAAAATTATGTATCAATCTTTAGAGTGAAAGCACTTGTTCTTTTTGATTTTTCAAAACAAATTAAGAAATTTTTGAAAAAGTATCTCTTTCTCTCTCTCTCTCTCGTCAGATTCCTCAAACATTCCTATTCAAAAGCCTCACATTTATAAATCTTAAATACATATTACTTCAGATATTTATCACTTTTTTCTTCTCATATACTCAGAAATACGAGAATTTCATTTGTGTGTGTGTGTAAGATTTTTCAAAAAATCCAGGGAATAATATTTTGGTGGAAGGAGAAATTTTTTAAGGTGCGAAATACTTAAATATTATCAACATAGATGGATATATAACAATCATTGTATAAACTAATATACAATGTTGATTAAGGAGGAAAAATTATGTTATGATTTCATTATGAACAGAAGTTTCGAACTTAAATTTATATCAAACATTAGATAATAAGAGAAAATTACCCATTCCGATATTTCATTGGAAATAAAACCCGGTTTTCTGAATTTTTTGGCAACATTGAACAAGAAATTAAATTTATTTAACTCTTTCTTATTTATACACGAAGCATCCCCATTGATAAATACTCGTAAGTCATGTATTAGCATAATAAACTTACCAGCAGAAGTTCAGAAAATAGTGCAGCCTCCCCGCAATATTAAATCCAACCACATTGGAAGCGTCCCTCTTTCTCGAAAAGGCTCGAATCCTGACACTTGGAAAATTCGAGAGCACTCTGCAGGCCCTCACGAAAAATGTTTTGTCGAGCCCTGAGGGAATCTATCCGACAGAATATTTGGAACGAGAGAAACATTTCTTCACCTACTTCGGTCACAATCGGTAAAAACGAACACCGTAAACAAACGCGTCTTCTCAATGATTCTGGATGATAGCGGCCATGAAAAAGTAGAAACAAAAAAAATAATAAGAGCAAAAGGAATTAAGACACTACTCGAAAAAATTGAGCGCTCGTTTTCGACGGTTCCACACTACTTCCCAGAGGGGATTCTTTTCCATGCAAGTCCTGTTTAAGTAATCATTCTTTGTCCACCTTTTTTACATTCGTTCTAACCAAGTGGAAACAAGCACTTGTAATAAGGCGAGCGAAATGAAGGTTAAAATGGATAAAAATAGAGTCCAATCTTTGTTATCTCTAGAACCGAAGAACAAAAGCTTTTACAATGTATATATTTCCAAAAAATAAGAAAAAAAAATTGTATATTAGTTTTGGAATTTGATTAAAATATAGGGTAATTACTTTCAAGTAAACATAGTTCAAATTGTTACAGTCTAATTTTTAACCTCTTTTATTAGAAAGACATAATATTGTTTTAATAAAAATAGGATGGCTCATTTTATATATCCTACTTGTTTTAGAATAATAAAATTGGGGAAAGAGAGAGGAAAATTATAAGACAAAATCAAAAAGGATCTTTTAAAAGTAAAAATACATATAATTTCAAAAAATAATTCAAATTTTTGAAATTAATTTTTTTAATTTCATTAATTTTTTTATACAATTAGAGAATTGGCGAGTTTTTTTAATTTCTTCTAATTTTTTCTTCCAAAAAATTATAGCTTAGTTGAATGTTTGTTTCTTAGAAAAACATTCCTTCTTCTCATTTTAGATGTTTGAAAAATATTTGCTTTAGAAACAATTTTTAAATGCAAAGTTTTAATTGGAGAACTCACATTTTAAATCTTTGCACCACTTTAAAACATGTAAATAAAGTGACACGAGTATTTTAATTATTTTTCAACCCAAATATTTTCGAATTTGTATGCGAAATCAACTTTCACAACGTAACAACGAAATCATGTGATTGCACGATAATGAATGAAATTATTAACCAATGTTTAAATTAAATTATATAAACTATATATAATACTAAAACAATCAAACAAATATATTACAGTTACAAAAATATATTTTTAATTAAATGTATTTTAAAAAGATAGATAAATTAAGGTATTATCGATTCATTTTATATACAGTAACGGACATAAATTAAAGTTGCACTTTGCATTTTCTCAAAAAATTGAGGGAAGACTTACAATTCATTATTTTTTTTATCAAAACAGGTATTTTTTTATAATCTTATTATAAAGATATCTACAGTATTTTGAATTCAAACTAAAATCAATGAACCTGTAGAAATACATAGAATTTTTCAACTCATATCAAAACGAAAGACAAAATAAAAGCATATAAGGATTAGATTAAAAATTGTGGCCAATGCTTTATTCTTAAGAAGAGCTTTGAGTCTGTTTGTTATAGAATTCTCAACTTTTTCGTTGCATAAGAAGAAAATATACCCTTTTCAAGAAATCTTTCCAAGTCGCCCTTTGTGTTTCTATACTATATTGTGTTACAAGATATTTTATTTCATATTCCATCAGGAATCTAAGAAATATGTGCCAATTGGGCAGAATTTCCAGACAATGACGAAGTCAACGTCTGTCTTTCTAGACTAAGGAATTAATTTCTTTCTAAATCTTCCTGAATTATCGATCAAGGCTAAGCGATTCCGACGCAGGAATTTAAACATCCCGTTTATAACTCACTATGTCTACCAATGCAAAGTGTTGTACACGAGTGAACTCACAATTCAACTCGTTTTTACCTAAATGGATATTTTATGTATAATCTTAGAGCATTACACAGATAATTACAAAAATTCCAGTTTAGTTTAAATCAAAATTAGCAAAAATAGATAGAACTTTCCAACCCATCAAAGAGAATGACAAAAGTGAAATGACACATCGGAGCTTGATGCAAAAATAAGAAATATTCGCACGTCTCCGCTTCATTTTCGCTGCTTCATTCATCGACATTTTGAAATAGTTGGTGAGCGCGTGAAAACTACGATTGGAGGAAGAACTAATCATTCGTTTTCAAAATCAGAATAAATCACTGAAAGAAACACATCAAAAACTGTGATAAAAAACAAGTTTCAATCTTTCAGCAGTATGATGAATGCTTCAAGACGAGATTGTTTCGAAACAGGTGACTCGTAGAGGAGAGAGAAAAGTTGTTGACATTTTTAAGGTAAGTACAAACATTTCTTCGAGTACTATTGCTACACAAACAACACTTTAATAAAGAAACTTTCCCCAAAACTATTTGCAGAACTGTTCATTGGTCTATTTGCAAATCTAGAGTAGCCAAAAAAAGAACCACATATCGGTAAAACCAATAGAAAAAAAAAATTTTGCAAGAAAACATTTGAATAAATATTTTACGGAATGTATTGTTTTTTAAAAGTTGTAATTCAACTTAATTGTTTGCAATGAAAGGAATAAAATTTAGATATACCGGAAAACTGAATGAGTCGAAAAGAATGTTGAAGCAACAGTAAAACATCGGGGTATAAGTGGGATGATATGTAAGGTGCAGGGGTCGACAAGCATAAGTTCATTCATGTCACAATGTACTCACATTGCCTACTTGAATATAATCGTCAACCTTAAATTTTATGTGTGAAACAACTCCTCCATCCAACAGAACAATAATTTTAAGCATATGTTACATAATCATCCAGCTCAATGTCTTGAATTAAATCATTTCTTTCATTGCTATGATATATCATTGAAAATTAAGTTCATTAAGATAAGGTATCCGACTACCCTAAAATTGTGAATTTTGCAAACAATTGGCAATTTTTAAAATTATTTTACTTTATAGGCCATCTTATTAGTTTTATAAAAATACCAAGTTTTTTATTTTCCGTTCACTAGAACAAAAACTACAAGTGTTTTAGTAAAAGCAAATGCCATTACTTTGAGCAAGATGTGTCATAATTTTAAAGCGCGTTTTACTCAAAAAATGGTTTTTTTTTTTTTTTTTGAAAATGCTCAAACGAGGCCAGCGATTGCTAAAAAAGTTTTGAAAATAATTAACTTAAATTTTTTGTGTACGTTTTGTATAATAGTAAAAGTGTTTTAATCTTCAGATTTATCAACCATTGTTTTATTACAAAATTTACAGGCTCTTATGTTAATATAATCACTAGTTCTCTAAGCAAGTTCATATAATAACTAAGATAAAGGGCTCTAGTTTTTATAAAAACTAAAACTTCTCTTATCCTGAAGGCAGCGTCAAAAATGAATAACATAACAACACATCAGAATTGAAAAATTGAAAATTTGTTCATAAATTTTTGGTACAGAATGGGCCGTGTTTATGTTATTTTTTTTGTAAATTTTTACCCGTTTTTTCCCATTTTAGTAATAATATTTTTTTTTCTCTGCTTAAGTTGAGAATATTTTTCTTAAAATGTACTAAACAAATCTAAAAACAACAACAAATAAATCCTAATATCTCCATTTTTTAAAAAAAATTGTCGCAAATAGTCGGATACCATAAGTTTAAAATAAAAACGAAGATTACAAAAAGCATTCCTACCGATTATATATAAAATATGTGTGATTCCATTCCTCTCCACTAAAAATGATATAAAGACTGCTCTTTAAATTTAGAATCTATGTGTTTAACGCTGCTTTATATCAAGGAGGAAATTCTTTTTTAAAGCTGCACCTGTTTGTAAGGAAACTTCCCACGAATGGAACGTTTAATAAAAGAAATTCAGATATTTTTGTACGTGCATAAGTATGATTATTTACCCTTTTTTTAAACCAAGGACCAGTACATTAAACTATAGCGTTTATAGGAACCCGAACGCACTGTTCGACGGAAATAGTGACCAGAAGTCATGACCTCAAGATTTAAACGGCCCAAATTGTATGCTTAAGGATTTACTTTGCAATATAATGCACACTCCTATTAAAATACACAGCTAGCCACCGTAAATGCAACACCCTGAAGGAAGCACGCAAATAACATGAAATTTACAACATGCACATTAGCGGAGGTGAGATATGCAAATGATTAGAATTTCAGCGCAGACACACATCACGCACGTCTGTGGCACCACCTCAAAGTGCTATTAAAGGCTTGGAGATTTCGATGATTTCAAGTTTGGCAATTGTGTTTTTCTTGTGGTTTTTTCAAAAAACGATCAGTTATGTTTCGTCGAAAACAGTGATCAGCTTTTGATCAAGTATCCGAGTTCGTCAGAGCAAGGATAGTGGCCTACCGAGATTGTGGATTATCTTTCAAGGAAATCGGTAGTCGTGTTAGACGAAACCAAACAACTGTAATGCGGATATGTGACCGTTATATGCAGGAGGGTACGACGGACCGACTTGGTCGATCGCATCCACCTCAGTGCACCCCTTCATGTGAGGACAGGCAAATTGTGCGCATGGCAGTGACTAATCGCTCAGTCACATCACGAACCATAGCACAGCATATTGAGTCTGTAACGCATCATTCAGTGTTTGCACGTGCCATTCGACGCCGTTTACAGCAGAGTGGTCTGTCCGCAAGACGTCCATTGCTTGGTCTACCCTTGACACAGAACCACAGACGTCTCCGCCGCCAATAGTGCGATGAAACAGGGATGTGGGCGGCATAATGGAATGAAGTTGTCTTTACTGACGAGTCACGCATCTGTCTGCAATACCACGATTGTCGGATTCGAGTCTGGAGACACCGTGGAGAGAGGATGTTGAGCAGCTGCGTTATGCACCGCCACACTGGTCCTGCACCGGGTATTATGGTATGGGGCGGTATTGAATATCACTCTCGTACTCCTCTAGTGTACATTGCCGGTACTTTAAATAGCCAGCGCTACATCTCCGAGGTGTTTGAGCCAGTTGTCCTTCCTTACCTTTAGGGCTTGGCCACAGCCATATTTCAACAGGATAATGCACGACCACACGTGGCATGCATTGTCCGAAGGTTCTTCGTCAATCACCAGATTGAATTGCTTCTCTGGCCGGCTCTCTCTCCGGATCTTTCGCCGATAGAAAACATGTTGCCCATGGTTGTTCAACGATTGACCCAGATTACACCCCCAGCTGCCACACCAGATCAACTTTGGAAACGTGTGGA
Organism: Trichonephila clavata; assembly: GCA_019973975.1. Lineage (NCBI taxonomy): Eukaryota > Metazoa > Arthropoda > Arachnida > Araneae > Nephilidae > Trichonephila > Trichonephila clavata. The sequence continues at coordinate 47,028 of BMAO01005123.1, read as the reverse complement.
AGCTGCTTGGTCTGCTGTACCCCAAGAACACATCCAAAGTCTCTTTGAATCAATGCCGAGGCGTGTGGCAGTGGTGATCTCCAACAATGGCGGCTACTCTGGCTACTGATTCTGGCAGGAACCACACTTCACAGAAGTCTATAAATTTAATCATTTGATACTTGATTAACATGTTATCTACAAAATAAATTTTGTTGTGCTATCATTTGCCTTTCTTGGTGTTGCATTTACGGTGGCCAGTAGTGTAGTTGGATTTAATGTTGAATTCAATTTCTTTTATAAAATTCGTTTACCTTTTTGAAATTATTTTTAAAATGTATTTAGAAAATTGACATTGAGTTCACTAAAATCTAAAATGTTGGTTGATGAAAACTTTTTACGATTTAAATAGTGACTTTACTTTTATTTTTTATTATTTTTTTACCCAAACGAGTCGATCTGGTTACATAATTATTTCATATATAGCACATGTAGTATTGAAGAAACTAATTGAGGAATGCTTTTTTCATAAATAGTTAGTTTATTCAGATTTTATGTACAAACAATTCATTTTTATATGATCTCCTTGAGTCTTCAGTACACCCTATAAACGTTCTTGCTAACTTAAAACATGTACCTTGAATTCCCACTGAAATCGGGGAGTCCACGCATCCTTATTCACGCGTCAAAATTAAACAAGAGAACAAACAAGTAATTATTATTGCTCTACCACCACAGAGCGCAAACATTTTTGAAATGCTCTCATGAGGGATTGAATGTTTTGCAAACGGACTACTGTGTGTGTGTGTGTGTGGCAACGATCTTTTGGAACCACAGTCAAGTGGGTAGGACTACACCACCTCCGAATTTCCACAGCACGTCAATCTGAGGGATGAAAGCCTTGAGAGATTTCATTTATCCCTGTACACGGAGGGTCTACGAGTGACACCAGGACTGGATAGAAAAGACGACGGCCTCGCGAGATTTAGCTTCCATAATGACTCGGCCGCTGAGGTTCACTCGGGAAGTAAAAGGATTGTTTAAATCATCTCCGCAAACTTTTTAACTGCTGTTTTTCCGGGACTTATCTGTTATAGAAACCTTGAAGACATACAAGTACAAAATACTCCAAATTCTGGCTTGCACTATTTACTGCTGTAAGTAGGCTAAGTTATGAAACTCTATTATCTAAATTTTATTGGTTAAATTTGTGGCCAGGGTAGCCTAATAGTCATGGTCACGGACTCGTAGCCAATAGCTCATAAATTCGAATCCTAGTGCCACCGTGAAGAGAGATGTGTGAAACATGCGAGGCTCAAAGCTCTCACGTTGGCAAGGTGTGGGCTTAGAGAAAGGGTATCAAATCAGCCAATAGCACACATGCGACGTTCATAAACACTCATTCACTCTCTCAGTTTCATTTGTGGAGAATTCACAGTATCGCGCCGATAATATAGACAGCCTTCGTGTTCGTGATCATTCGGAGAAGTCATCGGCGTCAATTTCGAAGCTCGGTGAAGTGACTGGACGACCTGATACTCCCTTATCCAAAATTCCACAACATACTATTGTGAGAACTTGGATCCTTAACAGATTGTGTGAACATGCCTTCTTCACACAGCGAGTCTTCAGTGGCACCAGGACTTGAACCCATGACTAGACAACGCCGCAATCGAGACCGGTCGCCAAGGTTGAGGCGAAAGAAAGAGGTTGTCAGTGGATACAACTGAAGCCATTTTGAGTTGTCTTTATCATTTTACAAAGAATCAATTTTCTTTTTATGTGAAAGGAGAAAATAACATAACTAAAAAAGAAAACTGAAATATCCCCGGTCTAAAAGTATTAGCCTCGCATTTTTCTGGTGTTATTATACGGGATTGTTATCAGATTATTTAAATCTTATTGATTTTTTTTATCAAAAAGATTAAGAGAATTCATTACCTATCGACTTTTTAAAAATTTATTTAGCCCTTAAATGTTCCGTATCAGTGCTTTGTAATTACAGTAACCTTATTTATACTCGATTCACATGATCAAATTAAAGAAATCCATTATCAAATCTATCGGATTACGATGGGGAAAAAAGTGGCGGTTCAACAAATCAATCTAAAAGTCTAAAAACATATATTTATCCAAAATGCAATCAGCGTTTTTTTTTTCCTTCTGTACTTTTTCCGCACCGTTTGAAGTCATCCAAGTGGGCGTAATGATTCATCCATTCTTCTTCTATCAATCGTAGAGAAGCTCATTCGTTGCAGACGTCGTTGAAGAAAGTCATCCGTTGCATGACAGAACCACAAAAGAATTGCCAAATGTACTAAAGTTTTTAAATTCTGTAATATACGAACATTATAAAACTAAAACATCAATTTCAAATAAAATTTTAAATTCAGACGAAAAATTGTTTGTGGAAGTCGAGAGAGGAGTGAATTGAAATCTCATTTTTTGATTGTTAACCTCGCTCTACGAGCTATTGGTGACTAAGTTTTGAACCATGGTCAAGTGACTAGGACTAGACTTACTCTCCATTCTCTTCACTTTACCCACATGAAGATTTTGAGCCCGAGATTTCACTTGAATTACAGTTGCTCTATACCATGAGGGGCAAACATTTCCAGGGCTATTTCTAATTTTTTTTCCTCAGGGTGTTGCGGTCCACCCATTGGAGTAGGTTTGGTAAGAAAAAGGTCTAGAATAATTATTATAACTTAATCATAAATACGGTACATGTACTTACCTACATATAACTACAATGAAATAAACTTACATTTAAGACAGCGTTTAAAGCAAAATGCAAAATACAAACACAATACGTAGTGTGATCCAAAAGTTCAGGGACAAGGTGAAGAAACCCTTACCCTGAATAGTTCACAGCACCGAAGCTCATCCACTTTCAAAGTAGTCTCTTTGGACAGCCATACACTTCTTCCTGCGTTCGTATAAGTTCTGGAAGCACATCTGGAAGTCATTTTTCTCAATCACCCGTAAGGCCTCCTGTGATGTTGCTTTCCCCTCACCTGATGACACAAAACGGCATCCCTGTGTTTTCGTAAAAGTCACACGAGTCTGGTACATACGGAGAGATGTGGAATACCGTTAGTGCGAGTTTTGGCCAGGAACTCTTTTACCAACTGGGGATCAATGTGCTGATGCGTTGTTATGCAAAAGATACCAGTCATGATTCTGCGAGATCTGAGTTCGTTTAAGACGAATGAATTTCCTCAAACGATGTCTTCAAGATGTGTGCAACCTCAGCAATTTGCGATTTCCCAGGTTCCGTGAAGTCGAAGGTCGTCCAACGTGCTCATTGTCTTCCACGGATTCTCGGTCCTCTTTAAAACGCCGATGCCATTCGCAAACCTTGGATCTCGATATGGTAGATTCACCACGCATCTAACTTAGCATTTATAAAATCTCAATTGGTGTTTTATCTAAGCGTTGATAGAATTTAATATTCAACGCTGTTCAAGAAAAGCCATCTTTCTTACATCGTGGAGCAAAGCTACCTAGCTTCGAAAGATAACAGTTGCGTGCGCGGTTCGGTCACACGACATGGACTAAATCAACCTGCCCAGGCCTGGGAGAATCTTTTTTAAACTGTTTAACTACAGGTACTTGCTTTCATCATCATCAATGGCCGCAAACTCGAATTTTTGTTTCGTACCTCGTACCACAAACATAATAATATCAAATGATGCATTTGTTACGAAACAATTCATAATATATTAAGAATAAAACATTTTTATTTTAAGTTAGTGCTCCTAGTTATAATCAGTAGAAGACTTAGTCTGCATGCTGTCAACCCATCTTGAATATTTCGGTATATACGTAATATTTTCGAATCTCAAGATGATCGCCCCAAAATGTCTTGGTGGTCCACCGATCGACTTAATGCCCACTCTACACCGTGGATGGCTGTGTTTGCCTAGTAGATAGGGCCATGAGGTTGTGGCTGGCATGTCATGAATTCGAGCCGTTTTGCCATTGAAAACCCGCCGTATAGAGGGAGGCGCAGATACAAATTAAATCTCCCTTTGGAGTGGTGGGGAAGTTCAGAGAGGGGATGTCATCTTAAGAGTTGTCCTTATCAGTCGACTGTGATTCAAAATTACGAGGTCCGTCACTAATAGCTTGCATCTTGCTATATAGTGGTACGTCAATTAGCACTCCCTCTACAAGATGGCTATTCATCATTTAAACAGGGTACAATTTGCGTGGATCTTCTCCCATCCCATGCAATTGTAACATTTATGAATATCAAATTATCTCTCTCTCTCTCTCTTGCTTTCCCCTCGGATATTTAGAGAATTAACTGACACGATTGGTTATGCGGTTTTTACTTCAAAAATATTTATTTTACTATTGAAAAGCTTTTACAAAATGAACTTTTTAAAAACATTGCAGTTTTAGCATAAACATTTCCGTTCTTGCGTGTGCGCTAGACAAAACAATAAACTAGTTAGAATGTTATGCGATTTCAACACCAACGTGATGAATACTCAGTCAACCATTAGCAGCTATAAAACTATCAATATCCTATTTGACTTCATTCGCTGTATCTTGCGATGTGGTATAGATGGTGAAAAACATTTATTTGCGTATATCGATTGCACATATCAGGAACATATCAAACACAGAAAAAAAATTCACTTGTCTATATGAATAAAAAATAGAGGTAGTGTTTTGGGTTGTTTTAGCTGTTTGGCCAAACTAAGCAACTCAGACGTATGAAACTTAGCACGTGGAAACCATAGGTCATGATGCTTTTAATCTCGAAAAGATTTTTTTTTAAATTCACCTTAGATTTTTTTTTAATTAATTTTTAAAAAGTTTTTTTTACAAATTGGCGATATGACGTCATATCACGTCATGTCTAGCTCTGCAAAAATCATTGTTTTTTTTATTTATAATGAGCTGCGGATTGGTGTTTCACCATGGCAGACCTGATACATTACGCGGAAGCCGATCTCTCTCTTTTAGTGCGGCACCCTATAGGCGGATACCAATCGCCACAGCTAATTTCGATGCACAATTTCCCTCCCGAGGGAGGCACTGAGCTCTGACGATGCGAACCTGTACTAGGATTTAATTTTGCCGAGAGCACCCAAACCAAAGAGACACTCTAAGGATCTTTTACATAATAATACGACATAGCCGCTGTTGATGTTCTCACCTAATTGGGCCGGTTTTGAATCTGCTACCTTGGGTGCAGAAGGCCAGCGACAAACCAATCAGCCGGCAGCGAAAATCAATATTTGAAGCAGTTTTTTTAGGGGGATTGTTGCATATTTTACAATAAATACATTTGTGTGTATTTTTTTATTTATTCAGGTTTTTATTCTTTGTGGGGAATTACAATAGTTTTTCAAATTTATCAGCATTAAAGGTGTTCTTACAAAACTTCCTTTCTTGGTTTTGTTTCGGATTTGCTTACAGTTGATTTTGCGATGTCATTCGATGTGAATCATTTTTCTTAATTCAGCGTATTTTATCCTTTTCCGTAATTTCAAACAAAATTGACGTTATTTTTCTCTTTCAGAAAATTTTCAAGTTTCATTAATGCTAATATTATTAGTTTTTTTTATACAGATGCACTATACATTTTCTCGTCTCTTATGGGTGCATGGGCGATACCAAAGTCGCCAAAAATGGTACAACCCAAGCCAAACGAAATATTCCCACTGGTAATCTTTTAGCACCACATTTTCTAAACAAGGCAAGGTCGTTTCTATCCAGAAACGTTTTTTTCATAATACATCAAAAATGGATGGAACGCCACACACACACAATGAAAACTACTATTTGTGAAAAAAATTTATGTTTATATTTTGTGTTCTCACCAATAACGCCAACTTGGTGATATCTGCCCTGGTGAAAAAGTACCAATTTATATGTAACCGTTTGTTTTTTTTACGATTATTTCTTTTTATTTTTGTGGTTTGTTACAGTGCATGTTGATTTCGGGATGGAATAACAACCTGTCTTGCAAAAACTAATATTATTACTGCATGGACTAACTACATATGACGTCATGATCAAGTGATATGTATTTTCAAATGTTCCCTGCCAAACATAAGCAAAACACTCGTATTTTGTTTCGTTACTTCGTATAGGGTATAATAGCCTTTGTTGCCCCATATCCTGCAAACCCAACAAATCAACACAATTTTGGGCTTCGTTGCTGCTTTTACTTCAAATATACATTGTTTTTATATTTTAAAATGTCCGGTTTCTTAGCAAATGGGCTGAAACACATTCATTCGTTCTATGTAAGCAAAATTATTTCTTGGCAAATTTATGACGTTCAATACATTTTTTTATATAGGAATTTTTGGTAATTATAAAAAAAAGCATAATTTAACTATTATTTGCTAATATTCATATAACGTTTCTTTTTTGCTATTCTTGAAAATCAATTTCAGTGCTATTGTTAGGATATATCTAAGTTTCTAATGTTATTCATAATTTTATTTGCTTACATTGTATTTAAATATTTGTTTGGTTTCCTTTGATAATTTTTTTATTTAATTTCAAATTAATAATTTATACAATATTTTTTTTTAATATTTATTACTTTGCATGTTTGAAATACTACTATATCAACATACCTTCAGAAAGATAATACTGTCATTGGAATTTTTTTACATCAGTTATTTCAAAAATTAGAATTCAATAAAAATATAACAATGTTTCAACTTTATATATTCTAGGAATTTTATGTATTGTTATGAATTCTTTCTATTGGATATACAACTCATCATGTTGTAAAAATAAAATTCATTTTCATTTAAAGATAAATCTTAATTATTAAGCAAAAAAAAACTTTTATGTTAACTAATTCTAATATTATATAGTAAACCTTTTAAAATTTTTCTACAAATTTAAATTGTACTTTAGAACATTTTAAGTGTATTGATAAATTCTGTTATTTTTGCAATTTGTGTATAATTCAATAAATAAAAAAATACATTTGAAACAAAGGATAATTAAATTGAATTTCTTAAAATTATTTCACCTTTTCTAATGACGCATTCCCTTAATATGCTGGGTGTTATAAATTATAAATCAATCTTATGTAAAGTTAAAAAATTCCATAATTTGCGTGTATGTTTTCAATGGCTTAGCATCAATACTATGTTATAGAATAAATAGTGTTGCTTTTACTTTTGTTTGAATCACTTTGAGGTTTAATAATAAATACCAGTCATTATTTGACTGTCATCTAATTGGAAATAAAAATTTCCTCGTCATAAAACAATAAATATTATATAATAATGAAAGATCAATAATGTATATTAATTAAAATAAAAAATTTGATTTAAATAAAGAATTGCCTACAAAATGAGAATGAATTCAATTATATGATCTTATAATTGATATAATCACGTTAGCATAATATATAGAGTATAACATAACATATACACTTATATTCGCCAGTAAAGGAAAAAAGATTCCCTTTCACTAAATCGTAATTCTCGTAATCAAAAGCTTTCATGTTTAATAATATTATATGTATACTCTGGCTTCAAGAAACATCTTTATAAAAAAATTTTACACACACACCAGTTAACTTGTACTGGTCTTCTTCATCCAGTCTTCATACATCACACTAATACACAATGTATATGTAATTCAATAACTCATATGAAATAACTTGTAATAAAGGATAATCAAATTATTTCTAAAAATTATATTTTAATATGATTCATTCCTTTAACTTTTTGCAAAAAATGCAATCTAAAGCCGGCATCCCCCGATCACATCCTGGATTGCTTGGGGAACTGGATTGCCTGGACTCTGGCGGATGTTTCTGAAAGTCCTCTGCTGGTGCTCGACTTCGCTAGAGTTCACGGTATCATGGATCTGAGATGTAGCTGCCGCTAGATCTCTGAGGGATTAGAAACAACAACAACTTAATAGTGAAAGAGTACTTTTTTTCTTTCTTGAACTTTGGAGACAGTCCTTTCTAAAAAAAATTCAAACATTTGTAAATGATAATTAATAATTAAATCAGACAATCAAAGATGGCAAATGTTATGTTATTACGGATTCATTTCAAATATCTAAAATGTATTGGTAAATCTTTAATCAACTAAAACTTTTGGTCGAAAACTTTTATATTAACTGACTCAAATATTGTATGTACACTGTCCTCAAAAGTAAATCTTTTGTGAAAATTTTAAAACATTTATTTCAATTTTAAGATTTGTTTCAAAACAAATGCTTAAAAGATTGACAATTTATATTAAACTCTTGTCTAAAATTATCTTTAGAGTTATCTTATGGGTTTCTCTTAAAGCATTTTAGGAATTTGCGTGGAAGGATACATAACGTCATAGTATACTAATATAAGGGGGGGGGGACTAAGTCTACTATATGCAGTTATACTTCTGAACTGCATTGTATTGCTAAATCATACCGTAAACTATTATGCATTAATTCCAGTTTTATGCATATATATTGTTAAAACTTTTGTGCAAAGAATACCTAAAAGAGTGTAAAAAATTTACATCTGGATGTGTAATACGTTTATTTTATTTTCTCTATCTTGCACTTTTTTTATGTTAAAATTATAATCTTCGCAAGTAACGCCGTTCCTTACATTATAGTGACGATTCAATGGAAACTTGGCGAAATCTTGGTGATAAAGTCAAGTTGGCGACCGTTTTGGACTAGTTAGAGACCCTATAGATTCTTCTGGAAATTAGTGGAGAAATCTACTAACGTCCCGATCTGTTACGTAAGCGGAATTTTCTCGAAATATCTGTCAAGACTACAAAAAATAGCTTTTCTCTGAACTGAGTTAACCTTGTTTTGACCGTTTTATACTTGTATAGATTTGACCGTGAAGAGTTGACTAGCGATTAGCTATTATTTCGGCTGTTGCGTAGGACGAGCGAGTTTTGTGAATAATCTTTTACATACTGGTATTTTGGATACTGATAGTTGTGTCTGAGCGCCGTAGAAGGTGTGAAGGCCTTTTAAGATTTACTCAGCAAATTTGAGTACTGTACCTTGCGTATTTCAAGGATTGCTTCTCGAGAATGAATTTCCATCGCTCCTGAAGAACTGGCTTGCTCCTTGCGACTGAGTACATAAAGTCATCGAGCTCCGATCTTTGTAGCAGTTTGGTGTCAGCAAGTGAGATTTTATGCCTGTAACTCAGACGATGGTGGAGCAATTGAAGGCTCTGTCGGAAGGCATCAATGCCTTGAAAAACAGCCAAGGTGTGGAGAATATGCAGAGAAGAGACTAAGGAAAGAAAAAATAAATGCCTAGAAATTGTTCAGAAATGTCAAGAAAATTTGAGGAATAGTCAAGAAAAGAAAATCGAGAGTGGGGAAGAAAAATTATAAGAAAATAGAAAGGATTGAAGAGAATTGAGGAAGTGGCTGGAAACTTTATCCTTGTATCACAGAGAGATCTTGAAAAGAAGCTTGCAGGAACAAGAATAATAAAAGCAAGATTGTGCCACTGCCTACTTCTCCAGTGCCAATGAAACTGACCACCTATGACGGGAAAACCAGCTGGCCGGTAGAAGAGATTTAATTTGGAATAATTTCAGAAGCCGACGGATTAACTGGTCAAAGCATGTAATCTAGCAGCCTCGCTTAGAGGAGAAGCCGCTGATATACTGTGGACTCTCCCCGATACCGAGCGGCTGAATTTTTAAACACCCTCTACTATACTCTGTATCTTCGGTTTGCCCAGAAATACTTCACAGACTATCCACACCTGAAAGTGAAGACAAGACATGACAAAACCGCAGAAAGTTTGCAGGAGTATGCCTCCGAAATATAAAAGCTTGCCAATTTAGCTTTCCTCGGACACCCAGCAAATGTGCGAGAAATGATTTCTCTACAGTATTTCGTGGACGGACTTAAAGATGGAGAAATCCAGAGGACAGCAAGATCTAAACATCTTGGATCATCTTGGCAGATGTCCAAGGTCTATATTCTGCCCTATCCCCCCCCCCTAAATTGAAGGCCTCCACTCAAACCAGTCACATAGACTGCTACTCCATCCGAGAAGCTAGAGTGACTAGAGATACTACCTATGAATCTTCGCACATGAAGAAGATAAAGAAATTGAAAGAGGAAATTCAAACTCTAAAACCTGGAGAACAGAATCAGGGAAAACGCAACTTCAAGTGCTGGGGTACAGCGGAACTGGGCACCTCAGAAGAAACTTTCCGCGAGCAAGGGAGAAAAACATCTTGACCTCTACGAAGTAGGAAAACAAATATATGACCATCTTGCGGGGCGGAGATCGCCAGATAATGAGAACCCCATCACAAGATTCTCCAGATTTCTGCAGTGCAAGGGCGGTGACAATGGACTTTACGTGATAGGACATCTTTACGTGACAAATTAATAACGTCACGTGCCGTATGGCTGTTGATAGTGGAGCCAATGTATGTATAATAAGAAAAGATTTGGCTCGAAAATCAAAAGTTAAGATTATCTGCAAATAGTGACAGGTGACAAGATTCGTGATTAGAAAGCTAACATCCTCATACGCTTTGGAAATTTCAAAAATTAAAATAAATTAACAATGTTTCAACTTTGTATAACCGTGCTAAGGCAAATCAAAAAATAAACTGACCAAAAAAATAACTTTTTTGGCATACATCTCTTGAAGTAATGTCATTTATAGTCTTCCAATTGAATATTAAAAATGCATTTAATAAATTACGATGAATTTCTTAATTTAAAATAAAATTTTCACATGCTTCATTTACTTATAATATATTTATGTAATATTAAAATTAAATGCTAATAAATGATGTATGTTAAATAAATTGTAATTATTAATTTAAACTAGCTATCTAACAAAAATTTGTTATGCTCCTGTGTGGGAAAAGTTTTCAAGAAAAAAAATTTAGCTTGTTCCCCTATAGCAGTGGTGCCAAACACACGGAACCGCATTTCGTAAGTTGCGGCCCACCAATTCTTTTTAAAAAATTTTAAATATCAGGCTTTTAATTTTTTTTTAATTTCGAAATTTATTTAAAGTGAACCTTATATATAAATCTACAATATATTTGCCTGTTACCTATTCTTGTTTTAAAATAAATCCTTTGTGATAACAGAAATGGCCTTTAGATTAAAAGTATTTATTTATATTTAATAAAGCGTTTTCATTTAATTTTACAACAAAAAATTATATTTTTTATTAAATTCTGAAATGCACTGTGCATATTCTGAACAACAGATGATACCCTGATTCTTCGCGAGTGCGACTTTTATTTCTGTTTCTCCTGTGTTTGGAATGTCCAATTAGCAAAAGGTAATCAGAGGAGTTTTTTTTTTTTTTGTTGTTTAAATTATAAAAAAATATTCAAGACGGTTAAGATAGGGTAGTGTATACTTAAGCGATGGGTAGTGTATACGATTGCGAATGAAAGTTCAATCAAATTTCAACAATCAGTAAAGAATTATCAATTCAAAAGGAATGCCGTAATTTTCAATAAAATGGCAACTATAATATTTTTGTGTTCAAAAAAGGTTAAAATATACCTGGTATCTAAAAACTCTATTTCAGTTGCTAAGGTATGTATTCTTAGAAGGCACTATTGCTTATTATGTTCGTGTTGTAGTGGCCCACTTGATGAGACTCGGCACTTCTTACTCTTCTTCATTGGATGTAGCAGAATATTTCAAACACAGATGGAGGAAATTTAACAACATTTGGACTGATTAACTAAATGAGACGCCACACACGGATAAAGCAAGAAGGGACGAATGCAAGCAGACAAAGAGAATGAGCACAAAGAACTCTGGCTTTATACACTGATTGTGAAGGTCACGTGACTCTTTTCTTACAAAAGTCACGATTGGACAGAAACGAGTGAGAGCGAGTTTCTGATGCAATGTTGCTATTTGATTACTATTAAAATTAACACGTTAGTCCTGAACCAAAGAATTAAGTTATTTAAAAGGATGCTATAGGGATTATTACACACACATCCCCCCTCCACAAGACGCATGTCTGAACCAGGGCCCTTGACACACAACCATATCTTACAGAGATATTAAGTTTAAAATTAAAAATTTAGATTTATTTTTTTATTATTTAAAAGAATTCCCTTTACTTAAACCATTAATGATATAAAATGGTCAACAACACAGAAACTAGATAATATAAAAACAAATATAAACCATGGGAACTATAAAACTTGGGTACACCCAAAATTCAAAATGTACTTAAGTTCAAAATATATTCTATTTCAAAATGTATTAAAAATCAAAATGTATCAAAGTTCAAAATGTATTGAAGTTTAAAATGTATTACATTTCAAAATGTATTCCATTTCCAAACGTAATAGAGTTCAAAATGGTCACATTTTCTTGAGTGGCTATTATACTTCAAGTAATAATGCTTACACAAGTAAACGTTGCGACGGGTCTATCCGCGTTAATTTCCAAACTAATCCTCTTGGGTAACTTTGGGGCCAACATTTATTCTATTTCACAGCCTCTTCGAGAAAAACACGAGATAGTTATATGCTAATTAATTCGACTATATGAAGTCTAGATTTCGTAAATGTTAGTGTGTGAGAGAGAGATGGAATTGCCAAACTAAATGTAAGTATCGTCTACGGATCACTTCAACGAGCTTTGCGCGTATTTGATAGTATTATAGTAAAGTACTAGATTAATCATTAAAGGAATCAAATTAAGTAGCGACCTGAGGTTAGCAAGAGTTCGTCTCCTTGTCAATTCTGATAGCTGAGATTACTTAGACGGGAATATTAGATTTGAATGTTAGATTTGAGTATTAGGGTTGAGTATCGAGATTAATCTAGATATTAGAAAATCCCTCCAAGGTTTCCACTTATAGATTGAACTTGTGCTTGCTAATTGTGTTTGTCTGTCTTCGATAAATAATTATTGTTATGGCTTTTGTTGGTGATGATATGTTTCCTCCTACACCAGGCGAGTCGGGCAATGTGAACCCAGTCCAAGATAGGACTGGGGCACGACAACGTTATATCATAAAAATACACAATACCAAAAATAAAGTATTTAACACTTGAAATGAGATGAAAACAGAAAATAAGATTCAAAATAATTGAAATATAAAATACTAGCTGTTACCCGCCCGCTTCGCTGGGTATTTCATGATGTTTTATAAATTTTTACTGCTTATATATATGTATAAATTATTGATATCTAAGTCCTAGCATTAAGAATTCAATTGAATTGAAAAATATACTTATACCTGTAACTGTCACCTGTTGATAAAAAAAAGGGCAGAACTCATCAAATTTGTATTTTCTAAAAATCTCTAAAATTGAAGTATAGAATGATGTTTGCTCTTTCGTAACTCAAAAACCAAGTGGATTCCCACAAAACCAATTTTCGATGGATCTCTACTCCGTAAATTGAACATGCAAGCCAAATTTCAAGTCTAAATCTAACAGAAAAAACCAAAAGTTTTACTATCAATATCCCCGTAATCCGGTTGAGAGCCGTTTTCCAAAATTACTGCTCTTAGCGGATTTCAATTCAACAAAAGAAAAATGCAAACCAAATTTCATTATTATAGTCCTTGTAGCTTGAAAAAAGTAATTTTTTTTGTCAATACGTCCCAGTAACCCACTGCAACCCCCAGAACTTGATTTGTTTAAAATTTATTCTTAGTGGATCCCTATTCAACAAAAGAAACATGCTTAACAAATTTCAAGAATAAGGGTCTAACAATTAAAAACAGTAATTTTTTTCTGTAACTCCTCCTGACCCCACGCAAACATCCTTAGGAGTCAATTTTCGTTTTACTCTTTGTTAGATAAACTCTATTCCATGAAAGGAACATGCCTACCAATTTTCAAGCAGGATGATCAAATAGTTTAAAAATGGAAATATTTATCGATTACGCCTCTTAATCTCCCGAAATTAAACTTGGTAGTTGATATTCGCGGAACCCATTTTGTAGCGGTTCTCTACTTTACGAAAGGAATCTGCTTATCAAATTTCAAGACTGTACGTCTAACAGTTTAAAAATGGGGATAATTATCTATAACGCCATTTGAGCCCCCGCAACGCCACTTCTGGGTCTGTTTTCACAAAACCCATTTTGTAGGGGAATTGCACTCTATAAAAGGAATCTGCTTAGCAAAATTTGAAGACTGTGCGTCCAATTAATTAAAAATGCAAAAAAAATATCAATAACGCCCCTTGAACCCCCCCAACGCCACCTAGGAGTCGATTTTCACAAAACACATTTTGTAGTGTATTTCTATCCTATGAGATGAATCTGCTAACCAAATTTTAAGACTGTGAGTCTAATAGTTTAAAAATAGAAATAATTATTTATATCTGCCCTTAACCCCCCGCAACACCCCTTGGGGGTCAATTTTCTCCAAACCCGCTTTGTAGCGGATATTTACTCCTTGAAAGAAACATTCCTACCAATTTTCAAGCAGGTAGTTCAAGTAGTTTAAAAACGAAAATATTTATCTCTAACGCCACTTAAACCCCTGCAACGCCACTTAGAGGTCTGTTTTCACAAAACCTTCTTATAGCTGATCTCTTCTCTATGAAAGAAATCTATTTATCAAATATAAAAACTGTGCGTCTAATAGTTTAAAAATGGAAATAATTATCTGTAGCGCCCCTTAAGTTCCGCAACGCCACTTGGGAGAAATTTTCACGAAACCCATTTTTAGCGTATCTCTACCCTATGAGAGGAATCTGCGTACTAAGTTTCAAGACTGTACGTCTAATAACCTAAAAATCGGAATTTATAACGCCCCTTAAACCCCCCGCCCCCGCAATACCCCTTGGGGGTCAATTTTCCCCAAACCTGTTTTGTAGCGGATATTTCCTCCATGAAAGAAACATTCCTACCAATTTTCAAGCAGGTAGGTGAAGTAGTTTAAAAACGGATATATTTATCTATTACGCCCCTTAATCCCCCGCAACGCCACTTAGAAGTCTGTTTTCACAAAACCCGTTTTGTAACTAATCATTATTCTACGAAAGGAATCTATTTATCAAATTTAAAGACAGTGCGTCAAATAGTTTAAAAATGGAAATAATTATCTATAACGCCCCCTAAGCCCCTGCAACGCCACTTGGGGGTCGATTTTCACCAAACTCATTTTGTAGCGGATCTCTACTCTCTGAAAGGAATCTGCCTACCCAATTTCAAGATTGTACGTCGAGTAGTTTAAAAATGGAAACAATTACTTATAATGCCCCTTAACCCCCATAACGCCCCTTGTGATGCGAATTTCGCAAAAAATCTGTTCTTAGCTGATCTCTACTCCATTAAAGGAACATGTCTACTAAATTGCAAATCTGTAGGTTGAATAGTTCCGGAGATATCGTGATTAGTCAGTCAGTCAGTCAGTCGCTTTTCTCCTTTATATATATAGATTAAAAAATCATTAATGAAAACATCATGGAAGTTAGTTTCGAAAATAAAAATATTAGACTTCTCTTTCTAAAAGTAAACTTAATAATCTTAATTGTAGACTATTAAGAAAGGGGAATATATATAATTCAAACTCTTCTCTGTTTCCATCCAAGAGTACACACTTCTCCAAAACTGAAACAGAACACTGAGAGGAAAACAGGAAAAACTCTGAACTGGATTGGAAGATGGACCTCATATTTTACACATGTATGAGACCTATAATCATTTCTTATTGTGATAATTTCGCAACAACATTTAAAAAAGGGGAAAAAATATCTTAAGAGTGGAAAGAAAGGAGATCCACCCAAGAGGGGTGAAGGACAATGATTTAGGCTTGTGTAGGTGTGTGTTTATTTTAGTTTTATTATTACTATGATTAGCATTCATTCTTTAAGATGCCCTTTTGGTCTGAATTAATGTCATAATTTCTACTGTAACTAAGGTTACTTCATATTTGTTTATGTTTATTTTATTTCTTCCAATTTTTCATATTCAAGATTTCCTATTCGTGTATTGTTTATTCAGAACTGTTTATGTTAATTTCATCAAAATTAGAGGTTACTATTTTTCTGTTTTAGATAGCTTTTAATTTAAATTAATGTTATAATTTCTATTTCAATGTCACCCAGTTTTATATTTGTTTATTTTCTGAACTTACTTTTTCTTGATTATCATTGTAGTGTATATTAAAAACTGTGACTCAAAAGTTAGTTTTTCAGTCAAACAATAATTTCGTAAGCTTTTTGTAAACAGAATCTTAGATCATGATTACTTATTAATCAATACAAATATCAGTGGGTATTTTAGACATTAAAATTACCTTAACTTTTTGCCTGCTATTGTCATGTTCAAGTAAATATCTTTTACAAAGTTTTTTTTTCTTGGAAAAAACTTTATTGCTTTTCTTTGTTCATTGAGAAATTTTAAATTTCGTTTATTGTACCATTAAGTAAAAAATCCTAGCTGGCAGTATAACAAAAAAAAAGATAATAGTTCTAAAATTAAACTAATAGGTATTAAGGGATTTACAATATTTGAAAAAAAAGACTACATTCCATTTATGCCAACAACTGGTACTAACCAAATTTTGGTATGTTTTCTACATGTTGAAATATTTTGTGTGTCACATGCTTTTTATAACCGATAAATACTCATCTTTTTTTTTTTTATCATGGAAATATGGTTAACATTATTTATCAAGAAGATCTATTCACTGAAAGTATGAATGTGATTGAATGTACAACAAAGTAATTTTCTATTTCACTTTAAAATTAAGTGTTAATACAATTTTTTATTGTAGGGCATTGTGATTTAAAGCTTAGGCTAACGATAGTCGTAAAATTCTAGCCCTTGCCGCGATGAATTTCGTGGACCTTGATCAGGTGGCATAAGCAACAACAACATAGTTTTAGCATATCATTAGTTTTATGCATATCATACTGTCCTATATGACATTATTTACTACATTATTTATACAATTATTTTTAATTTAAATATAGCAAAAGAGTATTGTTTAAAAAATTAATATTTTTTTGTTTAGATAGCTTTATCTGTTTTAGATAGCTTTTCGATTTTTGTTCTTACTAATTTAATTTTTTTCACTATTTCATTACATCTAATACTCTGCATTAAAAGTAATATAGATGTTAGATAGTATTGCCTCTATTTCTCATAATATTAATTTAATGCTATAACGTATTTAATTTAATGGTTTATTCTAACATAGGCCTATTTTAGATATTTTTTTAAAATTTTAGTTCAAACTAATTTAATTTTTTCCCAGCTTAAGGCTTGCTAATATATTTATTTATGATAGTATTTTAATGAAACAGTTTATCATAATTAATTTTTTCTTTCGGTTTATCTATTTCAAGTTATTTTACTAATAGTTCCCATAGCAGAAACATACTACTGTTATTACTTTTCTGTTATAATTTTTATTTATATTTTCATTCATTCATTTCTATTTACTTTTTTATCATGTTAATTTTCTCTCTTGCATTTAAATATATATTTTTATGAAATCATTCTTCACTATGAGGACAAATTGCCCTTCCTTTAAAATTATTTATAATGTAAACACTCCTTAAAAAATTATTTTTAATTTTTGGATTCACTGTTTTAAATGGCCTTATCATCTTTAAAAAATATCATGTTTGCTATAAAAAGCTGAATTTCATTTATTTTAAAATTTAACCCGTGGGAAGAACGAGTCCTTTAGCTAGTTACTAACATAGGGGTAGGTTTAATTTTTAATCAATATTATTGTCAACTTTAAATTTTGTGACGCGTCATTTCGCTAACTCCTTGGGGATTCCATTAGGCAAGCATTCTTTCAACCAACTTTCACCAAATACAGGAAAACGTGATTATGCAAATTAAGTTTAATATATATGTTCTGTATTCGCGAGTTCGAAGAGTTAGTGAAGTGAGAATTGAAAATTAGTGAAGTGAGGATAGGTCGGATGTGAAGTGAATTAATGAGAAGCTAGCGTACCAGTAGTACGTAAACAGTGTACAATGCGTGAAGTTGGAATCTCTAAGAAGAGTTTAAGTCAATGATTAGTGTTCAAGGCCACGTCGAATAGTGTAAGGAATTGTAAGAATTCAGGTACTGTAATTTTAATTCAATTAGAAGCTAGAGAGTTAAATCATTAAAAAGCTTCTTAAAACAAGTTTTGTATGAGTTATCATAAGGATAGATTCTCGTGATCGTATATATTGTCATCACGATATCTTGTCGCACTTTAGTCCTCTAGTTGATCAAATTTATCTTACTTGGATTATTATTATTTCTGTTATGAATATTGTGACAAATAAACAATTGAAGTTTAACGTGTCGTCTGATCAATTAGTTCCTCCCACACATCTAGCCGGGTTAGAGGAAAGAAGGAATACGAAAACCTAACAATTTTAATTTTTTAATCTATACATTTCATTTAATCTCTGCTATAAAAAATATGATTAAATTTATTCTAAAAATATATCGTGCTCTGATATCTGAGCTATAACTGAAAGGTTTAAAGCATAAAGCATTAAAGAATTTAATATATATATAGCTAACATAAAATTTTACGATTCAACCGCATTAACTTTATCTTATTTGATTTCCAAAGAGGGAGGCTCTTTCCGTTTTTAAAATCTTTTAAACTGTTTATGTTCATTTTTTTTTTGTAGAAAATAAGAAATAAAATTCATCGAAAAAGTTTCTTTAATAACGCTTTGCTTTTGTTGCGTCTTTTGTAATATTGCGTTATTCACTTCCCTTTTAACTCTCAATTCGAATTGCTTCTAAGAAACTTATTTTACGAATCTCAATATTAGTTCCTCTTTTTCCTTGGGAATATTTTCTTAAGTTATTTTAATATCGACTTTTCGTGACACTAGCATTAAAAATAAGTATTTTCATTTCCAAGAGACTGTTTATCTAAACTATTTCGAGAGGTTAGAAAAACATTTTCATGCACATTGACGGATGCTCCATATAAATATTTTCATTGCGTTCAAATCAGTAGCAACGGTAGGATGAGAACAAAGTAGTAGAACATCAGAGACTTTGAGAGTGGTAAAAAAAACTCACTCTACAGGAAAATGTTTTCTCTAATTGGAAACTTTTTCTGAAATATATTCTACATAAAATTAAAACCATTTAAAATTGTATTCGTGGACTTCTTTAAAGATATTGATGTAAATAACAAAAGTTATTCATATTCTATGGGTTTCCAAATATAAAAGAGGTTTGTTACTCAGACTTTTCGATTGATTCAATCAATTGTACTCGGACAAAGTTTTCGTAAGAAAAACTGGAACTTGAATGGGATTGGTTACCTATTAATGAGGAACGCTGATGCATTACGAGGGCAATGAATCTCGTAATTTTAACCTACGGTCAAGTGAAGTGAGATAATACCTCACTCTCCAAACATCCACACTACTCCATCGTCAAACCTTTAAGCCTCGACAGCAAATAGAACTTACATCAGCTTCTCTACTTGAAGGACCACAAGTTCGCTACTGTTTCCACGAATTGGGATGCATCATAACACAAAGAGGCCTTCAAAAAATTTAAATTTTAAAATATCCATCAAAAAAAAGGAAATAAAACGAAATATTTCCATTAAAGATGCCAAATTCTGCGTACCATAAAGGAGTTTAACTGATTGTGACAAAAAAAGAGTAACGTTAATGAAATGCCTACTATTGCAGTTTCAGGTTAAATGAGTGATTTATGACAGGTTACGAAGTAAAAAAAATCAGCCATGTTCTGATGACCTGTGGATGAAAAGAAATTTAATAAGTATCCAATTTCTAAAAGATGTTATTTTTGATCAAAAAGCACAGGATCGATACATTTATTAATGTGCAAAAGTAGTATATGTTTGCACGATTTTAAAACAGTCTCCATTAAAACAATTTCCAGTAAAACACCGCACGATTTTGAAACAGTTTCCATTAAAATAATTTCCAGTAAAACACCGCACGATTTTGAAACAGTGTTCCATTAAAACACCGCATGATCAATTCGCCGGCAAAAACAGTTGGGACAGTGTCCATTAAAACAATTTCCAGTAAAACACCGCACGATATGAAAACAGTGTCCATTAAAACACCGCATGATCAAATTGTCGACTTGTTTTGAGAAAAATGAAGTTAAAAATACGAAAGCGATAGGGTTTTTATATAAATTTCACTGCTTATATCTCAACAGCTTCAGAAGTTTTTATGTTGAGGCTTTAACGTATATCTTTTTCAAAAAATTAAAAAATTTGTCATTTAAGAGTTCTTAGAGGCTTTAAAACATGAATAATGAGTCTGTGATTAAAGCATTATTAGCTTAAATCGGCTGCGTCGTAGGATTTGAGTTAATAATGTTTTTTGGTTCCGAAGGTTATCAGTTCTATTCTCGTTGCGAGAATTTAAAAAAAAAGAGAGATGAAGGGAAAAAAATTCAATCGAGGTCAGTGAAAGTGATCGCAGAATCTTGAAACAGAGTGTGGCGTAATTCATTTCTCTCAAGGTGAAGGTTGAAAAGCATTGTGCAAGAAAAGCGCGTGGCGAGGTTACTTTAGATAGCGCGTGATCTAAAGTAGTTATTACTTTTCTCAAGGATGAGGGATTTTAGAAAATATAAAAAGATAATTTTTCGGTGCAAAACATCATTAGTGTTACAGGTGTCAAAGGAAATGGACAAAAAATATATTAGTGTTCTGATTTTATTTACTCTCGTTGTCGTAGAATTAATTTTTATAATATCAAATCACATTGAGGTAATTCAAAATGAGATTGATATAAACAATAGCACAGGCTTTCTTTCAACCCATATAGGAAGGAAAATATTCTATCATGAGTGTAAAAAAGGGAGTGAAATTGTATATGATATTCGGCGTTTCTTTAGCATAAATTCAACATATTTGACACCAAGTATATTGGGAGTACAACTGAGCGTAAAAGAATTTCGGAAAATCTGTAAACAATGCTCAAACTGAAACATCCTTCTTGTCTTTTGTGCGTGGGGGCAAGCCAATGTGGAAAAACTACCGTAATTCGAGAGATTATTGCACAGAAAGCGTACGATTACGAATTCAAAAACATTATTTGGTCTTATAAAACGTTCCAAGAATGGTTCATTAAAGAAAAAGGAATTAAATTCGTAGAAGGCTTACCTGAAAGGTTTGAAAGTTATAGCCTTTATATTTTTGATGATTATCTCCATTCCTTAGATGAGAAAGTTTCACAGTTATTCACTATCACTGCGCATCATTCTAGAATAAGTGTGATTCTAATTTTGCAAAATCTATTTCCTCGAAATAAAGTGATGCGAGACATAAGTTTGAATGCGCAGTATATAATATTGTTTAAAAGCAACCGCGATGTCGGACAAATACAATGCTTTGCCAGACAACTCTATGGAAACAAAGCAGCATCGTTTATGGATGCCTACAAAAAGAGCACGCAAGGTTATTTTAACTATTTGTTGGTGGATCTACACCCGAGAACGGACGAAAAATATCGGCTCAGAGAAAGTGTGTTCCCTGATTCCAATGGAATTCATTGGATTTATGTACTGATAAAATGAAGAATGTAAAGAAGCATTATCATTTATTGAAACTACTGCTCACAGCATCTCCTGCGCAAAAAAGAGCAATTATACGTACTGCCGACAAAAGTCAGTTACATCTTTTCTGTGAGATTTGTTTAAATATTCTAGAAGGCAACCTTGCTGTCGATGTGAAGAAACTGAGGAAATATAAAAAAGCCATTAGAAAAATCGGGAATAAAAAGTTATCGTTAAAACAAAAACAAAAAAGAAATAATTCAAATTGGTGGGGCTCTCCCTTTTCTCATAGCGCCAGTGTTGACGGCATTAGCAGGCATTATAGGAAAAGCAATAGGGAACCGAATATAACATTTATCAAAATGTCAAAACGCATGACCGTTGTTCCAGAGGAATTAGCAACATCGTACTTTTCTAAAATCCCAGACGCAGGATTGCATGACATTGAAAGTAAAATAGAAAATCTCTTGCATGCATCAAGTTATTCAGATGATGCAAAAGCTAAACTATTAAGCCAATTGATTCTCAAATATCGGCATATGGTGAGCGAACCTAAGCCTCCAGTACGTGTGACAATTGAAGAGGAAATTCCTAAAGAAAAATCCGCAGAAGTAGCGGAAAGAAATATTTCGGAAGATCCTATTGTACGCGATATCATTCTCTCTGTGCCTGCAAATTTCCAAAAATTCATTCCAGCGATTGTGGAGAAATTGAAAACACGCAGCTATTCTTGGAATGAGTTGGGGGAATTGATTACCGATAATCAGGCAGTTAAGCATTCAAATGTGATTGATCTATTTTCATATTTGATGAGGAACGTTAAAAAGGGTCTCGAACCTCACGGCTTTGCAGTTTTCTGGAAAGCTATCAACGAAATAAAAATCCCTACCCCCGGTGGATTGGAAATCAGAAGCTAGTGCAAAATCTGGGAGGTGATACGAGCTTACGCGAAAGTCACAACGACGATACGTTGGAATGGCCGCACACGCCTCGGAGGAAACAGAAGAACAAGAAAAGGAAATGGAAAGAGTATTAAAAGCGACATATTATGATTTTGCGAACCCTGCATCCTTCGGTGGAATTAAGAAACTATCAAAGACCACCAAAGTACCTTACGAAAAAACAAAACAGTTTTTATCCTCACAAGACCCCTATTCCCTTCATAAAGGCGTTCGATACAAATTTCTTCGAAGAGCGACGCTTTCATATGGTATAAATGAGTTATGGCAGTGTGATCTAGTGGACTTAAAACATTTGGGAAAGCATAACAACGGATTTCGGTACTTACTTACCGTAATCGATGTATTCTCGAAATACGCCAGAGTAAGTGCTCTGGAAATGAAGACTGCAGAAGCCGTAAAAAATGCATTTGAAAACTTGTTTCAACAAGCAAAGCCTAAAAATATTCAAACTGATAAAGGCAGTGGATTTTACAATTCTCAACTGAAATCCTTATTTCAGAGGCATAGTATCAATCACTATTCTGCCGAAGGTGATCATAAGGCTAGCGTCGTTGAAAGGTTTAACAGAACGTTAAAAAACAAAATGTTTAGAGTGTTCACATATAGAAATTCGTATAAGTATGTAGATATTTTGCACTTGCTTGTAAAATCGTATAATGACACCGAACATCGCAGTATTAGTATGGCCCCCTCACAAGTGACTCGAGAAGTTAGAATCACAAATTTTCAAAAAATTATATGGTTTTCTCGAAAAGAACCCGAAAGTGATTCTAAATAAGGGAGATTTAGTTAGAATATCTAAAGCAAACAAAACTTTTCGACGAGGGTATTTACCAGGATGGAGTGATGAGGTCTTTAGAGTAACAAAAGTATACTTCTCTCATCCGACTACATTTGAGCTGCAAGACCTGAAATCAGAAGCTATAAAAGGACGATTCTATGCAGAGGAACTGCAGAAAATCTCGAAACGCTCTGACGATTATTGGCGCATAGAAAAGGTGCTCAAAACAAAAGGCATAGGCAGGAAGAAAGAGTATTATGTAAAGTGGCAGGGTTTTGATGAGCGCTTTAATTCGTGGGTCAAGGAAGCATGGATGAGGTAAATGATTTCTACATCACGTTACCTACCAATTCTAGCACTCAATTCTTTCCAAAAAATACGCAAGCATCATTCAGAACGAAACTAGCTCGTCCGATCATATTAACAGGCGCATGGGAAGTTGGTTTATCAGAAATATTTGTTCCGCGAACCTGGTTCAACATCGGCAACCGTAATAATAAATATTCCATAACGTATGAAGAGACAAAAATTATCGAAAAGGACTATGCAGAATATGATATCGGAGTGAAAATAGAGCAAGGAACTGCAGACGCAGATGTTATCGAGGAAATTAATAAAAGTATTGAAGAAAAATGCGGACATTTTGTTGCTTTTTCATTGGATCGCAAGAATATTAATGTTCATATTGCTCCTAATTACGAGTTGCATTTAACAGCAGCAAATGCCCCACGGTTGTTAACCATGCTGAACTTACCTAGAGAAGATAGAATTATAAGAATGTCGGAAAGTTTTGTTTTCCGAAAACCATCCAAAACGAACAAAGACAATCCCTTGAAAATTATTGCAAGAAATCTAAAACGGCATTTCATAATTCGCACCACTCGGTTTAATCATAAATATACCGATTTGGAAAACATGCACCATGAACTGTTTCAGCATATAAATTTCAATCTAATGCAAACAGGAATTGGAGGCGCTGCAGATTTCATTTTTGACTTCAAAGTAAATAAAGTCGAAATAACAGTTCAAAAGAACGTCAAACTCGAATTAAGATTATTATATGCGCCCCTTTTTATGCGTATGCTGAGTTTGACCAAGGATATTGTGTTGAAGGGGAAATCAATGCATGTATTGCAAAAAATCGACAGACCTCCATTGAACGAATATTTTCGCGTTAGCATTACGGATAAACCGACAGTTCCAGAGAAAGTGAAAAAAACGGAAAATTTACAATTAGAAGTTGGATTTTATAAGAATGCAGAGCAGTTGTTCAGATCTTTTAAACATCTGGCGTTTAATCTATTAGCTAATAAGAAAGTGAAAATTCATATTCCCGATACATCTGCCGTAATTTTCCAGGATGGGTTAAAAGATCTCTTGGGACTAAAACAATCAACATTACACGGTGGCACTCATATTTCGGATTATCAACTGGAACTAGACGGAGGAATCACAGAAATTTATGTCTATACAGACATTATAGAATCTCATTTTGTGGAGGATACTATCGCACCTTTACTTTGCATCATTCCTGTGATGTCAACCAAAGAAGACCAAATTGTTATTAATTATCAAAGACCCCTGTATTTTCCTCTGCGTCAAAATTATATCGACTGCATCGAAGTCGAATTAAAAAGTAGTTCTGGAGATGGTATTATTTTTACGAGCGGCAAATCGCTCTTGGTTCTTTCTTTCCGACGAAGAATAGTATAAAACTACAACTGTATATGTGCGACATCATTTCGGTCCTGACTTCGCAAGAGAAAGATGCATTTGGACCGCAGAGCTTGTCAGGACTATTACTGTTCGCAGTTACAGAATGGTGGCTCGTATTTTCAAGGAGTCAGCCATCAAAGAGGATATGGAATGTTTTCAAATTTATTTCGAATGATATCTCCCATTGCAATGAAGGCAGGAAAATATTTAGGAAAACATATTCTGAGTACCGGTTCAAAGGTAATGTCAGATGTTGTGTCGGGAACATCTCTGAAAGATTTGACAAGTGCGAGATTGAAAGAAACGTCCAAAAATATTAAAGATGACATTCTTCATAAGCTTCAAAGCGGTTCGGGTATAAAAAGAAAGAAATCGCGCAATAAGAATCATTTGCCGCGCGCTAAGCGAAGCCGAAAGAATTCCAAAGCAGCGGTAGATATATTCTCATAAGATGGATGAGAGAGCGTGCGCTTGTGTATCTAATGCTTATGATTTGTTTACCGTTAATCCTGTGCAATTGTCAACCGAAGAAAGTTCGTTTACCGAAATTTTTCCTGTTGCATCTCTGAGGGATAAAACACCGATTGAATTCTTTTTCTCAGGCGTGGGAGAAAGTTATTTAGACCTAGCTCATACACTTCTTCATTTACAAGTGAAAATGACGAAAAAAAATGGATCAAATATTGCAACTCCTGACGTAGTAGCTCCAGTCAATTATTTGTTGAATACATTATTTTCGGAATGTTCCATAACATTAAATGATAAGCAAGTGTCCTCACAAGCGAATTATGCATACAGATGCATGTTCGATGCCTTGCTGTCCCCAAAAGCTGTTCAAGAATCGCTATTAACGGCTGGTCTTTTCTTCAGAGATAGTCCAGGAAAGATTGACGCAACCGAGATTTTAAACGCAGGGGAGGGATTCAAAACTAGATATAACATTTGCAAAGATAGTAAACTAATGGACATGATAGGAGCTTTACATTTCGATCTAGGCAATCGAAGTAAATATCTGATCAATTCGGTGAATCTTCGAATTAAATTAGAAAGAAATAAAGATGCCTTTGCACTGATGTCAGCTTCGCAAGATTTCAAAATAGTTATAGAACATGCTTCCTTATTTGTTAGGAAAGTAAAGGTCGCTCCTTCAATTTTAATAGCGCACGAGACCGCACTTTCTAGAAGCGCGATTAAGATGCCCCTTCGCAGAACAGAGGTGAAATCCTTCGCGCTTTCTTCAGGAATGCAATCTATTACTATTCCAAATGCATTTATTGGACAGGTACCAGCGCGACTAATCATGGGTATGGTATCTAATACTGCATATAATGGTGATTTTTCTAACAATCCATTCAATTTTAAGCATTATGATTTATCATACCTCTGCCTATTAGACGGAAATCGCATGATTCCTTCAAAACCCTATCAACCGAAATTCGATACCTCTAACAGTTATAGCAGATGTTATATGAGCCTTTTTACTGACTTAGGGCGATATCATAAAGATCAAGATATCAATATAAGTTATAGCGAATATAAGGACGGGTACACGTTGTTGGCAATAGATTTAACGCCAGATCTCAGTGCAGATGGAATGCATGATTCGGTCCTACGAAATTCGAATTTGGCTTTGGATATTCGCTTTAGTAAGGCACTACCCGAAACGGTTAATTTAATCGTTTATGCGGAGTATCGAAATGTCATAGAGATTGACAAAAACCGCAACGTTTTAACTGATTTTTAAAAATGAATTCTCAAAGCCTATGTAATCTCGCCTGCAGCGATTCCATTCTTCGATCCAAATTCGGAGGCGTGTACGCTTCCGATGAATTGCCTAGGACACTTACAGGCTATTCATGTTTTATTGTAAATTTAGATTCTAGGGCGAAGCCTGGAAGCCATTGGGTTGCGTTAGCCTTTAGGAACAACACTTGTTTTTACTTTTGTAGTTTCGCTTCAGTTCCAAAGAAGGGTAAGATTTTTTAAACTTCATCAAACAGAATTCACAGAAACTGATGTGGAACAAATGTCGCTACCAAAGCGATACGTCCTTTACCTGCGGTCAATTTTGTCTTCATTTCCTATACAAATTTGTGAGAAAGCAGACTTTATCACCTCTAGATTCGAATAACAATGCATTCAACGAAAAGTTTATTCAAAGATTTGTAGCTAAAGATTTTCGCCTACAAAAGTGTTGTTTGACGCCACACTCAAATCAAATATGTCATACCTATAAATACCGACATAAACGTGCTTGAACACGTTTTCAACATTTTTCTCATCATCTTTTGCATTCTAATTACAACATGTATGGAAGGAGGAGGGGTCGCTGCTGATACAGAATGTATAAAAGGAGGCAACACAAGCTGCAGAACTCTCATTACTGCTTTTAGTAATTCACCAAAAAGCAATGACTCCCGAACCGAGATATGGTTTCATGTACCTAAAGTGCGCCAGCCCCTCTGACGCTTATCTGATCCATTGTTTCACCGATTCTCTGTACGACAATATGATCTCCTGTGTACAAGCTGCCACATCCTATTCCATGGACACAACGGATTCCGACTGTAAAATGAAAATAGCCTATTTTAAGATTTTGAACAATTCTGCTATTGTGCGCGAGCTGCACAATCCTTCAGTCTACAGACAAGTATTTGATTGCACAGCATAATATGAAACTGAACATCATGACTCAAAGACAGTAACTAAATGTGCAAAATGAACAAAGTGAATATTAGTTCTATGTATTATACGCAAGAAAACTGATTGTTACACTCTACATAAAAATATTGTTCTGTAACAAATGCACTGATAACTGTTATATATTGTAAGCATAAAAATGATTGTAACACTCTATGTAATAATATTGATATAACCCCTTGAATAAAAAATTATTTTCCGGAATAAACTGTGTTCGTTTACTTTCGAGTCGTGTCTTCATTATGCATGTTGCAATGCTGTTACGCAAGATTTCCTGCTAGATATGTTTTTCTTTCATTTCTTCCTTGAAGATTTACGCAAGATTTCCTGCTCGGTATGTTTTTCTTTCATTTCAACCTTGAAGATTAAACGCGCAGACCCCCTCTGCTATTTTTTCCCTGTCTTACATAAGAGTTGTTTTTGAATAATTAGATTTGTAAAACAACTGCGTTTTTAAAAATTTGTCCTTCATTTCGAGTATAAAATGTCAATCTGGCTTTCAACCTTTGTCTAGTCTGTTCCTGAAGTTCCTAACGTGCTACATTTTTTTTTTGGATCAGTCCGCGTCTTCTTACCGCCTTCTTCTTGATTTCTGAAGTTCTTTTGGATAAACTCGTTCCTTCTCTCCTCCATGGAAAATGGTGAGTAGAATTTGTATTTTTTCCTTTTCCGCTTAGATACATTTCGTTGAGAGCTTTTTTCTGTATTGCTTCATAAGTCTTCGTTTTTAAAATTTTCTAGAAAGCTTTGATTCCTCTTGCGCCAAAAAAAGAAAATTTAACGTAGACTTATCAAAAGAGAGTGGCGGCCTGTCGAGTAAAATAGCAACTCCCTATTCGTTACATGTTGATCAAATCCCTGTTCTTCTAGAAGGGATAACACACATTCAGGAACATCTGAAATCTATGTAATAAATTTACGTGGGAGTAGGGAGATATTCAAACTTCTCCTGATTTGTGTATACATTAGAATTGTTCCCAAGTCGGCTTAACTTTTAAAAAGTGTGTGCGTTTAAATTTTTTCTAACTTACGGAAACACACACACACACACAATGATCTTTTGCATTCTTTCAAAAAAAATATACTTTGGAAACTGTTGTTCAAAATAAAGTGTCTGTTACTGCCTATTACGATAAAAAATTTGTTTGCGAAGATGGCATGCATACATTGTCTTATGGTCACAAAGATATTTAATATTGTTTTCTGTATTGTAGAAAGGGTTGGTTTTAACTCAATTTGTGTATATGTTTCTACAAATTATCTCCCTACTCCTATGCTTTGCTTTGTGGCTGCTTTTTTTATTGAATGTGTTTTTGTATATTCAACTTTTAATATGCTCTTAGTTTTTAAAATGTGTTTTTGTACATTCAACTTTTACTATGCTCTTCGTTTTTAAAATGTGTTTTTGTATATTCAACTTTTAACATGCTCTTAGTTTTTAAAATGTGTTTTTGTGTATTCAACATTTAATATGCTCTTAGTTTTTAAAATGTGTTTTTGTATATTCAAGTCAACTACCAATACAACTCAGTTTAATTTCTTGTGAAATCAAAGACACGAAAGACGTAAACACTATAATCAGTCAGTTTCTTTGTGTTTGCTTGCTTTTCTGTGCCTTACATTTTGAGAGGATTAGGACGAATCATATGCAAATCGTTTTTTGCGTCTGGTTCTGTGACAACCTCTGTTAACCACTTAACGGTTTTCTTTACTTAGAAATGTTTATTGTTCATTACCATCTAAATAAAGTCACAATGCTAATTTGTAAAAAAAAAAACAATTTTCATTAAAAATTCCTTCTGTCATTAATTTGAATTTGAGTTTCGTTTATGGTGCAAGAGCCTTAATTCGACCATGCTGTAATAAAATCAATCGAAAAACAAAAGTGCAAGTAAGAATGTACTAATTTTGGATATCAAATGACAGAATAAAAACTGTTAAGTGGTTATATAAAAAAAAACGAAGGTCAGATCCGCATGCCTCATGGCGGCCTTGGAAATGCGGACAACGCTTTACTAATTTTCTTTCGACTAACTCGTCACGTTTCCCCTCTCTGCTTTGCAGAGTAAACCCGTTTTCACTGCAGTGCTTTTATTCTTTAAGACGTGCGATGGTGGTGTTTTGGTGTGAATTGTTTCCCCTCCAACTGTTTTTGTCGCGATTTGATCATGCGGTGTTTTAATGGAACACTGTTTTCATATCGTGCGGTGTTTTACTGGAAATTGTTTTAATGGACACTGTTCCAACGGTTTTTGCCGGCGATTTGATCATGCGGTGTTTTAATGGAACACTGTTTCAAAATCGTGCGGTGTTTTACTGGAAATTGTTTTAATGGAGACAGTTTTAAAATCGTGCAAACATATACTACTTGCAAAATAAACAGCAATGTAAGGTCTATTGACAATAAAATTTTATGCAGTTTATTTTCACCATCCTACACCTTATGAACAAAAATATCCTCTTTATCATCCAGCTACTTCCAAGAAAGAAATATCATATCATTTCGCAGTTTCATGCTGTTAAGCTAAACTGTTTTAAATTAATTTACCCTATAGTATTTACTACAGTAATAAGAAAAAAAGATTTATTTTCTATAAACTTTTACAGCTCAGGGTATGTCGGTATTTCTCTTCTTAAATTTCAGTATCCAATACGGGCGTCATTCCAAAATTTTTGAGATACATCTAGGTTTTTAAATTTATGCTTACAAAACTTTAGGAGGTCTCAGAGTAGTGCTTTGAACAAAAAGTAGTACAACTACAAAGTAGCACTTTTGTAGATGAATTTTGCGCAGATTAAATGCCTCAAACTATTCATTCCTTGGATTTGATGGAAAAGTGCATTTATTGCCACATCAATCTCTTTTTCTGAATGAAAACTACGTCCACACAAGTTCTTTTTTAGATTAAAAAATAATCAAAAGTCACGCATAGCTAGATCCGGAGAATAAGGTGAATCTTCTATCATCCGGTTGTATGGAAAGATGCATTGTTATGGGGAAGCATTAGTCCCCTAACATTCACTTATTAGAGAATTTCTAGAAGATATTTAATGGTATATCAGTTTGTTGTTAATGTCTTCTGTCCTTCCATTAATGCTTTGACCAATCCCTTACTTCTGAAGAAAACATCATACATTATTTTTTTTTCATTTCTCGTTGTCTTTTCACCATTGTCGGCGTGGTATAATCTTTTAAGTCCCATATTTTGCTTTCTTGACGTGTTGGGACGTCAAAAATCATATGTACGCATTTCATCTTCCGTTACAATTTTAGAAATGATGCGGTGACCCCCATCATTTAGCAATTTAAGGGTTTCTTTAATGATTCTGACACGCTCCTCCTTCTGGTGCTCAGTTAGGTTATGAGGAACCCAACACAAACTTTTTCATATGTATTTCTAACTTTTTATGGTACAGAGAAACCAAGAAAATTTTTCAATGTGTTTGTAATTTCCTCTAAGCCTTGAAATCATTCAAACTTCTCTGTAAATTGTGTGTTGAATCTGAAGGGCCGTCATTTACACAAAATAGATCGAAAATAAAATACAATGTATGGCAAACCTAAAAATATGTATTAACTAGTGACAGAAGTAACTAGTAACATAAGAAGTAGAGAGTAGTAGAGAAGTAACTAGTGACATAAAACTAGTTTTGTGACCTTTTACTGAATCAGTAATGGGAACTCGTTTGTATTCCACAGTGTGGTATAGGAGTGCAGCACTTTTTTAAGATGATGGTATTATTAGTTAACTTTGTATCTTAAAAAAATGATAAATTTTACTATATATATATAAATTAATGAATATAAGAGTTAAATAAAATTGTGGAAGTTTAATTCAATTTAATTATTGAGCTAATTTCATATCATCTATCGCTGTACACATACAAACAAGCACATTTAATTTTAGAATCAGTTTAACGAGTCAAATGAACCCTATCACACTTTCCTACAATTTTTTTCAAGTCAAGAGGGAGATGACATGTGGAAATTCTCATCATTGCCCTTCTGTCATCTAACTTGCCCCTATAATTACTCCGGGTCGATCTTTATGCAAGAAAACCTTTGCTCACAAATATATGTCGACCCAAACATGTAGAACATTTCCTGTCTATTTGATTTTCTGACAGCATTTGCGGGCCGCTATTTCCCCACCCTTGCACTAAGTAACAAGCGCCATACCTGAACCAAAGTAAACAAAGCAGTTTGCTGCCACTCGCAGAGTTTAACCCTCCTAGCGGTTTGAACGTCTTTTTCCGCACGTCTAGAGATGCTTCGAAAACGCACCACACGTCTTTTTCTGACTTCAAGAGAGTGCTTCAAAAGCGGGTAGGCCGTGTTTTCCTGAAATCCTTTCCCCTCTTTTATGGTTTAACACCATGAGAGATAATTAGGGAGGGTTGCGACGACACAATGGTCACTGACAGGAAGTTTTATGGCTCTCGGGGAAACCTGTGTTTTGACCCTGAAGCAATCGTAAAAAAGTTGGGAAGAATTTCTTTAAACCCCTTAGTGAACGAACTATAAGTTAGTGTTTGTAATTCAGCTTCATTTGAGATATTATTGCGTTTGAATTAAATAAATTCTTTTTGTACTTTTAGCAATTTAACTTTTTTTTTTATCAAGTTTTGAAAAATGTTCCAACGTTTAAATAAAATATTATATAACTCACTTTTGATTTTATATTAATTTGAAGTTTTAATAAGTTGGGACTGTAATCTGCTATTTTATATAGTTGGACAAATAACTTTTTAAGTATATTCTCTTTGCTTGATTAACTCGTATTATTTTCTTCATCTTAAAATGATGAAACGGAAAATTAAGTTTTTTAAATATATAAATCTCTATATAATATCTAGAACTATATTTAATTGCTTCATTTTTCTTCTCTTAACCAATGTTTTCAGTTTTTAAACCATGATTATTTCATTATAAGGTGTCAAAAAAGTTAATAAGAAACCGAACGCTTCAAATTTTAAAACCTTTTAAACTTTCCAACTACTAAAAATGAATAATTTTTAAACTTTTGCATCAAATTATTGGAAAAAATTCTTACGTTTTCATAAAAATAATAATGGAAAAACTAATTCAGATCCATTATTTTTATTTTATTTTAAAGCCAGATGTTCAGGGTGCGTATTGTTACAATACACCAAATTATATTTGAATTTTAAAAAAATGCTTGAGTTTCAGTTTACTTCAGAGAAAACATGAATGAGGGGTTTTTTTATACCGATTCATATTTTTAACCTTGAATATTTGAATAAATAGTAATTAAAAATATTCGGATGCATTTACAGTTGACATTTACGCATATAAATAAATATAAAGGTAAATTTTTAATTTTTTTTAAACATATTTGTTTATGCCAAATTTCTAAATATTTATTTTTTAAAGCTAACTGAAGAACAAGTAATTAAAATCTGGATATTTATTATAATTAACCATTCAGAAAATATCCAGATTTTCATACAAAACTA
This sequence comes from Trichonephila clavata, assembly GCA_019973975.1. NCBI lineage: Eukaryota > Metazoa > Arthropoda > Arachnida > Araneae > Nephilidae > Trichonephila > Trichonephila clavata. The sequence goes on along the minus strand of BMAO01005123.1, from coordinate 13,934 downwards.
GGAATTTTATATTAGAAATTGTATTTGAAATTTCAGAAAAAAATATTTATGTATCGTGCACATACTCAGTTAAAAATTATTTACCATAAGTACTAACAATTCTTCGAATAAAATATTAAATTAAATTTTTAACATAAGAATCTTAAGCATTTTAATGCATTTCGTAAATTTCATACAATTCGGTTAAAACTGTATGTTAAGAGCAAAAGTTATGCTGAAAAATTTGATGAATATGCAATAAATTTTTAAGTAGAAGCAATACTGAGAAGCTAAAACACAGGAATGGAAATTATGATCATATCTATAAGAGTTTTTGAAATATCTGTTTTAAAATTCAGAAAAATCTCTGCATTAAGTTATACTTAATATTAATTAAAAAGTCAACATAAATATAATGTAATGTTTGAAGACGCGTTCATGTACTATTAAAAAAATTATAAAGGGCATTGTTGCGAATGTTAAGAATTTCAAATAATTTTAAATTCAGATTTTAACAGATTGACGTAGAAGAAAAAAACGAACATCTAAATACATGATGCAGTCTGCAATACATAACCTTGATAAACAGAAGACGGCATTTTCACTTGCTAGAGCAGAGCTGGTTTAGATAGGGGTGAGCTGGGCAAAAAGTGAGGGCCCAGCAGTTTTGACGGGTGCCGCACAAGAAATTGCAGTTTTCAGGAAAAATCATAATAATTACAAATACAAAAATAAGTCTTGCAGTTTTTTCATACATTTTTATTAACACGAATTGGGAATTTATTTCTAATATACTTTCCCCTCAGGGGGCTCGCCTTCTTTAGGTGAGTACGGGTGTCACAATCCCGAGGTGCCCTAGTGATCTTTTCCTTTTTCCACGGGGTTTACTGTCTTTGGTAAACACGAGCTTCACGAACCCGGGGTACCCAAGTGATCCTTCTCTATTTTCGACCCTCTTTCTTGTCATTCAATTCATTCTTTCTTTCTCTCTTCCCGTCTAGACCACAGATATTAAAACAAACGTTTGGCGCAGTATAGCCGAAATCGGCTCTTGCGCCAATAAACCCCAAAATCACTCACTCCAATATACTTTGTTGTGTTTCACAATATTTAAGGTAACAAACCATAGTCCTTCAGATATATTTGTTCTACTTTTCGTAAGCCGTACTCCTATTAAAACTTGTGCTTCCGAAATACACCTTCTGTAATCTGAAGAAATTATATAAACTATAACGGTTAATTTTAATTTATGCAAATTATTAAATGTTCCTATTTAGCCATTTCCATCCAAACAGTTTACATATGAAAAAAATATTCGGATTCACCCATTCATTAGGAAATTGTATGATTCCAGCAATAAGTTTTATTTTTTACCGAATAGTATTGCGTCACTTCGGGGATACCTCTAACAGAAACGTTTATATGCTATCGATTGCAAATTAAACATTTTCCCTTCAATTGTGTTTATTTCAGAATGATCTTTGATTTATTTTATTCATGCAATACAAGATTTAAATAAATTACTTTTTTCTTGTCAAATGTATTTGCTTAATAATATATATATTTGTGTATTATATTAAAATTTTGAACTACCCAAAATTATATGTTTTTCTTCCTCTAAAAACTCTTAGTATTTTAGAAATGGTCTTACAATCCGTGTACGGTTTACATCTTCTAAAATGAAAAATATATTTTTATAACTGAATTTTTGTGCCTCGTTTATAAAAATAAAATATTGCTTTGGGCGATAGCTTATAAATGTACTTAAATAAGTGGAGGAACAGTATTTTCACATAATATGAATATTTTTGACTGGGGTAAGTCAGATATTTATATTTCAGTTTCTTTACAATTTGAATAAAAGTTGTAAGCAATTTTATGAAGAGGATATTGAGTATAAACTACTTGGCTATTTAAAAGTAAAATGTTTTATTTTGATACCCCACAGCTCACATTCTAAAATAAGACTCATTTACAATCATATGATCAGCTTTGGTGATATTTAAATTTTCAAAAATACTCTACATGTACGAAAACATTCTTTCAAAACCATACATCACATCTCATTCTCTGTCTTCTCCACAGCAGGCATTATTTTTTTATACTCAAAAAATTTAATACAGCATTTCCGAATGTTATTTTTTTTAAAAATTAATATGAATACACTGCGGAATTGTCGGTTAGCTTCACTGAGCAAAATTGTTTTAAGTGTACTGTTTTGAAAGACAAAATTAATTGGGAGAAGTTTTTCTCTCATTAGAATTTGTAATGATTGAATTGTGGGAAAGTTGTATTTATCGGTAAATTTTCCGTTAACTCTAAAGAAACTGAAAAATAAAAAATTAAATTTTAATAACAAATGGTTAGAAATACTTTTACATTTTGAAGAAAAATATATTCCCCCATTAATTTTTTCCGAAAAATTAATTTAACATAAAAACATTATTTATAGGATTAAAATATATATAAATTAAATGTATTGAAATCCCTCTTTCTGTTACTTTAAATTTAAAATATAATTGAATAGAAGAAGATTGATTTCATTTCATAAACATAATCGTCGTATGTAACGATACTTCATTTATTCTCTTATTGTTTAAAAAGAGAGAGAGAGATGGTAAATTTTACTCTTTTTTTACATAGTTACTTTTTAAAAAAAAACATTACGATGTATTTGTGTTTTCTTAGTTTCAAATTCCACAATAAATACAAGGTACTTTTTCCTGGTTTAAATCGTTAGTGCAAAATAGTTTATTTTTCTTAAATTATTTTTTTTTTAATTTTGTTTTGTTTATAAAATAAACAAGTATTTTTCAACTTTTGTAACAAGTTTCTTTCTTTCGAGTTTTTATTTTTTTTAACTCTTCACTTTTATTTGGACTTAACCGATCAAACAACCACTGGACTCGCTTTTTCCCCTCAAAATTCGCACAAGGCAACGTCACAGCTATGAACGAGTTTTCTCCCGGTTTTAAAGCAACAAAGAGGCCGAACTGAGTAATAAAATCTCCCACCCTGTAGACCTCCCATGAACTTTAAGGGGGAAAGGAATTAAATGTGTTGCACTTTCGAAGGAATTCTCAAGAAAGAAGTAAACGCTTTCGGAATGATTTTTCAGGACAAGACCAAACACTCAGAGGGGTAAATTTCGAGCTCGATAAAACTTGTAATGCTTGTCGGCTCTCTCTTCCCTCTAATCCCCCTTGTCTACTCTCGGACCCGGCTAGATGTGTGGGAGGAACTGAATAATCAGTAAACATGATTCACTCTAATTATTTTATTATCACCAAAATATCAAGCAAGCACAGTAATAATCTAATTAAGACAAACAATTAGATAGCAAAGCGTGGAGGTGAGACTCGTTAGCCTGGGGATAATAATATGGACCCTCAACTGATTCCCCGATAACCCATACAAGCTCAATATAACCTACGTCGCGCGCACTAATAAGCTAAACTTCTATTTAAACAAGGATCACGATACCTGTACTTTTATGGCCATGAGTTCGATCCTTATCCGGATTTAATCACCGTCGAGTGATACTCTTTTAGACTTCTTCAATTGATAAACTCCGATTTGCACTTAATAATTTCACGACCCTTCACTCACCAACTAACTCTCCAATCTCTGAATACAGAATTTATATAATATACTTAATTTGCATAATCACATTTCCGTCCTTCGGTGAAAGTAGGTTGGTAATATTATTGCCCCAGAAAGGTCCCCAAGGGTTTAGTTATAGACGCGTATAGATCCGTCACAAACTTATAACATCCTCTTCATATTTCCAAAGTTATAAGACATTTACGATATATTTTTTTTAGAAATTATTAAAAAATGTCTGAAATCGAAAGTGCCCGGTGACTTTTGGCAAAATAATACATGCCTTTTTTTTATTAGACTTACCTGTAAGTGTTTTAAAAAGAAAAAGGATTCCTCAAGATACATATGTGTGAATGCTTGGCGTGCAATGACTGCAGGGGGAAAAAACCCCATAATTTTTAACTCTGAATAGATGATGTAGACATGCCCGATAACGTAATTAGCATGAAAAACATTCCTTTATTTTCGTTCGTTCTCATACATGATAATAATGATTGTGAATACAAATTTTATCAAAACTTCATAAGCCACATTAGTTTATTTTGTGATTTATATCTCACTGGAAAAATTTATGATTGGTGGATCGTTTTTTAACGTCGCATCTGAAAGCCGCATGACAGTTATTGGCAACGGACCTCATTATTTTTAACCTAGGTCAAACGACACTTGGATGGGGAACCCTCTCTTCAAACCTTTACACTACGCTAACATAAGGACCTTGAGTTTCAGAAGATGGGACGTACATATGTATCTCTTTCTGGTGGATCTTTAATAAGGATTCGCTTTCCATTTCGTTGTCTGACAACCTAATTTGCAGCATAGAAAGTCGATGACACTAAGGCATTACTGCCAAAAGCGGGCACATTGCTTATTAGAACCCATTTTTGTAATGTTTCCATGACATTTTTCACATAAACTACTACTTTCTCCAAGAATGTTATTTGCTATTAAGGATGTTTTGCTGTAGTTGTTATGTTAAGTCATGGTGGTCACGGTAGCCTAGTGGTCAAAGTAACGAACTAGTGGCCGGTGTGTCATGAGTTCGAGTCTAGTACCTCTGAAGACCCGCCGTGTAAGATGCGAAGTACGTTAAATCTGTCGAAGCTCAAACACCCTCCCGATGGTGTGGTGTGGAAGTTAGGAGATGACAGTGCCGGCTCAGGTGGCATCCTCATCCCTTGACCATGGTTCAAAATTCACGAGGTACTGTAGTAGCTGGATAGTACGACGCTAATATTCACTTACTCGCTATCATGTTTGTGTTAACTTTATTCAAATTTCTGAGTACCATTTAATAAATCTATTTTGTACAAATATGCTCCCAAATTTATGTTTCTGTGCCCATTCGTTTTCAAGTTAAATGCAAAAAGTATGTTGCACCCTTACTTTAGGAGGTTTTTAATGTGTAACATCTTTACTCTCGGTTGCTGGATATTTCTATGAGTGATTTCGTGAAAAGGGACGGAAAGGTGTAACAAGAAGTCGGGAAAGCGCGCGTGATTTGATCTGACGAATCAGCGCGCTTGGTGGTGTATCTTCGCTATCCTCGAATCGGGGTCCAACTTTAGTAGCCATCAAGGCACCAGTCTTTTTTATATTGTTAAATTTTAGCATTTTAAAAAATTCGAATTCAGAAACATGGTTTCGTTTTCTTGACTCTAAATCCGCTTCGCACATAACAGCAAGTCTTATTAGACTTCGTCCAGGATAAACTTGCGATTCTTGCACTCAATTGTCAAAGTCTCGGGGCTCGTTGTGTGTGAAATCTGTGGTTATATTTATATGTGTAAGCTATATTAATAATTATATTTACTGTCTGACAAAGTTCATCATTCTTAAAAAAATACCAGTAAGTAATGAGGAATTAGTCGACTAAATATTTTAGGTGGCCTATATTATTATATAGGCCACCTTTGGTCATCCATACCTGCCTAATTCGATAGATATCCTTTTGAGCTTTCTGCGCATATAATTTTATTGCAATAAAACCCCTATTTCATCCCCCTTCCCCATTTCACGTTTTTAAAGAATTTTAAAAAATTTAAAATCGTCTTCTCACCGAGGATTTTTGAATCTCTGCTTTGAAACTCAAACCATAGGTTATCCTTGTCATGGTAAATTTTTTTTTTTTTTGTCCAATTTGTTCTATGGTAGTGGTAGATTCGTCGCTAAAATTTTAAAAAAACCAAGTTAATCCTATGGGGTTTGAAGGTTTGGTGACATCACGAACTAAGCGAGACGGGATGATGATACTTGAGGAATCCCCCCCCCATCTTCGCTTAGTTCGAAGTTATCTATGTTCGTTCACGACATTGATGCACCCCCCCCCCCCGGGAGTTAGGTTCGTTATTTCTTTCTGCCCTACCTCCACCCCATTTGCATCTACAGGACCAGGACCTGCTGTGTTCGATTTGGCTCCTTTTTCTCTGCAAACAGGTTGGGTTTTCCAGTTTCTGGGTGCCCCATTGATATTTTATTTAACTATTTTAATTTTTTTAAATCGCACACAATCGTTTTTTTGTTTGTTTTTTTTTGATGTCACACTTGGAATATTCACGGCCCATCCATGTGACCTATCTAACAAGGTGCTCAGCTAGCTACTACACCATAGTTATCATAAGAGTCTCCACTCTTCCCCAAATTAAACAAGAATAAATATATTTGATAAAAAATTGCATTGCTCATTGAGTTAATTGAATTAAATTTTCATTAAAGATACAATTATTCGATAGAAAATTATTTCCAATCATACTCGATTCATTTTTTTCAGGATGTGAGTTACTATTGCGTATTTACCACGATAATGTGCCAGATGTTACACATTATATGAGACTACTGTGTGAGGCTCCTTGAATTTTTTTCACCCTCACCTCCCTTGTCAAATCTAGAAAATTATTTGCTGCAATGTGACTTTGCTAGTGCTGCCATCTGTTGCCCTAAGAGAGAAATGATACTTGAGAGGTGAAAAGAAATTTTTACATATTTTTTATTACTTTTTATCATTTTTTTTTACAATTAACAAAATTTTTGGAAGCCTTAATAAAAGTTATATATCGGTCGATATCTATTCCTGACTGCAGTCTTCAAGCCTCTTGTTATATATCCTAATAATAGTAAAATAAAACTTCTAATCTAGAGCATTTCACTTTACACATAATAAATTAAAAACATAAGAAACTTTTACTTTTTCTTTCAAGGTTTTTAGCCAGCTCAGCCAATAGCCTTTGAGTTGCTTTATAGTGCAACTTTTATTTAATTCTCACTGATCATTTCATTCCGACTTTGAGGACATAACCTCGTGTACCATTTTAACACGCTTTTATAAGTTTCACTTGTATGTAACGGAATCTTTGAACTCGATTTTTACCCAATTTTAAAGGTCAGATTAATTCGAAATTTTGCACACTTGTCAAGGACCGATGACAATACAATAAATTCATAGTTTTGTTTTATTGTCCTTATCAAGATCATCAGGAATAACGATATCCAGATTTGGTGACAATTCTATATACCATTTCCAGATTTCGTGACTAATTCCATATACCATTTTACACTTGTTAATACAAATAAAACAACAAAAAAAGTTTTTATGTGAGAAAGGGAAGGATGGTGCGTCTCAGCAATTTCTTACCATAATATGAATATTTTTTCTGAAAACAGAAATTTAAAAAAAGACTCGTGCATATGAAAAAAATAATTTATATTCTAACTGCTAATTTTTTTAAAAATTTTTGTAAAGCAATACGTTTAGAAGTCATAATACGAATTAACATTATAGCAATTCGTTTGAAAGGTCATAATACGATTGACACATAATATTACCATGTTTTTATTAACTCGCTTTCTTAAATGTCTGTCCTAGTGGAATTTTGTAATTGATTTTAAACAGACTTCCCGATGAGCTAGATACTTGAAATTTGGAACATTGTTCAGAAGTGGATGACAATAAATGAAAATGTGAAAGAAGGAGAAAAAAAGAAAAGAAAAGGAGGAGTTTTAAACCTTTTAGTCCGTTATAAAAACACGGTATATTAAAATTATTTTTTAATTCGAACTTTTTCTTCTTAACTCACTTATATTTGCTTAATCTGTATCTATAGAGACGAGATATTTGAAATATAATGATACGGGACTCATCCGAAGCCCCGTAAACGGTGAGAATAAATACCCTTCAGACCCGTTAATTAATGTCCATTGAAGAGCAAGACTAATTCCAACAGCCACGTAATTCTCCGGCTCCAAATATCAATATCAAGGATAAATTCAATAATGAATAAATGATAGTTTAAAAAACTAAAAAAAACACACTTTTATTGTAGATCGAACTAAAAAATGAAAATTATTTTATAGTTTTAAGAAAACGAAAAAACACGCTTTTATACTGAATCGAAATAAAAAGTAAAAAAAAATAATTCTTAATATAGGAAATATTTTTTTTTTTTTTTTTTGCTTTTTAGTTCGATTTAGTATAAAAGCGTGTTTTTTTTAGTTTTCTTAAAACTATAATTTATTTCATTTGTGACTGAATTAATCCATTTTTTTTCCTTTAGCGCAAACGCTTTTTTATCAGGAGAGGTCTAGTGTCATTGGAGTGTTCTGAACAGAGTGTTATTTTACAGTCCACTAAAAGGCGAGCGAAGATGCCACTTGGTGCATGCGATCCTGAGACGTTGTATTAAGCGCACTGCGGATACTTGTGAAGTTTGCTTTATTGACGCTTCCATCTGCGATTGAACCCCGCAGAGTGGATGTGTAACCATTGATAAAGAAGCTGCATACACTTTTCAGCTCCTCTACTCCCATAATATATTTTGTACTTAAGATAATTTGTGTTATTATTATTTGAGTTACAGAAATTAATTGTGATGAGCTTTGTTCAAAAATGTTTAAAGACGCGGGAAAAATTCATTTGCAGCTTGCTGCTGCAGAACTGAGAGAGATAAAATGACGAATGTAGATCTCATTAATATTATAAAAAATACTGAAAAAAAAACAAATGTGAATTTGTATCCAATCTTATAGAAGGGATAATTGAGGACCGGAAAGTAGAATTAGAAATACACGGAAAAATAATAAAAAAACTAGATTTACAGTTAGTATAAATTAAGCTAGAGAGAAGGAAAGCTGAATAGTATTGTCATGCCTGCTAAAAACCAAAGATGGCAATTCGGAAAATAAGATAGGATTCTCTGGATTCATCAAAATCTAATAAAAGTCTCAAATGATTAAAATTCAAAATAATCTTAAAAAATTTAATCTTCTTTCCCCCGTCCCTCTTTTTTTTTTTTTTTTTTGAAAATATCATGAAAACAAAAACCGTATTAGAAGGAATTTCAAGCAGAAATTCTTTGGAATTTTTTAGGTTAGAGAGAGCTTCAAAAGTGACTTTTTACACAAGTGATAATGATTCTGAGTGATTTTGGTAAGATAAGAAAAATTGTTTTAAGAGAGTTCGAACCAATTTCTCAAATCTCCCGTACTTGAAACAATTCAGAAAAACTCCTAGACAAGCAAATGAATGTGCCAATTGCTTTACGACTGACAACGAGACAGAGCTTTGACTGCTGTTTAAAATTACGAGAACTGTCTGTTTTTGAAAAACTAAAGGAGCACCTGATAGGGTCTCCTTCTCCAAACTTCCCTACCATGCCAATCGAAGGACTTAAAGTCTCGACAGATTTAACGTGTTTCAGCTCCTCTACACAGCGGCTGTTCATGGATACCAAGGCTTGAACTCATGACTCGTTGGACAAGAGCTCGTGACAATAACCATTACAAGAAAGTACGGAAAAATGTACAGTAAAAATGTCATTAAGGGATGATTCAATATTTTAAAGAAAGTTCAAAGGCATTGCCCTTAAGAAATTTAATTCGCCGAGGAGAATCACTTTTTAAACGATTATGAGTATTTAGCATTTTATAGCACACGAATACGAAATATTGGGTCTCATAGCAGAAATTTTAGTGTGATGAAGAAATAGGTACACAATATAATACGCATATATATATAATACTAGCAGTTACCCATCCGCTTCTCTGGGTATTTCATGATGTTATATATATATATATATATATATATATATATATATATATATATATATAATCAAAATTTCTCTACAAGAGAGAGATTAATTAACATGATTAAACCTGAAAAGAATTTTAATTGCAAGATAACCAGACAACAGAATTTAAAAGGAGATATGAAAAATTGAAATTACAGAGTTAAATATAAAAATATAAAAGAATGGATGCTACAGTATTATCAACATTGCTGACTTAGGACAGCTTATATACGAAACAATTTCTCTATAAAAAAGTATATCTTACACTATTAAAATTCGAAGGTAAACAAACGTATCTATGTATCTATGTATCTATGTATGTGCGTCTATCTTCTCACGAACAGCACCACGCAGAAAGTCGCGGAAGGTACCAAAAGATCGGGAATTTTCCGGGGAAGCCGTATTGCCTATTTATATTCCGATATTGTAATTAGTTAAAAAGATATTAATTAAAAACCTTAAAACGCCGAATTATTTTACTCCTGCCGGTTGCTTACTTGGCGGAACTTCCCTTCCGTTTCGGCCGAGCGGTAATCTTACGTTTTCCACCATATTAAAATTGTCATCCGATTTTCGGTGTCGAAATTAGACAAAAAATAATTACAGAATCGGAAAGATCATTTATTTCGCCACGACACGGTGTAATTTTTTTGTAAAATAACGATATTTTCTATTTTTTTCGAATTTTTTAAAATAGTGTTAAAACTGATGCGTTTTTATGAAAATTATTTCTAAATCGTTGGGTATGAATTACTTTTCGTGTTATTAAATCGATATTCTACACTAATTAACTTCAAGCCTTTCTCTTTTAGATCCATTCATTTAAAAAATAAAATTCACAAAACTTTTTTTTTTATAGAATTTTTAAAAAGTAGTCTTAATTTTTACTTCACATTGAATAACTTCGTCATTTATGAAGGTAATCTCACAAAACCTTTTTTCCGTGTGTACAGTAATATTATCCGTAACATATACGGAGATTGAAAAAATTGCTTCAAAATTACGGATCCCCTCAATTAAAAATTAAATTCAATTTGAACCGACCAATCATTATTATTGCCTATTTTCTGTTCTGTTACTAACCTGCGTGGCGTGGTTGGCTAACGCGCCGCTTTCGCGAAGTATCTTAATTCTTTCTTATGTCTGGGTTCGATTCTAGCGAATTTCATTTTGTTCGTTTCTGCTTATTTTTCCCACGTAAATTAATTTTACTGATAAATACTTATTTTAACATGATCCTCTGTTATTTTAATGTACTTTTCATTTTTTTTTTTTTTTTTTTTTGCCTTAAAAAAGGTTTTTTTCTGATTTTTAATCATTCAAAGTAATTTCTATCTTTTTCAACAATTCCTAACAAGAAGCTTTCATTTCTGTTTATTTTTCCCACGTAATTTTTCAGTGCTGCCATTATTTAAGCAAACAGAATGTCACAATTAATTGCTAAATGAATATTTTTAATCAATTTTAATGTAAAAATATTAATAAGTTATAGTTTTGTATTTTATAAATATCGATGAATTTAAAAGAAAATGATTTTTAAAAAGTTCATTGATATTTAGAAACAGTGATTAAAAAAGTAAAATGCCGAAAACTATATGTCACAATTAATTGCTAAATGAGCATTTTTAATCAATTTTATTAAAAATAATTAATAAGTTAGTTTTGTATAATATAATTTTTTCCGAATACGTGTTTAAATAATTTTAACACAGAGTGGAATGAAAAACTATAAAATTAAAATTAAAAAAATTAAATGTTTTTATCAAATAGTATTCTTTTTTTTTTAATGTTTTTTTTCAGTGAATGTTAGCATATAACTAGGTTTTCCCCCCAAAGTGGATTTTTAACACTTATATATGTTTAATTAAACATCCAAATGTTTCAAGAGCTATCTGTAGAATTTTTTTTATTAGTATTTATTGATAATGGATTTAAATTAATATATTTTTTTAAAATTAAAATGCATTCAATGCATTTCTGAGATTCATTTAAAATATTTATCAGTATCGAAATTTTTGTTCTCTTTCATAAAACTTATAGTTTACTTTAAAATAATGCGTAATTGCATGAAACTTCCCCCCCCCCCCGTGTCAAATATTTCATAAAATTCTCACAATTTTACTTCAAGAATTAAAATAGTAGTGAAATTTTGTAATTTGAAAAATTTATACTTTCTGTTCTTTTTTCAGCATACAACTATTTTTAAAATGCTACAGTTTCGTTTCCGGGAAAAAACTAAAAAAATTTAATGTTTTTATCAGATAGTATTATTTTCTTTTTGAATGATTTTTTCAGTGAATGTGTACTTATAACTAGGTTTTTACATAGTGTTTTTCTTAGCAGTTACATATGTTTAATCAAACATCCAAACGTTTCAAGAGCTATCTGTAGAATTTTTTTATTATTATTTACAGATAATGTGGATTTAAATTAATATATTTTTTAAAATCAAATGAATATTTCTATTATTTCCTTATTAAATTAATTATTTGTTAATAAAAGGTATATCGCCTATTATTTTGGATAAAAATACGTTCTAGAGCCTGGAATAAATATTTGTCCTCAGTGCCAGCCTAGCGGTAGCTAGACCTTCTACTTCAGTTACACAGTATACCTAAGTAAATAAAGTGAGAATGATAGGTTCGCCTAAGCTAAAACAAGCTTCGGCGGTCAGGAGGTGGTGGGGGGAGGTGGAACATAGTTTCCGTAAACGGAAAACAGCTTTTGCGTTTCGTTCTTCAATCCGAAAAGGGGGTTTTCGTTACGTTTAACAGCATGGGGGGGGGGGTGGAATTCTTAGAAATCAGGTAGTATCTTCGTTGCGCTATGAGGCAAACGGTACATGAGGTGAGGCTGGTTCATGAAGTTAGATTGAGAGCTAATCGTTGGGTTGTCATGATTGCAGAATGGAAAGTTGCAGAATGGAAAGTCGAGGAAACATTCGCTATTAGGGTGTGGATGGGTTCAACACAAAGTTCTTCGTGGAGAACAGATCTTGGGATGTACCTGTTTATTATGAAGTCTTTGAATATCATTTAATTGTGTGTTACTGGCAGATCCCCAAATGGGGCATGTATACGTTAAGATGGGGCGAAGATAGGTTTTGTAAATAAATATCCGGTTATTTAAAGAGAGTTTGGATTTCCTTCCAATCAGTACGTTCTAGAGAGAGACATTTTTAAGCTAACTGTAAGTAGCGATTGATTGATTAATGAAAACCTGAAAATTATTTTATTATTTTAGATTCCTAAAAATTATCTATTATTAAAAAATGATGACTTTTTTTTACTCAAGCATCAAAATAGTTTTCTTTTATTGTTTAAATTTATTATTTTTTTACTAAAGCAATATTATTTTCGACATGTCATGAATAGAAACTTGAAGATAAATCTTATATCTGAGAGGAGAGTCAGGGGGAAAATAGATCTACACTCAAATAAGCCACTGTAACACAATGCAGTAGAAAGAGAACTGAAACATGTTTGACATTATTAAGATCTGGAAGATATTTTTTTTTTCGAAAAAGGGAATTGTAGTGACGTTTATATAAAGGAATCACACACATACCAGGAACTTTGATAATGGAAGGTGAATTTCCATGGCAGTATGTTATGCATTCGAAACAAATTTTAATAAAACACTCAAAATACTTAAAACAATCATTTAATAATTTCTTCTTTTATAAAGATAATTGCATGAAACATTTTTCCCGTGTGTCGAATATTTCAAAAAATCCTCACAATTTTACTTCAATATTTAAAATAGTAGTGAAATTTGAAAAATTTCTACTTTTCTGTCTTTTTTCAACATACAACTATCTTTAAAAAGGCTATATTTTCGTTTCCGGGGACAAAAAATTGCAACGAAAGAACTGAAAACTGAGTGAGTGATTTTTTAATTCGCAATGTTTGCCTACTCCAGGGTTATTGGCGATGGACCTCGAAATTTTCAACCATGGTCAAGTGACGAGGACGACACCTGCGCTTTCACAAATCTCTAATAATTAGAACACCACACCAACGCAAGAACAAATTTCGAAAAAGGGAGTTTTAATGACATAGTTAAAGAAATCACTCACATCGCGCACATAAGAGCTATCGGCCTGAGGGAAACACGAAATTTCCATGGGGATGAAGTTATTCACTCGGTAAAAGTCCGTGCAACGCCGGGCTAAGCGGAGAGGAAAGAAACAAAGAAATCAAAGTAATTTCGAAAAATAATATTGGTAGTGTTGAATTTGTGAAGAGAAGGGAAAATGTTAAGCGACAAAGCCATGACACGCACTCACGG
>BMAO01005122.1:0-100176 GCA_019973975.1 Trichonephila clavata | reverse complement strand
TCGCCTCGCCCCTCCCCTATACTACACTTGAGCCGGCTCGAACTCATGACGCGCCGGCCACGAGTCCATTACCTTGGCCATCAGGATACCGCGGGCACTGAAGATCAACAAGACTAAATAGAGATACAACTTGGCTGACAAACTTGCAGGCTGTAATGAGAATTTCAACAAGCACAATCTCACTCCCGATTTAAAAATGAATGCAAAAAAAGTGTCGTAGAGTACATTTGCTTCATTAAATTGACTCTAAAATTAAATGTGCTTGTGTGCTGCCGTTGACAGTAGGAAATTTGAGATTTTAATTAGAATTATCGTCTATTGAGGTAGGTGGCGCACATAAGAATTTTTCAAGGAGGGGGGGGGGGTCCAGAGTCGGAGAGAGAGAGAGAAGTCCACCATTCTCTCGTAAAAGGATTCAATACGCCGCCGAACATATTCTTTTGTTTTTGTTGATTTTCAAGAACAAAAAAACAGTACAAAAATAATTTTTGAATAAATTATTAGCATTAATTAATAAAATTAATTATTAATAACAAATACTTAATCAAATTTTACGTACTATATACGTAAGATTATAATCAATCGAGAAAAAAAAATCAAAGGTTTTTGGGGGTGGGGGTTCCGGACCCGGGGACCCTTCCCCCCTTGTGTGCTTAACTAATTAGGTTTGATATGGATGTTATTGCAAGAAACAAAATAATGATTAAGTACCATGTACAAGTGAAATGATCATGAAAGAAACTTGCATTAGAAGAGTCCTCGTGGAAAGTTTTGAATGAAGGAGAGTTATTAATGCCGCTGTCGCACTATAAAACAACATGCGTCGCTATTTGCGATGGACCTCGTAAAAATTTTGGGCCCTTTTTCTTTAACTACCTCTCCTCACCAATGGGAGAATCTTGAGCTTCGACATATTTAACTGGCCTCTACACGGCGGGTCGTCAAGGGCATCAGGGCTCCTGACACGCTGGCGACGAGACCGCGGCAACATTGGACTATTGCAATCATAAAAGAAAGTTACCAATGTGAACTACTAATTTTAGGAGGAACAATTACAAAGCTATCATCATCATCAGTATTGCACTTCAGATCCAGTGCAGATTTAAGCTCATTTCGGGCTTTGGGTTCAGAAGATCTACGGGCCCTCTGGGCACTTAATGGTCGAAATTTATAACCAGAAAATCTGGTTAGGTTCAGCTTATCCGGGCCCAAGCTTATCAGCTTATCCGCCCCAAGCGCCTAATGGATGAACCGGCTCTGTTCAGATCACTAAGGAATGAAAAAACTTTTGACATATTTAACGATAGGGATATTATATTTTATAATTCAATCTTATTCGCCCTCATTGGTGTGATCGAGAAAGTTGGAGAGTAGAGTGCTAGCTCAGATACCGTCCTCGTCACTTGATCGCAGTTCATATTACGAGGTCCGTTTCTAGTAATCTTGTGTGTAGCTTCGAAAATACGCTATTAATTCAAAAATTTTGGCCTAAGTTTTGAAGAAGGATAATTTCTTACTATTTACCTTTTCAGTGAGTGAATATTAACGTCGCACTGTTCAACTACACGAGGGCTTTTGGTGACGGACCGCGAAATTTTGAACAATGGTCAAGTGACACGGACGACACCAGAGCTGGCACCCCCTCCCCCTCTCCTAACTACCACACCAATGGGAGGACATTTGAGGACTCTCGACAGATTTAATGTGCATCTCTCCCCTACATGGCGTGTCTTCAGTGGTACTGGGCTCGAACTCATGACACGCTAGCCATGATTCGATGCCTTGACCACTTGGCTACCGCGGCCACATTTACCTCTTCAGAAGCTGTCTGTATTATCTGAGTACAAAGCCTTCTTTTTTTTTTTTTACCTTTAGAAATGTAAAAACAAACAACCAATCATTTGTTATGAAAAGGATTATATCATATATAAGCTACATTTCCTGCATTCTCATTTCATTTTTATAGATTGACGAATAGATTCAGAGAACTTTTTAAAATTAATTTCTTTTATCATTATGTCTATCAAAAATGATTATTTTGTAGAGCCAGTTATAGACGAAGAAATCGAAGGTAAGAATTATATTGAAATTTACGATGAGTGTAAATATGTGGATTAATTCTTGAGCATTTTTAAAGGGACAGATATAAAAATATAGTTAAAATGTACCATATTCTTGTCACTCACTGTTAACTGATCTGGAATCAAATGGAAGTATTAAACACAAAAAATACTTAACTATACATATATGCTTAGAGTGAAAATGGATGTAATGCATCACATTGCAAAAGTCGATACTCGCTTATTATACCGTCGACCAAATTCTTTAAATCAAAAGACGTCACCAAATGCTACGCTATGTAGCCAATAATGACGCCAATATGATTGTGACAGTACGATATTTTGCGTACTATCTCATTCCTATAGGCAACATTAAATAAAACCACGAATTCTGAAAACGGATACGCTGACGGAAATTTAGAACGCCTTATCGAAAAACGCTATGTGAAAAAGTAACTATAAATAAATAATAAAAATTACAACTAATTACTATTTAATTTTTTTACTTTAACTTATATAATTAATAAATATAAACTAAATTTTATTACTTGAGAATTCAGTAAAACCCAGACTCTCATTTTAGTTCTCGAGCTGGCCATATCAACGAACGGTTAGGCTTATAATGGCGGCAAGTGGAGAAATATGAAACTAAACTCAATGTTGCCAATTAAGCTTCGACGTGTGTGAAATCGGGTTGCGAATTTGTGGAGTTGTCTTGAAAGTTGGCACGGCTATGACGGTACGCAAGTACCAATATGGGCTTTGTGATAACATGATTAAAATTCAAAGAATATTATGAATGCTTATTAAAAAAATACCTAAAAAACAAATAAAATCTAAACTTAATTACTTGATGTAGTTTCTTAGACCTGGACGTAATGCAGTTTTGCCTTTGTTGCCAGCTGGCATGTAGTTCAAATTTTTCAGCTTTTCCAAGAATATGTTCGGGAATAACATTTGATACTTGCGTACTATCGCAAACAAGCCAACTTTCAAGATAATTCACTAAACTGGCAATCCCTACTTCGCATGTATAGTAAACGTTGAATTGACAACCATGTGCTTCCTTTCATATTTCTCCGCTTTTGGCCATTTTAAGCCTAATCTTTTTAATATTGCATAAAACATTTCTTTTACACTGTGATCTGACTAAGTTCACGATGTAGATCCTCGGGCACTTTATCAATATACAGGGTGGTCTCGAATTCATAGTACAAACTTTAAGGGCAGATGTAGGACATTGTTACAATCATTTATTGTTTAGGAATGTATGGGTGCAGGTAAGGCGCAAACAGAGAAAAGAAAAGAGAAATGGAGTGATCGTTTGGTTGTGCTACTTGTAAGGGGGCATATATCTAGCCACCGTTCAACATGAGGCATCACAGTAGGGAAAAGGGCCATTCCCGTATGTGTTGATGTCTATAAGGGGAAACAACGTATGCCTAAAAAGCAGACATCATTACATAAACGGCCGTGCAAATGGTAACGGCAGGGCTGCGCTACGAATGTGTCACGCGCAGTTTCCTGATCGACGAATGCCGGATGACAAAACTTTTCAGTGGTTGGATCGTCAACTTCATGAAACAGGTTCGCTCCATGCCACCATATATGGTGCTGGTCGACGAAAAACTGTACGCAGTCCAAACCTTGAAGAAAGCATCTTGAACGTTGTAGCTGATAGACCTGAATAAAGTACAAGAGCTGCTGCTCAACACGTAAGTGTGAGTCATCATACCGTTTGCAGTGTGTTAAACGAAAACCCCTTCCCTTTTCGGCGAGTACAAGTTTTGGATCTGGCATGCAATCCTCTCGGGTTGGAACTTCTGCCAGTGCATGCTACTGCAATAAGCGCCGCAGTCCGACTTCATAGCTGATATTTACAGATGAGGCGACTTTTACACACAAGAGTGTCTTTAATCCACACAATTCCCATGTGTGTGGGCAACCGAGAATTCGCATACAACGCGACCACATGCGTATCAACCATTCTGTGGGAATGTGTGGGCCGATATTGTCAACGACTTTTTGATTGGCCATACTTGCTACCGACGCGACTTAATAGCGGGTGTTAGCTTGTTTTTCTGGAACAAGTGTTACTAGAACTGCTGCAGGGTGTTCCGATCGCCATTCGTAACGGTACATGGTTTCAGCATGGTGGGGCACCAGCAATAATGTGCACACTTACCTGAATGCCACGTTTGGACACAATGGACTTGGTGGGGTGGGCCAGTCCCTTGGCCATCCCAATCTCCAGATTTAACGAGCCTCGATTACTTTTTATGGGGACATCTGAAGAATCTTGTTTATGCCACACCACTTGACTAGGATGAGGATTTCGTTTCTAGAATATCCGAAGCTGCTGAACATGTGCAAGAAATGCCTGGTATCTTTGAACATGTAACTCCACCGACGTTGCTAAACGTGTATTGCTACGGGTGGGTGTAATTTTGAATAGTTATTGTGAACATCGTACTTGTGAACGACTCTTTTAATAAGCACTGTCTTTCCTTTGGTCTCTAATTTTTTGTTTCTGCCTCGCCTCGTCACTTGCTCCCACATTCCTATACAACAAATGATTGCTGCAATGTCTGTTTGATACCTGCCCTTAAAGTTTGTACCATGAATTTGGGACCGCCCTGTATACAGCAATGAGAAAACGGAACATATTGTGAATGTAGGCTCAATTTTTTTTACATTCTTGACTCTTGCGACCTCGTCCTCCAAACTTTGCAGATAACCTTAGTAGAAACCTTTCCAGTTTTTCTAATAAAAGAATTCCGTTTTCCTAAAAGTGAAAAATATAAGACGAATCTTTGATCGCGCATGAGAAAAACATTTTGATTCAAAGCGGAGTTTCTGACTGTTTTGGTGGATCGCAAAAAAAATTCTTAAAAGAACCACTATTTCCCCTCTCCTGTTTTAGGTAAAGTTCTTGTAGCGAATACTACTATTGTAATAAATTCTGTGAATAATTTAACCCTTCTTGTTTGCAGTCGATTTGCCATTTCCGCAGACGAATCTGTCTTCCGAAGGGACTGCTGGTGATGTTGCTTCCGCATCTGAAGTAGCACCGCAGTCTAATGATATTGAATCCAGTATTGAAAGAATTTCTACTGATGTAACGCATGCTCCTACAAGTGGTGCCGATACAGATGAATCTTTTGCCAGTAATCCTGAACAACCTCTAATCCCTTCTGAACCACGAGGAAGAGACTGGGAAAGATTTTGGAACTTTGCAAAGAAGGCTAAGTTTTGTAAGTATATTGATTTTTGGATTTGTAGTAAAAAAGAAACTAATATTGCATCCTTTTAGCTCTCCTGTAAATCTGTTCCATAATTTTGGATTATGGGATCGGTCAAAAATGAGTGATTTTATATCGTGATTACTGAATACATGGACAACTTTATGAACACTTAACGTACAATTTCTATCAAATTGTTTCCTTGTTTCTGAACTTGTATATTTGGTGCGTATTCAATTATTTTTTCGCATATTCACTTAAAATTCAGGCATTTCATATTTTTCAACGGCTTATTTCAACAAAATATACTTAATTTGCTTCATGTGAAATATGTTATATATTTTTATTTTAGTGTCAGTACTAAGCTTTGGAAAAATAACTAGGAATGTGTCCTTGAAATTTCGAGAATTCTAGTTAATTGATAAAGATCAGAGAGAAGTTCTTCTTGCAATAATTTTCCTTTAATTGTAAAGTTTTGTAACGCTGGAAAAGTACAAGCTTAATAGAAATAACTAAAATCGCATTGGGTAGATTGATAGAAAAATGGTTCTGTGTAAAAGGTAGTTTTGTCATGTACTTCACTGCATCAAGGTCTCAACGTGGTCGCAGTTGCCAAGTGGTCCTAGTTACGATCTCGTGGCGGTGTTGTTGAGTTGCGGGTTAGTCCTGATGTCATTGGGGCTCCAACTCGGGTGTCTTCGTCTTTTGACTGTAGTTCAACATTACAAGTTCAATCGTCGCTAGCCATCGCATTGCTCTTAGACTGCGACATTTATAAACCTTCACTGAAGGCGACGTTAAAAATTGCGTACATACCAGTGGCACTAGACTGCTGCACAGCTATCACTGATGGTAACTTGACCGATTGTTTTGTCTGTTTGCTCTAATTTACTTTTCTATTCTATTGTTGGAACGACAACGACAGTAAATTCTCCACAACGTAAAAACCCGATATGTGTATAACTGGCCAATTTAGCTCTTCCAGCAAGACTCTTAAAATGTTCTAGTACCTTGATCTAAAGAAGTAAATTCATAAAAACAAGACTTGGAGCTGTCTAGATATATTCGTATCTTGTATGAGCCGTAATAGCGTAAAAATGATTCGAAGAAACGTAAGAAATACTATGCATTGTTTACTCTAGTACATTGAATACATTAGCAAGTACCTCTAATTTTTGTAGAATTCCACTTTAAATCAGAGTGCATCCCTTAACCTCGAGAGCTGTATGAAAGCCATAGTGGACGGCTAGCTCCGGTTTCTTCCTTGTTATTTGATCTTGTTTCAATAATGAAAGATTAATCCTCATTACCCCTCTTATTGTTTATATATAAATAACATCATTAAACAGCATAATCTTGACTGTGCATATATTGAAAATTATGAGCCTCTAAATTTGCTTAATACTTTATGTACTGTTGGTAAAGGAATTTGTTATGTTTCACGTTGCTAAAAAATTTGCAGTTATGGGGAAGGAATAGTTATTGGATCGTAATGTCTTCCTAGCAATCTCGTTCTTTGTTAAAGTTCTATGATCTCGTTTAATAAAAGCGTATCTGATAGAATATTTTAAGGGCGATAAGTATCGTGCGGGGAGGATAAAGGCAATAGGCATTTTTTTATTTCTTGCATCTTCCCCGCGCGATTCTGTCTTTTTATGAATGAATGAATCGCATGATGGTGATATATTAGTTGCCCAAACTAAATTAGGTTGAATGTTCATTGGGGAACTTGATCTACGAAGAGGTCTTCATCTCCTATCTTGAAGTTGGGAGTTGAGCATTGAAAGGCAGAGCTTGCCATGATAATTTAAAATATATATATTAAAAATAAAGTTAGAAAATTAAAACTGCGATTGTGACTGATAAAAATTAAATTGCTAGACCCTAGGGTGTTTGCGTTGCATTGAAATGGATGCAAAAGAGAACTTTCTTTATAAAATTAAGTGTAGTTGCAATAAAGATATTTTTAAGAGACTAGCTCCATTTAACAAGAGTCGAGAGATCGGTCAACTTATTCTATTATTGGTGACGGGGTTATCAAGCTCTGTTGCCGGATGAACCCAGCCCCTTGCTCGTTGACCTTCCGACTGACTGAAATGCTAACGAAAACAAGATAAATGGAGAGTGACGGGTGAGCTAAAGCGCTTCTGTTCAGAGGGGATGAAGAGAAGCTGAATGACAAACATTGTGAAAAGCTCCCTATGTAAAGGGGATGAGCTGGGCTGTGAGTGATGAGGGTGGATCCGTTTTGAAGCTCAAACACTTGAGCACTTTTTCTCCATGTGAGTACCTGAAAAACATGCTGGTGTTTATTTTCTTGGTTGGAAGGAGGTGTGGCTACAGAAGGAAAGGACCAATGGGGTGGCTGGCAAGGAACTCTGTTTCGGCTTTGGAAATCAAAGGTTGCTATTAGCTTAGAGAGCTATTGACTTTTTCTGCCTGGCCCGGTGTAAGAAAATTGATTTGAGTTGATGGAAAATACTGTAATTAGAAAGAGAGGAAATTTATTTAAATTTAGGAAAAGAGAAATGTGTAACAAATTTTAAATAATTTTCCATAATCGATTCTAAAATTAGAAAGGCTTGTTTTTTGTAGTCTCTGCATTGCTTAAGAGCTGGTAGTATTTGGATGAGTTTAGGAAATTTTTTAACTAGATTTGAGATTATTTTAAATAAGTATTAGATTTTGAAAATTAGTGCTATTATCATTATTTTGGGGGAAACTGAGTTTGACTTTGTCCTTCCGTGTTTTCGCTATTGGTGTTTGTATTTTTATTTCTATTAATATTGTCACACACTAACAATGTTGAAGGAAATTCCTTCTACAACACCATTACTGGTGAAATTTTTGCTTTTGTCAATAAAACTAAGAGTTCCCTTCGGTTTTGACAACAAAAAAGGTTTTGAGAATTTGGGGCACTTGGTATGACAGGCTGACTTTTTGTATAGGGTGACGCCCAGATAGTCTACATCATCGTGTAAATCGAAGTTGCTTCTGATGAGTTTGTGGGGTTGGAGGTTACTAATGAATTTCCCTTTTTGAAGAGTATTGCCCGAGATTTTGTTCATAGAAATCCGCAACAATTTCAACCACCTTCCGAGTTTGACAAGACATTTCTGGAAGTGCCATTCTGACGTCTTGTGGCTGTTGGATTGATTCAGAATAGCGGAGAGGTAGATATCCACTAGTGGGGGAGGAGTCTTGAGTGTATATATTATATAAAATTGGGCTGAGAGGATTGACCCTTGCAGCAAACTGGCTTGGATACGACCGATTTTCGTTATTGTAGCTTGAATCTTACTTGAAATGTTCTTTCGTTGAAGTAGTCGGCTATGGTGTGGATCGGATATGGTGGGTAGCTTAAGTTGATAATTTGACAGATCAACCCGTTATGCCATAATCGGTTTAATGTCTTCTCGACGTCCAGGAACAATCCTCCGGCGGTTTTGCTATGATTAAAGCCGTAGATGATCTTATTGGCAGTTCCAAGTAGTTGATGGTAGGTGGATGTTTCTTTCCGAAAACAGTGTTGGAAGTCGGAGATCATTGGAAAGTGGTTGAATAGAAGGCGCTTGTTGATTATTTTAATCAGATGAGTGATGGCGTTAATAGGCAGAGACTTCAGTGAGATGTTTTTAATTTGGTTCTGTCCTGGGGCTTTTTTGTTATCGAGCTTCACGATAATGTTGTATATCTCTTTAGGCGAGGCGAGAGGAGTAGCATGGATGTTTTGACGTAGGAATCTCCTAACTGTTCTGTCCACTTTGTCAATGTGATCGTCGTCATAAGGGGTGCTATATATATATTTTCTTGGAATGAATCGAGTGTATCCTGAAACAGTCTACTTTTTCTTTGTCGCGTAAACCAGATCTCGGAATCCAGGAAGTGGGGGAGGAGGATATATCCTTCTTTGCCTTGTCAATGATCTTGGGGAGGGAGTTATCGGAACTGCTGTATTCGACGGGGGCGTCATCCCACTCTAGTCGTTTGATGTTTGAGATCTTTCTTAATGTCCCTTTGGAGACGATTGAGTTCTGTTTTCACTGGAGGGTAGCGGGTCTCTGTTGCCAGAGCTTTCGAAGTCGGTTCTTTTCTATTATTCTTCCTTGTCGGATACTGGAAGAGGGTGAAGTCTTGCTTCATGGATTTAAACTTGCTTGATTGTTTTATTGCAATGTGGATATTGTAGTTGATGCTATTGATGGCTTCTTCAATATATGTAATGCTAGTGATGGGAGGGGGAAGTGTTGGCTATTATAGATGGGATATCTTTAAATTTATTTCAATTAGTGATGGTTTTGCAATTAAGTAGATGGCTGCTTTTGAAATTAAAGTCGATGACAAAGTGGGCAGAGGGTTATGATCCGTCTTCAGGTCGTAGCAAGATTCCACTTCGATGTTTAACCCGCAGGACAGGCAAAGGTCTATGACAGTTGGGATTTGGTTTTGTTGAGCCAGGATTCTGGTGGGGGTCGGATGGCACAGATGACGCGCCCGTATGTTCTGGCGTAGTCGTGGAGAGCCACTCCAGCTGGGTTGCTTGCGCCGTGTGGGTTCCAAGTTCTGTGTTTTGCGTTGAAGTCTCCGACTACAATTCATTGGATTCTTTTGCGAAAGATCTTGATCAGGTCCGGGATGAAACTATTTACAGATGTGGCAGGGGTTCTGTACAGGGAGCAAATGGTAATGTTTCCGGAAGGTCCTATTTCAATAAAGGTGTGGTGTCAATAATACAGGTGTAGATATTGATGCTATAGTGTACAATGGAGTTTTTTACGAGGATGGAAATCCCGCACTGCAGTGGGTGAGCCTGTCATTCCTGTAATTGGCGTGTTGAAACTGTGACTCGGGTGGAGAAAGGTATGAATATTTTTCCATAGAATGAATTTTTTTGGGTCAATATATCACTTTCTAATACATCGGATATTTTGGAGCGAGTAATATCCTTAATATTGAACCTCACGGCAACTGCTGTAGTTAAAATATCATCTTTCAATCTTCATTACTCCCTCGTCCAAAAATCATTTCCGATTGAAAAAACTCTTTCAACTGTTGCATTAATTCCATGGCAGTACAATGTAAGTTCATCAGGAATAACTAAATTTTCATCTGGAATGTGTTCATTTTTATGATGGTTAAATATTTCTAGCAACATTTTATCGATTTCCCATGTTGATTTCAGGACATCCTGATTTATCAGAATTTAAATATACATTCAATTTCTTCTAATTTCTTAAACAGATAACTGTCATCGGTTTTAATATTCAGGCATTTCTTTCGATAACAACTCAACTCAATTTTCTATATCTACCCAATTTACTTGCAATGAAGTCAAGAAACACTAGTGAAAACTGTTATTTAATGTGATATTTGTTTCAGATCATTTTTCGAGATATTGAAAGCATGTGTGAAAAAAATTCTTCACTTAGATAAATTTTTCCATTAAGCCCGGATCGATTCTCCTAAGTTTGACAATTACTTTTTATTATTAGAGGGGAATCAATTTTTCTTCAAATTGTGGTTTTTATTGAAGGACAAAATTGTTCAAAACAATACTAATTTCTAATGCTGAAAAGTGTTTGCCATCAATCTTTTGAATCATGTTGTGGAAAATAGATGCTTGATTATATACAAAATACATTAATATTTCCGATAATTCTTACAGTACCGGTTCATGAAGCATAACAGTTCTGCCTGGTATCTCTGAACACAAAGATTAAGAGATTAATTTTAAAATATTGAAAAGGACAAGTAGGAGGTCAGAATAAAAAAAAAGGAGGGCCGTCCTGCCAAAGGAGTGAAGTATGATAGTATGACGATATGATAGTATGACGATCATATTTCACGTTAGCCCGTTTTATGAGAATCTGAGGAAAAGTTTTCGTTATTAAATTAATCTGATGTAAAGTATATTTTAATTTCGTAATGAAAAAAATTGTTTTGATTCTTTTGTAACGTATTTTTATTTGTTTATTCATTGATAAGAGAGAAGGAACACTTAGAAAGAATTGATAAAACTACTTTTGGAATTTATGTTTTAACAGAATTTTCTAAATTCAATGCCCGTTATTTCATCTAATAATATATATTACATTGGTATCATAAATCAGTTTTCCTTTCTGTTATTTTCAAATATCTTTATGTAATATCAGATAAAACTACTCAAGTATTCAAACAAAATATTCCACTTATTGTGTCACACATGGATTTATTATCAAAACACGTGTAGATAAAAAAGAATATTCAGACTAAATTTCTGAAAATTCATTCTACTAATAACTGTTCTTAATAATTGCCTCTGTCTCTGATAAATTGTATCATAACCCTTTATGCTTGTTTCCTCCTCAATTACTTTATTTGAAGTCTCTAAAATAAAAAAAAAGTCATATCAAAATTTACAAATACGTGCGTAGATTTTTTTACTTGATACTAAATCGACAGAACATTCTGGCTATCTCTTACGCTTTAATCATATAAAAGATTAAAAGAAGTCCAGCAAGAGAAAAATCGGAGGGGACTTGAATGTGAAAGTTATTATCGATAGCAAAGGTAACATAAATCCTTGCCGAGATAACTTTTATTACCTTTCTTATTTATTTTTTTTCGTTCCTGTGGTGAAAGTTTTTTCCTCGTCTGCGAGGTTTTCGCCCTTTCGAGTGCGCAAGGCACCCTCCTAGGGTAGCCGACGGCCGAATGTCCTTGAAGAGGTTCTGGACCCACCCGTCACCATGCCTCCCACCTCTCTCAGCAATTTTTGGATACACCCCCAGATGCCATCCTCCGCATCCTAATTAGAAGATATCTGCGAGAAATAGATATCGTAGAAAAAGTGTCTTGATGTTCGAAGGATGATATAAGTGACAGATTTCAATCAGTTTTATTGTTTGGTTACTTGAGGGTGTGTTGTAACAATTTTGGTTTTATTTTAGATTGTTATATAGGCTTTTAATGAGGAATGAGAGGAGGGCTTTGAAAAAGGTACCACAATGAATTATGTACTTGGTTTTTTTAGACGAAAAGAAAAAAAAAGAAGAGGGGGGGGATTATTTAACTGATGAATTGAAGATGGAAGTTTTTGATTGAACACTTTCATCTCTTGTTTTTCTGGATTTTCCCTTCGTTTCATTATCGAAGAGCTTAGAATCCCTACAACAAATAAGGTGCCCACCAGTTTTTTTTCTTTAATTTTTTTTTCGTTGCTGTGTCAGAGAAAATATCCTTAATGACCTCCATACAAACAATCCAGAAGCATACAGCTTTCTGATAATGATACTGGCTCTTACTTACAAAGAATGTATTATATATATATATATATATATATATATATATATAGGCTATCATTATTCGCATAATCTTCGGAATTGTGATAGTTGATGTGCTTCGTGCTGCTGGAAAATTATTCAGTCTTCTCTACTTGTAGTCCATGTAGCTCTCCCTGAGCAGTGGCATAGCTACTAATAGGCTAGGTGGTGCCGTGCACTGGGGCCCTCAGACCCTGACCACTAAGCAAGCCGAACTTACAATCATTTCTCCCACATTTAAGATATAAATATAAAAGGTTGCAACATAATCATAACCAGGGCAACTCAGTTGAAAGTACTTTCAAACTATAGAGAATTCCCTCTAAATTATTTTCTTTATTTGTATAGTGTTGCGAATTTTATTTATTGAAAAGTTTATATTATTTTTCATTTTTTAAACTGTTACTTGAAAATGAACTTCATGAAGAAAAAAAACCTTGGAGTAGACTGAGATGTAATTTTGTCCCCCCCCCTCCTTTGTTCTTTCGCACGTGTATTTTATTTTAAGTAATTATTGTAATATTGTATTATATTTTCTTGTTCATGCATATTTTTTGTATCATTTCCTGTTCATCACGTGTCAAATCGAATCTGGGTAATCACTAAATTTCACACAAGGGAAACTCATGCACATACATGCAAGTAGTATGTAGCTTTGCTTTTCGATGTTCAGCAGAGCACGATAAAGGGCTGATGTTAAAGTAGATTTGTATATTTAAAATACTAATATATTTTTACTTGATAAAACCCAACCAAGATCAGGGTTCTTGGATTTTTTTTTGTACTGGGGCCTTTGGATACTTAGCTACACCACTGTCCCTGAGCTTTCGTAGTACCTAATTCCGCCGACAGAGTGAAACTGAAACATGTATGCGGCCGCTATGACATACAATTCATCGTAATGATTATCCACCTACATACAGTCAGTCCTATGATGCGACTCTTCTCAAAGACGTCTAACCATTCAAATGATGTCGTTCTCTTGTAAAAGCATTCTAAGTCTCAAAATGCTAAATTAAACCCAAATACACTAGTTAGAATCAAAATTACTTGCTTTAGGGGAATTTTTTAAAGAGGCTTAGCGACGCGTTACTTCATTTGTGTTTTCTGACATAAACGGCATCCCGACACAGCTGACATTTTAATCATTTGTGTATTAAACAGAGGCAAAACAATTTCTTAATTTGAATTAACGTATCTTATTAAATAGTTGCTCGAAGATGTGATACGTTTGGTAAAATATATACACACCGATTGTCTGTTTTTTAATGAAATTAAACGTCTGATTCCTGGCTATTGGAATTAAATTTCGAAGAATTGAAAAGATATTGAGAATTCTATTCGTGACGTTTTATTTATAAAACTATTTGAAACCTGAACATAGAAATGAACTTTAAATATATAATAGATTAATTTTATCATTGCAAAATTGGGTTAACTATATAGAAATTTTTCAATATATCCATCTGAAAGGAAGCTAGTCTAGTTTTCCCTTCACCAATTTTCCACCCTTTTTTCACTTTTTTTTTGACGGAGTGCCAATTATATCTAAAGTCATTAATATTTATCCTCTGAATTGACCTTGAAACTTATAAAGGGGCTACTCATGCTATGAAGATTTATCTTTTTTCTTTGGAACTTTATCTTACATCTTACCAAATTAATCAAAGCTAATTCTGCGGAGAGAAAGTGAATTTTATTAACTGATATTAATGGTATCATAATCTTTATCTTCATTTTACGACACAAGAGAAAAATTGAGTTACGATCTATTAACATTACACTGAACTGTTGTACCCCGAGCTATCGTTTGACATTTGAGAAAAAAACTTAAAGACGTATCCCGCCTTTTATTCTTAAAATCTAGAACATATCGAGGGATGATGTTTGTGAACCACACCCATCGAGACCATCTATCTCCCTAGAGGAGGAGACGAAATTAAAAATTTTAAGTGCTTTTATCAATGGCCTTGTATATTACCTCTTTCTGTAAAGGCAATGCATATACAGTTCAAGGTTAGTCCCCAATTCTAAAAGGTAAAAGACAAAGTAGCATGCGAAATAAAAGCCTCTCTTATTATCTGTACTTGATACGTCTTGTCTTAAATCCAAATTACAAACTAAAAATTATTCAAAAATTATGTTAATAAGAGAAATTTCTTTAGATTAAGTAAAATAGCAAATTAAGAAATTTATTGAATTTATTTTTAGAGAAAGTTCTTTACTACTTATATTTTAAATCATAGTTAACATTTCTAATCCGAAATGAATGTTCATAAACAATTTATTTTGTAAATAAAACTGAAGTAGATCAAACAAAATGAAACATTTTTTGGATGCATTTTTTTACTTATATTTAATTTTACGAAGCTAAATAGTTTATTATTCTTCATGCAATCTTACCCTGACTTATCCAAATTTATCACTTGTTTGATTTTTAATAAAATATAATTTTAAATAAGTTTTTCATGAAAAAATTTCTACTAATCTGTAAAATGGATAGAATGATTTACAGTTTTAAAGTTTGTTTATTTAAAAAAGGATGAGATCCTTCATACATATTTTTAGATGTGTCAAAAATGAGGCGGAGAGAAATCAGCATAGATTTCCATTTTAGTTTTTCAAATAAATGTGCAATCACGCAAAGCTATTTCCTTTGTAACATATTTAAATTGTCAAAAATTCTTGCAATAGAAAGCATCAATGGGAAAATTACTGTTTTTATTACATGAATTATGAAATAGTTACAAATAATACACACGGCTGTCATCTCTATCGAAAAAGGAGACTCGTTCACTCAGTCATCAAGAGATCTCCGAAACTATATATATATATATAATATATATATATATATATATATATACTACTGACAGATTGAAATCTGGCAAGCATGCTTCTTTTGTTGAACAGAGATCTTTTAAGAATGAGTTTTGGCAAAAACTACTCTCTAGGGATTTGTGTGAAGATAAGGGAGCGTTGTTGATAAAAGTTAACATTTTTTGTTTTCGACCTACAGAGTTGAAATTTAGTAAACATGTTTATTTTGTTATGTGCAGCTGCACTAAAAAGGAGTTTTGCGGATACTGACTCTGGGGGGGGATTACATAATTCCGTTATAGAAATACAAGTTCTAACCTTTTAAATCAAGATGAGAGGGCTATTATAAGAATATTTGTCCCGACAATCAAATGCTTAACACTAGAGTTTCCATCTTAAGAACAATGTATAGCAGTGCTTCGCAAATTTTCTATACTTGCGACCCAATTTTCAATCATAATTTTCATCGCGCCCGCCTCCATTCAATAACAATGTATTGAATTTAATAATAATGCACTTTGAGGCTAAAGCTACAATACGACTTTAATTATAAACCGTACAAATTATCAAGATAAGTATTATATTTTGTATATAATTTTATGACATTCCCATAAGGTCACTGGTAATTATTACACTTGTTCTTAACTTTTAGTGTTGTTAAATTAATTATGTAACACATTGGGCAGTACTGATACATTTATAAGTGTATTATATCAGTGAAAATGTGTATTTTATTTTTTTTATTATGTCAGAATGTATTTTGTTTCGCTTCTTTTAAATAAATTAATAATTTTTTAAAAAAATAATCTTTTGTTTTTGACTTTTCGATATACTCGCATCCCCCTTGTAGGATTATCACGTCCCCCTAGGGGAGCGAGCCCCACAGTTTGAGAAACACTGATGTACAGTTATACAACATCCTGAAATACCCAATGAAGCAAGCGGGGGATGGCTAGTAAAATTATAAAAGTTTAAGCGGATAAATAGCATTTACAAGCAGCTTAAATAATAAATTTTGTTTAATATATAAATATTGAAAGTATTTAATAGTAGAGCAATTTCTTAGAAATTTCTCATTGTAATGATCGCTATTTATGTCATGTAACTGCTTCTTAGTTGATTTTTTGTATTATTGTAATTATGCAGTGAGAATAATGCGTGGGAAAAATGTAATTATAATTTTTACTATTTATTCAGGAAAATTATACTGGCGAAGTTCAATAGCAAATTTTAATACATTTGCAAAAAGAGTTTGTAAGTTCTACATTGATTTATGTACAATTTCAGGCTAAGACTGTCTTCGGTTAATGTTAAAGAATATGACCCAAATTTAGAATATTTTCAGATACAAAAGTTCTCCAACGTTAATATTATATTCTCGCTTAGCTATCTTTTACAGAGCAGCAATTTTTAAAACACAGTACTCGTTTTTATCTGAGTTGATGCATTTTTACTAGTATAAAATGTGCTTCGCAATTTTTCTTATCTACCATAATGCTAAGTGAACTATTATTCTTATCCCCGGGTGGTGACCGGAGTAGAATAGTCCCAACGTAAGTTCATGCGTGTCGCAAAGGGCGACTAAAATGATCAAAAGTCCAACCTCTTGGGGCTCTGGCAACCCTCAATTATGACAAGTGCAATATATTGTGTGTACGGGAACACTCAGAGAAGTATGATACGAGGACACTTAATATTCTTCAACTCAACATTAATGGAATACAGAGGAAAATCAACGAACTATACTGTCTCTTTCATGACAACAATATTTATTCACGTTGCTTGTCTTCAGGAGACTAAACTCAATCCCAATTTGAATCTCAAGATCAAGGGATATACAGAATTACGGAGAGACCGAACGATAAGCACTGGAGGAGGCCTGGCATTTCTGATCAAAACCCCAACAATCAAGTACACCAAGGTTTTACCATTTAGCACCTTACCAACAAATAGTGAAACAAAAGCCCATGCAACTAAACTTGACCTCCTTTGGCAATATTTGACTATATCTTTGTAAGTTATATACACCTTTGCACTTTGCCATACACGACAATAACAACTAGTATTCTACATGTCAAAGGAAAAATTAATTATCTATGGAATATTTTGAAATTTTAAAAATCCTGTATTATAAACAGATATATCAATTACAACGTCGTATGTTTTCATAAGAATTGAGACATTTTTTTGTCTAAAAATATGCTACACGTTTAGTTCTGGCTCTCATACATTTGTCGAAGACAGCCTCAAAAGAAACTCCGATTGCACAACATAGGTGTGAATAGGTGTGTAAAATTAGCTTACTTTAGGTATCCGACTACTTGTGGCAACATTTTTTAAAAAAAATTGAAGATACAGTGAAACGTCGTTTATCCGAATCAATTGGGACAGAACACCATTCGGATACGCGATTGTTCGGATAACCGAATGTGATCCATGAAGTATATGATACTGGACACTTATACAAATATTGAAAATCATCACATGCGGGAAACGTGCTTGAAGAAAAAGCAAAAGAAGTGCAAAATGTTGGAATTTTACCTTGATGGTAGAAAATAATCACTTATTTTTCGCTGAACCATTGTACACCTTCGTGTTTTCGCTGCAGCAGTTCAGTAGGAATGTTGCTCATACCACTCCATAGCTGTCTCTAACGCAGAAGCGCGTCAGCATTTGATGGACCCTTGCTACTTTCATTGCTGTTGTCTTCGTCTTCACCCGTTTCATCGTCGACAGGGTCGGATTCTTCTTGCACGGTTGGCATAATCTTGTCATTTAGCATTTCAAATCCACAGTCTTCATCGCATGCCATCCAGGTTTCTACATCAACAAAACTCAACAAAAGAGCACGCATACACCCCTCACTAGGAAACGAACTGACCTAATATTCCGCGCAGATATTTACCGAATCACACAACTGAAATTCCCCAAATATCCCTCACCTTGGGGTTTCCCGACACATTTGGCTTCACACGAAACAACTGTTGAGCATTGTACTGTTCGAAAACATATCCGGACTTTGGTTCGGATATTTGACGCTCCGGATAATAAACGTTCGGATAAACGACTTTCTATTGTATGGGGATTTTTTTGTAGTTATTAGATATATTTAGTACATTTTAAGAAAAATATGCTTATATTAAGAAGAGAAAAAAAAATTATTATTTCTAAAATGCGAACAAATTTGTAAAAATTTACAAAATTACATAAGCGGGTCCATTCTGTACAAAAAGTTTATCAACAAATTTTAAAATTTTTAACTTTGATGTGTTGCTTTGCTATTAATTTTTGAAATGACCTCCAGATAAGAGATATTTTAATTTTTAGAATAACTAGAGCGCTTTATCTTATTTATTATATGAATTGTTTAAAAAAAAAACAGTGATTATGTTCACGTAAGGGACTGTAAATTTTGTAATAAAATATTGATTGATAAATCTGAAGGTTAAAACACTTCTATTATACAGAACATACACAAAAAATTTCGCAGTTAATTATTTTCAAAACTTTTTTAGCAATCGCTGGCCCCACTTGATTATTTAAAAAAACACATTTCGACTTAAACTCATTTTAAAGTATGATATTTGATTATAAAGTAGAGGCATCTGCTTTTACTAAAACACTTGTAGTTTTTGTTCTAGTGAATGGAAAATAATAAACTTGGTATTTTTATAAAGCTAATAAATGGTTTGTAAGATAAACTCATAAAATATAGTTAATTTTTGGCAAAAAGTCTTAAAAAAGTGCAGTCGGATACCATAATATGTTTTGAATCAGATACGCAAGAATTTAAATTTATATATTTGCATATTTTTTATAATTTACATGATGAAAAAAAATATATATGTTAAATATTCCCTTGAGAGAAAACATTTTGATATTCTCATTCGAATTTATGGGTTATTTCATTTCTGAGACGTCCGGGTTGCCTTTTTCTATCGATTCTGAGGTCAGCTCAACACACCCAACGCGCTCCTTACAATTTGTTTTCTCTCCGTCATTTGAAGAATTTGACATACCATCCAGCTCTTCACTCATCGCATTTCATGAAATCGCAATAGAAGAATTTTAAGACCAAGATCCCATTATGTACTTTGAGGGCTATCATTACGAATTCACTATTTTGCTAGAAAGTATTACCGCGTAAAGTAATCCTAAACATAGTTTATTTACAAGAATGAAAACTTATCAGCCTGTTTATTTGGGGAATCTATTAAAAATATTTTTTCAAAAACTCAGTTAATGGATATAAACCGTGTGACGGGGCTATTCGCGAGATATTCTGACTAATCCTCTTGGGGAAACTTTGGGGCAAGCATTTATACTAATTCACGGCCTTTCAAGAAAAACACGAGATAGATATATGTTAATTAGTTCTACTATACAAAGTCTAGGTTTTGTAGATGTAAAAGGGGAGAAGGAGTCGTGAAGCTGACAAGTAAGTTGAACTCTGGAGAATTTACTTCACAAACTTAGCGCGCGTTTAATAGGTATTTTCTGAGAATAAATTATTAGATTGAAGATTTAAGATAGTAGATTCAGAATCGGCCTGAGGTTCATTAGTGATTGTTCTCCTTATCCATTTCTGGTAGTCGGGTTTACTTAGAATTGAGTAATAGGATTAATCTACGTTTTAGATATCACCCCTAGATTTCTTCTTATAATTAAACTTGTGATTTTTAAGTGTTTGTTTAGAGCTTGAATAAATCTATTTGTTATTATGGAGTTTGTTGGCGATGTTTCGTCCCCCCCCCCACACACACCTAGAGATGCGCTGGACAGAGGGAGAGGGGTCCCAGTTAGGACTCCTCCCCCACCACCGTTATTTGAAATATACTTCACGCCGTTTATTGAACTACATAAGCACAAAAATACGAGGAATACAAATCCGAAGCAATTGACATAGATTTTATTGCTTTGAATTAACGCCACATTATCATTATTATTAGCTACTAACTATACCTAATGTTAAAACTCGAACAAGAACAACATTTAGACTAGTACCTTCTTTTCCTAGCCTTCACAATAAGAATTAGGCATTTGGCATAGATAGTTTCATTCAGTTTTTTATTTTAATCCATGATTTTTTAGATTTTTATGATATTTATTAAATTTTATTTCATAACATTACCGTGTGTTTTTAATTTTTTTCTACCTTTGGTACTATGGATAAAAGAAACATTTCAAGTTTTTAAACTCTGGTCTAAAAGCTAAGATTCTTTTTTTGCCTCTTAAAACTTTAATTAGCTATTTGAGTTATATAAATTTAAAGGATTTTGAATGCCTTTTCCAATTTATGTTGATTCAAAAGCATATTTCAGTATTACTTTCATTTATTAAGAATTTAATTTAACAGAGACGGAGTGTTCATTGGTATTTCAGTTATATAAAACAGGTAAATACCACCCTCCGGTATAGTAGTTAGTGACGCTGACTATTGTGTCGTAGGGCCTGGCCTCGAATCGCGAAGAAGGCATGGATATTTATAAATGTATAGTGCCTTTGCGGCATGGGGTTACTTTAAATAGCCATCGAGCCGCAAGTCCTCTCGTGAGATTGGTGGAAAGGAAAGAGATCCTTGACCACGTCCAGGGGTTATCCTTCAAAATTAGGATACAACCGATCCAATTTGTACTGTCCCTTGAATGGTGCTCAAAGCAACGGTTAACGACAGGCGTACATCTAGCCCATTGCCGCGATGAATCTCGTGGGCCTCGATCTGACACCATCAGACAGGTGACATTAGTAACAACAGGTAAATATCACTCAAAGCATCTTGTGACGGATCAATACGCGGTTCCTCTAATATCTTCTTATCTCTTTAAACAAAATATTTAATTCAACCAACTTTCTTCGAGTAAGCAAACGCGATTTATGTAAATGAGGTATATTATATAAATTAGGTTTTCACGAGTTAGCAGTAAGGAAGGAAGGAAGGAAGGAAGGAAGTGATTTGTTGACACCCTGAAATTGATACGTTAGATGTGTGCAAGTAGGAGTTTAACAGAAGTTTGAGAACTAGTTGTTAGTTGAAGATTGAAAAGCAGAGGAATTAATTAAAGATTACAAAGCATGGAGCCATCGTCATTTGATCAAGCCAAAAAGAGTGCCAGCAAGTTCCAGTGTAGGATCCGATGTATTAAAGGTTCAGGTACTGAGTATTTGAATAAGTAGAAGCTAGTTATTAGTGTGCGACGTAGTTATATTTGAGCGTATTTAAGCTATCTTAGATTCAGTCGAGGGTCTGTCCGCACTCTACTATAATTCACATACCTTAATTAGAATTGTATTGTGTCTATTTGATAATTGTTAATAAAAATTAATAAATTAATTAGATTGGAAATAATGTCTGTGGATTATTCTGTTCCTCCTACACATCTAGTCGGGTAAACAGGTAGACAAGAGGGTTTGGATGTAAGAGGTAACTGAATGTTACCACAATCTGAAAGAAAAATATTAACTGGTTTAGATTTTACATAAGAGTCAAAGGAAAATTATCTTAACAACCTTGATATATGTCACCTCTTTTTATAATACAAACCTTGGTACCCATGCATTATCAGCACGTTATCAATTTTCTCTGTCAAATACAAACGGAAACAAAAATAAAAATATGGAAAGGATATTATATAAAATCTTCGTATTCGTACGGATCGCGCTGTTGTGTGAAAGGACTTTTTAACTATTATCTCATCGCAATCAGTACATTTTTTTTTAAAAAAAAGTGAGTGTTAGTAAAATAATAAATAAATAAAAATCGATTTGTTTCGTTATGTAATGTTCACGATAAGAGAATGCTTATTTATTTCATAATACCAAGATAATTTATTTTAATCATAATTAAATTGTCACTTTTAACGAGAATACAAAAAAGATAAATAAGATCAATAAAATAGTTAGCAACACACCTACATCCATATAAAGATAATGTCAACTATGCAACTCTCTCCTACTTTCGGGTCCTGGTTCCACCTCTGTAATTACTGGCCATTCTTAATTTTTTATAACCATTCTGTTGCTCCATTTCACGTGTGGACATTCCATTCGACAACTGAAGCATATCTTAACATAAGTATAAATGACAAAAAAATTTCTGTGATGGATTTTCCAAGTTCAGTTTAAAAGTGGTTTTTATTTCCTTAGCTTCATGTTGTGAACATATTTAAATTATATACTTTCTCAACTCTTTTAGCGTAAGTGATCACGGTTAAAAAAACAAACAAAAACCCATCATCAACTATGAAAAACTTGATTATATTCATAAACATATATAACTGCAAAATAAATATAATTTAAGGCATTGAAAAACAGTAGACAAGTATATATGCTATATTTAAGTTTAATTTAATGGAAAATAAATTTTTTGCTGTTTAAAGGTGACTATGTTTGGAGTCGTGATTTTGAAAATGCGCACAAATAAATATATATTTTTTTAATATTCAGTGTCGGTTGAATTATATTATACATATAAAACTGTTTTAAGAATGTTATTACAAGAAAAAATTATTTAAATACAATTTTTTGCTAAAAAAGGAAGAAAGCGTGACACATTTTAAAAACATTCTCTTTTGGGGGTAAATGCTTCTATAATAAAAATATTTTACCTATATATAAAGCTAGGACTTCTATATAATACTCGAACAAAGAATTTTGAAAAATTAACATTATCTTTAAAGTTATGATCAATTGAAATAATAATCGGCTTTTTTGTTAAAATTTTTTTGTTCTGATGTATTACAGTATGAATAAATCTATTCCTACATTACATATTTCAAAAGTCCTGGTACAGGCTTTGAACAAGAACTCTTATCCATATGGAAAAAATATTTTCATGGAAGCATTTTTCCTAAAAGAGAATATTTCAAAAATATGTTAATTTTCTTCTCCATTTTTTGTCAAAAAAATTACATGTAAATAATTTTTTATTGGAAAAAATATTCTAAAACAATTATATATATATATTATAATTCAAAAAACTACTTAAAAATTAAAATTCATTCGTTTTATGAAAAATCACTGTTTCCTGTTCCGAACGTGGTAAGTCACCTTATAATCCAATGGACGGAATCAACACAATTTAAAATGTCTTGTAATATTTATTCTTCGACAAAAGTTACCATATTTAAAACAATAACAATATTTAGTTGGTAAAGAAAGGTGAATATGCCCAGTTTTTTGTGGTTCATCGAACATTTCTAGAAATATACGAAAATAACACATGAAAGTATGTAAAAAAACAAGGAGTATATGAAAATGAGAAATAATTAAATTATTTTAATAAAACTTATACATTTCGGTTACGCCAAAAATTGTTAATGAATTGAAAAAAAATAATTGCTTCATATTATATACAAATAAAATACAATTTGGTATGTAACCTTGTGTTAGAGGTTTAAAATATAGAATTTTTGTTTTATTTTCTTATTTATATAGAAAATAATTGGTTGATAATATTTTAACTTAAGATCTTAGCTGATTCGAAATCGATAAATGAAAAATGGTTCATAAAGTTAATCATTCTCATCTAGATCTCAAGTAATTTAATCTTTATTTCTAGTCTTGAGAAATATCCTTTTGCAGATTCAATGGTAGTTGTTAAGATTTAATGTAATTTAACGAATACTAATATAATTTTCACACAAATCAAATTAATTAATTTTAAGCAAATATATGATAGTTTTATTACAATAATGATGTGGTATAATTAAGAATTTTTCAATAATATACTAGGATCCTGATATAAGCAAAACCCAGCAGTAATTTTATGTTCATTAAATAAATCAATGCCATAAGAATTGTTTTGTAAAGTCGCATTAATTTGTTTTTATTTTTATGAAAATAGTATTCAGTTGGCTTTTGAATATTATTTGATTCATAAAAAGTGTAATTTATGTAACACAAAAATATTGCATTGGTTATAGAAAATGATTTTGAAGTGTTTCATCAGCAAGAAGTATTTTAATATTTCCTGGAATATCTTAATTACCTCAAATACGCCCTACTCACATGTTTCAATTTGTTATTTCTTTGTTTTCTAAATTCGTATGTAAAACTTTGACACCTACGCTAATAAAATATTCAGTAAATGAAGTGTTCGAAATGTAATGAACTATTGTCAAATTTCAGGAAGTTTTTAGAAGAGCTAGCTTGTGTGAAAATACTAGAAAATAGAACATACATGAATGCAGTTATTATTATGTAGGGTAGAGGGATTTAGACTTAATAAATATAATATGAAAAATAACCTATTCAAATTCTTGATAAGCTGGATATTTATTATTTTTACAGTATTAGAAATTAATGATATATTTTAAGAGTTCCGTTATTAATATGTTAAGTAACTCAATTACTTCTACATTATAATATAATTTCTAGAGCACTAAATATTTAAAAAATAAAACACAATGGAATATATTTCGCTTCATGTAATTGGTTTGGGCTGTGGCTCTCTAAGGTAATTTATTCCAAAGCTAATAAGAATTAGATAACTCTATGACTTTTATATATTATAAAACAACTTTTTTTATTAGATTCACACAGAGCACACGAGGAATTATTTGAAAATTATCTACTTTCAGTTAAAAAAAAATCTTAGCAATTATCACTTTAATCATAAAGGAACCTATTGTTTACTTCACACTATACAAAATCAAGTTATTCATTCTTTTAACAAGCAATTCCACCACCTTTACACAAGAGAGAAAGAATCATTTCCAATTCATTAATGGACTATGCAAACAATTAATCATTTCATGCCCCTTAACGTTTCATTTTCTATTAAGCTCCACATTCGAATGGCATAATTGTTAAGTTCACTAACGAAACACATCATTAACACTGGTCAGTAGATACATTACTGAAACTTCTGCAAACAGTGTTAGAGGTTTTAAAAAGAGCAAAGAAAACAAAAGATATAAATCCTTATAATAAAGAAAAAGAGAAGTCTCTTTGCATAAACTAACCTACTCCTGTTTTCATTGTTAAGTCAACAATTGCCACAACGAAAGGGAAAGCCTAGTCGCCGGAACTTAGTTGTTTTAGCCCTGAAAAGGAAGATAAGATTTAATAGGGCATTTTTAGCGGCAAAATTCATTATTTTGTTTATTGCATCTTCGCGCTGTTTTTATCTGTGTTGCTCGTAGAGTTGAATTCAAAAACGGTTTCCACGTGCTTTGAATTTACGATATTGCGAACTATTTTTCCAG
Organism: Trichonephila clavata; assembly: GCA_019973975.1. Taxonomy (NCBI): domain Eukaryota; kingdom Metazoa; phylum Arthropoda; class Arachnida; order Araneae; family Nephilidae; genus Trichonephila; species Trichonephila clavata. The sequence continues at coordinate 74,551 of BMAO01005122.1, read as the reverse complement.
TGTGTTTCTTATTGTTAGAAGCGAACGTTTGAATGGTAAATCATGTAGTTAAGTTTTTCAGTATGACATATTTATAGTTGGAAGTAAATTGTTGTTATGCGTACAGATGCAGATAGCTTTATTTAAAATATACAGTCCACTGACTGTGGTTTGGTATAACTTAAATAGTCCTTGTTACCTACTTTAAGTCGTGAATAATTTTTTTTTTGGTCTTAAGCTTAAGTTACAAAACTACTTAATATGCTACTTAGAGCTCTACATTGTTAGCAACTCGTAGAGGAAACTATTATTTACATGATCTATATTTTAAAATCATTGAAATTTGAGCTATGTAATACTTAGCCTTATGTACCAAAAGTTCCCCAAACTTGCCTAAAATATGTAAGAATTCTAATGGCGTGAGTTTAAAACAGAATTTGATGAAAATATTGTAAACCGAGGGAGTCTGTAAATCAATGGACTGAATTAAGAAAAAAACATTGAAATTGCCTTAGCTTTTCAAGTGTAAATAATGCATATTTCCTACACATCTTACGTTGTGTTAGTATAAAGTCTTCTAGATTACAAACTCTATTGTGCCAGAAAATACTGTCTGCATTTGTCGTTTGTAGTTTCTTCGTACCTGCGAATAATATTGTCTTTTTTACTGTGGTTGAAAAAAAATTAGTACTATTCCTAAATGTTATATGTCCTGATTTGAGATATATTTAATATGACATTTATCAACACTTTTCATTCTCGATTGTAAAGAATTTGTTCAGCCAATTAAAGTAATAAATGATGAAATTTCAGTTAAGGAATTTTCGTTATAAGTGTATTTATTAAAAAGAATTTCAATGCTTATATATTTTGAGTAAAGTATGAATAAGCAAGTAATAAGTGATTTAATAATTATTATTGCTTAGACCAGGGATCGACAACCTATGGCACAAGTTGCACGCGGTACAATTCTCAGCGGCACTCTGCACGACTCCACTAATTTTTCAATATTTGACTGGTCGGAAATTGTTAAATTTGTATTGGACCTTCTTGACAAAAATCTTCAGAATTATGTACATTTATGGAATTACGAAAAAATCTGAAATATAACTCTAAGATAAATTCACAGCTATTTTGTAAATTATTGAATGCCATTACTGGAGAGATTTAATTGTTTTTTAAGAGAGAAAATTGCATGTACTCTACTTTTTATACTTTTGGTTCTGTATTTCTAAGAAAAAAATTCTTTCCTTATATGAACAACATTTCAAGTCCGCAAAGAAATTGCTTAACAACTGAATGCTCAGAATCGTATCAAATTGAAAGCCACACATTATAGCTCTGATTTTACGATATGAATGTAGAAAGGTGCAAGCACAGATTCGTATTAAAATTTTTATTTGTCTTTTTATGAATGGAAATACATAGATTTCACGTTGTCTTTTTCTTACTTTAATAAATATGTTTAAAAAATATATAACATATGTACAATTAAATTTTTTATATTTTTGTTCAAGAAATAGTTATATTTTATACTGTTTATTTTTATATTATAAAATATCTTTAAATGAGGCAAAATTAATACATAATAAAACTATAAATCTATTCTCTAATTCTGCAGACGTTATCACGGGAATAAAATCGTTCAAAAAATGTTCTACTTCGTGGCACGCTGAATCGTATAGGTAGATTGGTTTGGCACACCACAGCTAAAAGATTGCCAACCCCTGGTTTAGACCAATGGTCCCCAAAACATAGTGCGCAAAGTGATGCTTGGGAGTATGCCAAAAAAGAAGGTTCATGATAACTTGTAAATGATTGATCGTGTATCATATGAATGCGAGATTTTTTCATTGATTGCTGTCTTTGGTTTCACTAAAGTCTGGGAAGCTTAACATTATAAATGCACCAGCTTTAAAGCGTATGCGAAAAAAGGGAAACCAAACCTTTGCACAGATGGTATCTCTTAACATTTAAGAAGAAATTACTACATATTGTTCACATCAAATTCTAATTCAAAATGTAAATAAATTATTTATCTTTCACCAAAACCACACACACATTATGCAAAGTCTTAAGACTTCTTAAGGGACTGGGTCTCTATGCAAAAGTAGGCTTACAGAATATAGAACACGTTGTAAAAAACTCGTACAAAAGGCACACATAGACATTGTAGAGGAGCTGTACCATGTAAACACTTTCCTCGGATAGACCGAAAAAAATACATTCCTTTCTAAATTCTAGAGGAAACAAACAACTTTCGAGTACTTTTGCACACTGAGAGATAAATATTATGTTAAAACACGTTCTTGCTGTTCATTCAGTCGTAGAATATAACAATCCATTGGTTCTAAGATTAAGCGGTGGTCCGTGTCCATATATATTAGATTCGACCAAAAAGATACACTTAACAAAAACACTCTTAAAACTTCAACACTTTCTCTTCGTCCGACTATGTTTGAAAGTCAAACATGGAACATCATGGCCATTTCTTCATTTCATCATTTAGACAAAGAAGTAAATCGTAACATTCAACTTATTAATTTAATTTGTTAATAAATCTTAATTTTTAAAAGCATTCATACCTAATTTTTATTTACTGAACTGAGGATTAGTAGAAAATTAAGATCATGATGATAACTGCCTACTGGGTGGCGTAATTGGTTTGTCGCTGGCCTTCTGCACCCAAGGTTGCGGGTTCGACCCCGGCCCAAGTCGGTGGATTTTCATGATGCAGAAAATCGACAGCGGCCAAGTCATACGATTATGTAAAAAATTCCTTGAAATGCCCGTTTAGCTTGGGTGCTCTTGCAAAATTAAATTCCTAAGTTAAATTTTGCATCGTCAGAGCTCATGTGACTCCATCTGGGGAGAAAACTGGGCGTCAAAATTACTTGCGGCAATTGATGTCGCCTATACGGTGCCGCACTAAAAAGCTAAAAAGTGATACCAGTTCCTAGGGAATGAACTAGGTCTGCGAAGGTAAGAAATACCATACGCAGCCCCATTAAAAAAAAGATAACTGAGAAAGCTTTTCGTTTCAATTACAATCAAAATTGAATAATGATTTGATTATGATCAAATATGATTATATATATAGTATAATAAAATAACATGAATTTTTTTTTACACACATTACGTAAAAAAGGAAAAATCGATACGAAGGTGTGGTCAGAAAGTAAAGGAACTCGGCATACAAAGAAAGACAGCAATGAACAGAAAATGAGATGTTTATTTTGAAATGAAGCGTGAAACATAGAGAGAGAGAACAAAGTGAATTCAATAGATTTATAGGGCCACCGTGATTGGCGTTACAAATCAAAATATTTTGAAAGTGTCGATAGCAACATCTTTAATCTTTTCCTTTTCAAATTATAATTCACTTTAACGTATATTAGTGAAGTGTAGTTTAACACAGAAGTTATGAATGGGTGGAATGCTAAATGAATTGTGAACAAGGAAATATTTACTTCGAAACCGGGTAAAAGTTGATCATGTTTGAATTCAATGTAATCTTTTTTTTCTCTCTTTCCCGCTATGTAAATAAAATTAATTTCGTATCCAATTACATTCCGTTTCTTTCTTCCTTAATCACACGGCTCGGTAGGTTTGAAGAATACCTAGCACATTTTGCTTTCGTATTAAATACTTTAATTGTTATAATCGAGTGCTTTTTATGAAACAAAAAATATATAATAAAATATAAAGCATAAATAAAATGCAGAAACATTGTTGTTTATAGCGTTGATTCCTGAGCTCCAAACAAATTACTTAAAAAAATCCTTTTTCAATTCTTACTATTAGTTTATTCTCTCCCAAATACTTCTTATTGATCCATTCAAGTTCAAATACATTTTTTAAAACTTGTAGTGGATGACACTTGATGTTAATACAGTTTTTTCAAATATTAATTCATTAACTTAATTTTTTTTTTAATTTAAAATTTTTTCTGCGTTATTTCTGACGAAATTAGATTTATCTGCAACAAATGGTGCCAGCAAGTTTTTCTAACAAAGTAGAAATTGACTTAAATTTTTTTTATACGACTTGTTTATCTTAATCTTATTTCAAAATTGAATTTTATTAATTAATCAAAAACAAAAAAAGTCTATTAAAGAGATATAAGATAATTAAGTCATCAACAATATGAATTTCGTTTGCAAAGAAAACATTCTACTTAGAAAATATAAAAAATAAACCCAAATATACAATGTATGTTTAAGATATACCAAAATATACACATGAAAATGCTGCTCATTTCCCAAACTTAAGTCCCTTAAAACATTTTACTGTCCAAATGTAAATAATGCTTATAAGAACAACCGTAAAATAATTTTTCAGGAAGTTATATTTCGATGTTAATCCGAGAATTTTCCTTTCTTAATGAATTTTATAGGTAATCTCTCTCTCTCTCTCTCTATATATATATATATGTAGTGTAGTTATTTTAAAAATATAACAAAGATACAAAAAAAAAATACGGCAAATAGCTCTTTGGAAATTACAGGAAATTTTTTTAAAACCAAATTTACCAATTTTTACCAAAATTAATTTTCTAAATAATCTCAAAATGCATGGTTTCTAATTGAATCAATCACATTTTTAAGGAGATTCCAGAATAGTGTCCTATTTCTCCATGCTGACTCCTTTCAGTTCAAATTCTGAATGATATTGTTGTTTTCGTGTTCTTGGTGAGACAAATAACCCAATATATTTTCTACGAGGTCTAGGTCAAGGTCAATGCTCAACCTGGATATAATATCAATTCCATATAGACCGGATCTTCCCTTTTATTTCTCAAATTACTGGGCTAAAAATAATAAAAGAAAACTTTAAATTTTCTTTAAAGAAACTAAAATTAATTTTTAAGATTGTAAAACTTTACGACTCTTATTGTATAAAATTCATAATAAACTGTAATCTAGTAGTACGTAAGAAATTTAAAAGTACCAAGATTAGTTTGTAAAATATAATCGCTCATAACTAAAAATTATAAAAGGTAGTATACCAACCTCCCAATAAACATCCAAAACAATGTTGATCAAAAGATAAAATTTAATGATAAAATTCTTAAAAAATATTCTTCAAAAAGAGCAACAGTGTATTATACTGAGAACAATTTTTTTAAAATAGGTAAAGTACGAAACTAAAATTAAAAAACTCTCTAAATTCGAAAAAATATCTAACATTTAGTTCATATTACTAGATATATCAAAATATATAATTGATATTAGGCTGTAAATTAAGAAACACTTCTATCATACCAATAACATTAAATTTGTTACTAATGCATGTATTATATAAGAAAATTAAGATGATAGTCATTCTCCAATTAGTATAATGATCTTGCCTCCACGTCTAAAGATGTGGGAGAATTGGAAGGAAAACTAGCCATGATCAATGAAACAAATTCAATTAATGAAGGATAAGAGATGCATCCAATTAATAAATATGAAGACAATTAACGACGTACGTGAGATATGAGAAGACTTTAATGTTTAATACACATACTTAATTAAATAGCTCTGATTTCTTCGCTATTTAATCTAGATTCAATCTCCAGTGACAGATCGTCACCTTAAGTAATTCAATTATTAAATATTAAATATCCGCTATTCACATTCAATTTGATAAATCACTGCTCCGCTGGTAATCTATCCAATCTCTCCCTCTAACCTGAAAACCTAGACTCTATATAGTAGTCCCGATTTGCATGTTCACGTTTTATTCTTCGAGGGGGAGTTTTATAATTAAAATAATTTTTAAAAACCAGAAAATTCCCTAAAAGGACTGTTAATTAAAAGAGTGTGGAGGGTAGCGAGCGCCCCAACAGTATCTTAATTTTATTTTCAAATACTATTCATTTTATCATTACTATGTTAACAAAATAAGTGTTACACTATAAATAATTAAGAATAACATTCCTATAATTAGATGTAGGAATATAATCATTCTTGGAAGCACTTTAATAATGTTAAAAACATCTCTTTTAATAAAAATGCTACTGTTTAGCATAGGATTCATTATATGTAACATTGTCTCTTGGGAATATATATCAAGTTCGTTTTTATGAGTTTTAATAGAATTTAATTAACAAGGATAAAAAAAAGTTATATATATAGGGTATATATATATCCTACTACTGTGGCTAATATTTCTTACTACCTTGACCAGTTATACTTATGCTTTATAACTATTTGTATATATTTATCGATTATATATATATATGTGTGTGTGTATATATATATATATATGTATATGAAACTTTTCGAACCAAACATGGAATCTTTTCAGGAAACCGTTTTTTATTCATTCATGAGACGGCTTTCGACAACCCATCAGCAATGTAAAAAATAAACACAACGGACGCTGATTTTGAGTTAAATTGCATATTTATTTCAATAACTGCTAAACCCTCATCTTTTGGACTAGGTTTAGAATAGAAAGTATCGTGGGAAGTAGTACCCTATATACCCTATCAGTAATAATTATTGCCCTAAAGGGAAATTAAATGGATTCGGAATTTGATGGTTGGAAAATCTTTTCTAATAGAGTTTAATTTTAAAGGCGCGAGCATGTGTGGTGGGTTTATAAATAGTACTAAATGGAAAACAGAATTTTGGATAAGTTATAACTTAATTATCCTTATGTATGGAAAACTGTAACAATCTTTAAAAGGGTGCATTATTAAATTTTTGTAACGTTTTGTAAATATTATATGTATTTATATTTACATTAAAAATCAAAACATTTCTTTGTATTTGCTTTTTTAAACGATCGAAGGGAAGTTATATTCGATACGTATTTAGGTATTTAAGATTTCTTCTGGAATCAAACTTTTAATGTTATCTTGATCTCAAATTGTCTTGGGAGTTTCTTTCTTCAACAAAATATTTCAAACGCTTATTTTCGAAAATTAATTTTTATGATTTAAGAAACGAAAAAATATTTTTTTAAAAAAATCCTATTTATTAATTGAAAAAAAATTTAATCTGAGGGTTAATTTTTTTAAAATAAAAGTACTGAAAAACAATGGAGAAGTAAATTTCTCTTTTTAAACCAAAGGTAGTATAATTTTTAAAGGAAAAATTAAATTTAAGAGTTACCAAACACAGTAAATATAATCGATCACGTCTCAGATTACTGTCTAAAGATTTTAAAAATTTTCTCTTCACAAATGAATGAGAATTTATATCTCCCCTTTTTTTTGTTTAGGTACCATGTAGTATTTTTTTTTATAATACGAGTACAGTTTGTAGATCTTGAATCAAATACTTTACAAAGAAAACGACATTGAACCATTCAATATTCTGAGAACTCTTTGTATTGCTAATATCCTTTGCAAATGCGAAGACCCGCTTTTTATTTTGTGTTGAAATAGTTCTTTTGTCGAGTGTCCTCAGAAAAATTAAACTTCTGCGTATATCCCTTTGGTTCTAATGCCTGAATGGAATTATACTAATTTCACAGACCTATTTTGGTGTCCTGGTTCTTTTAAAAGGGAGCCACGGACTTCCAAAAGCATAATAATGTACCATTAAGGGAGCAAATAGCAGCAATACGTCACTTTAAAGTGTGTTTGAAATGACATGTAGGTGTTTCCTTCGTAAATTGGACTGCTTCTTCTGTTTTCCTCCAGCTAGTTGCAATTTGATGGATGATAGCAATTTACACATTGACGATGACCGTTTCACGCTTCAGGGGACCTATCCTAATCCCAAAGGTATCCCGATGTCCATTTCCAGAATTGTTTTGATATTTTCATGGGCGTTTTAGAGATATTAGAGAAATGATGCCGAACTGTAAGTGAAGGATTTCATATGTGTTTATTGTTCAGAAGAGGAAACAGTCTGCTTATCGATATGTGATGGACATGTTATTACTGGAATAGCTTTATCGTGATAATGATGTTTCAATATATTGGTGGTAAAAATACTTCATAGCAATCGAATTTTATTGTAAGCAAAATAAAAAAAAAAGTAGTTGCTTTCTATGATAGCTCAAGTTGTGTTTGATATAGGTTTGAAATGAAAAAAAATATACAAGAAAAGTTTTCTGCAATTGATGAGAGAACGAAAAGATTATAAGATGAAATTTCAAAGCTGTAATTAAGATATAAATCCACCTTCTGATTATAATTGATAAATTATTACAAGTTATTTTGAGCTGGTCCAAAAATCGCACCACTTCTTGATTTGATAATAACTTTAATTAGTAAAACCATAAATTACTAAAATTTCATTTCTTATCATAGTTTATGTCATAAGCTATCGCGATATGTAATTTATTTATAAATATAAAATCATTTGAAATTCATAATTAGTTCAGGTAACTTTTACTCAAAAAAATCTCTGAATTATATATCTAGTTTTAACTATTGTGTGATATGCTCTGAATATGAATAATAATTAAGTTACAAAGTGTGGATAGAAATTGAAAAAATATTACATCACATAATTATTGTACATGAACATTATCTCTTTTGTGTGTAGTATTCTTTTTTATTTTCCCCAAAACAATGCTTTCTCTGGTCCTTTTTTTATTTTCTTTAATTTATTCTTCTTGATTTCTTTTTAAAAAATTGTTTGGGTTTGTAAAATTAATTAATTTTCTTCTAGCTTTTTTTAAATTTCTCATAATACTCTAAATCATTTATGCAAGCGCATGAAAAAAGTTCCAGGATTATAAGTTAACTAAGCCATTGAAACAATTTGCAACTTGAACTACATTTCATATTGCTATCAAACTTCTATTAAATCAATACATAGTTGTAACTAAAAACAAATAAAAAATGTCAGTTTTTAAGATAAGGCCCTCTTAAGGCTAAATATGTCAACCTCATGAATTGTCAAAAAAAATTTAAGACAAGGATTTTGTACAGCATTCCACAATATAGCCATTTTCTTACCTGTTGTTCAAAACATTTCCTGAAAGCTAAAATAAGTAAAACAATAACTTTATCAGGGAAAACAAAAAGAAAAATGGAGTATATTTTATCGATTATTTTGCAGACAGAAACATTTAGCCTTTGTCCATTGCATTTGAGAAAAAAAAAGTGATAAAATTACTTTCGTCATGAATGAAGTAAAGATATTTTGTACGATTTTTTTTCTTTTTACGCATATTCTAAAAATGATACTACGTTTCTAGGCGCTATCTACGACAATACAACATTTCAAGGTTGAAGTGATTTATGCATTTATCTAATACTCACGAAGAGGACGTGAATTTCGTGTTATGATTAAGAGCCTAACCTTGTTCTAAATGCCGTTATCTTTTTAAAATCATTTACTATTACTTTATTTTTCGCTTTAAACTCTAACCCATTGTAGATAACATTATATTTTAGGTGATATGATTTTAAACATTATGATTCAAGTTGTTTTCATACTTAAAGAGGTATATTTTTGAAACATATTTACTTTGCGAAATGTATGTTGCGCAAAAAATCAAATATTTTCAGCTGCTTTGAAGTAAAATATGGTTCTAAACATGAAATGCGACGTAGTATTATGCAATGAACATTTGCTATTTTATCAAACAGACCTTCATAAAATTTTTAATGCAATGTGTAATACTTAACGCATTTCTTAATAAAATATGATTTTGAAGAGTAAAATTTTTGTTGCACAATCTTTAAGTTTTTTTCTGAAAATAAATTTCACACATTTTTTAATTTTTAAAATCAAAATGCTATTTCAAAGAATAACTTTATTCTGAAAGTTTATTTGTGTGAATGTACGAACGTTTAAGCAAAAAAAAAATTGTAGTTTAGTAAAATTTTTTTTTTGTGCAAAATTTTACAGTATACCGCACACTGTAAACCTTAATAATATTTTTCATTTAGTAAATTTAAGGAAGTAGTATGACAACATTAAGAACTAATTTTAGTGTTGTGCTAGTTGTTATACCTAAACCTTGATTAATAATCATTTAAACAGTCATCAGATAATTTTTTTTAGCATTGAAAACGAAGCTTTTGTGTTAATATTTTCTCTGTTATTAATAACTGTTGTAAGCCATGCAAAAACATTAATTCTTTCTCTTTATATTATTTACAATGATTGGTTACTTAAAACATACTATGGTTCCAATAATGATTTCTTTCCTCGATGCCCTTTTTACTTGGTTTTTGAACTTATATTTATAACATCTTATTGTTATTTTTGTTTATTAACTACATTGAAGTTTACTTTAAGAATTTAGCTAGCTGCAAAGAATGAAAAGTTCCCAGAAAAAAACTACAATAGACTATTATTAAAGTCAGTGATGAATATCATAATATGTGTTGTGTACTTGTGTAAATTAAAAAGTATTGTAAATTGCATCAATAGTTATACGTATTTTCATCAGTGTTTCTGTATGTATTCTTTTGATGATTTATTAGTTACACATTTTCTTTGTGATTTAATAGTTTCTCAATAATTGCTTCTCTCGTTTCTTGATAGAGGGATTGAACATATTAAGATTTAATTTTTAATACTTTTTTTTAACAAAATAACATCTTCTTTAATAAATACATTTATAAAAATAATGAAAAACATCCACCGATTTTTTACTCGTCAGAAATTGGCTCATGGTTGTAATGAATTTGATAATTCTGTAATAAAGCTAAAAAAATAAATAAAAGTTGCTTACGATAAATGAGAAGATACTTATTGCATTTTTGAGAAATTTTTGTTACATTGCACATAAAAGGACTCTTCTTTCAAATTAGTTTCTTAACACATTGGATACATTTCACTGAAAGTACATTAAATCTGCCCTTTTTAAATTGGGGGGCTTCAATTAAAGCTCTTTGGCTTAGCTCCTTTTCTTCGGCAGCAGAAAAAACTGTATAGTTGGAAGAATTGTATTGCTGCATATTATAATCTGTATAGTAATTAAATTACATTTAATATTCTTCTTCTTCATGATAAATGAGTGAGTGTGAATTAATGTCACACTTCAAACAACACGAGTGCTATTGGCAAACTCACCTCACAATTCTGAACCGTGGTCAAATGACGATTCATGATGTCGTGTATAAATCGGATTCTATAACTGGTAATTCCTAAAATTTTTTTTAAAATTATAACAATCTAAAATATTTTGCGAATGGTATAACGTTTCAAAGAATATTTCTTCAATTGAGGAATTTGTCTGTTAAGCATTTAGTCTGTTAAGCATTAAGTTCTCTAATGCATTTATGCAACCCTAATGCATACTAAACTAATGAGTATATACTAATATTATTAACACTAAATATTGCATTATGTTTCATTAAAGAGACAGAAAATAGTTTACAGTATCATTTTAATTTAGCAATTATAATCAAAAATTTTAATTAATAAAAAACAACAAACAGTTTAATTTGAAAGTTGTCTTTGTTTTCCATACATTTTGTTCAATAATACATTATTAGTTGAGCATATTGATGAAAGATTTCGAATGGTTGCTAATTAGATAGTTCTTTACCATAAAATATGTAACATACCATTTCCGTTATTTATTTTGAATTTCCAAGTAAATAATTAAATGATGTGCATAATGTAAAATTCCATTTTAATATATTCTCTAAGATTATTAGCTCCACGTATGAGAATTCAAAATTTGTTTCTAAATTTAGAAATTTTGTCATATTTATTTCGAAATACGCCCAATACTGGAAAGCTCAAGACTCATATTTGTGATTTTAGAGTATTTGGTTTCGTTCTCTACTAAGGTTGTCCGTTAGACTATCTTTTAGATGTTCTAAAATTAGAAACTAATGGAACTCTTAGAAGTTCTAAAAGAATATATAAATATTAATATGTATGGTAAGGAAGATTCCATGAAAGGAGCTAGGGGCACTAAGAACATGTAAATTTGCAGAACGGAAATTAATCGCCTTAAGGAAAGGCTGTTAGTGTGTTCGAGAGTATTTACTGTTCAAATAAAAATAAAAATCGAAAATGGAATGAGGGGCTCCGAAAATTTCTTATGTTGTAGCTTAATATGAAACAAGTTTAAATCAGCGGGCTTTGCCGTTGTGTTCCAGTTATAAACTCTTCATGGAAAGGATTTTTGGTACATGAAAAAGTATATTATTCCATAACTGGAAGTTACTAAAAGTACAAATTTTTTATTTCTAAATCAACAGCAAAAAGATTTAGTACTTTATTTTTTAATAAATTAAAAGTAAAAAAAACTTTTTAAAAAACAAGCTTTTTTATTTAAATGCGCTAAAAAGAATAAAATAAAATTTTCCTTTAAAACTTTTTTTATTATCATTTTATAACGTCATTACACAATTTATATGATATAAAAGCTGTCGCGAGATTAAGTACTCATATTTACTTAGTCTGAAATTTTACAAATTAAATCAATCAGATCAAGTTATTTAATTTACTTGTTTATCTACACAGTAAATCTCGCGACAAGCTTTTATATCATATAAATTGTGTAATGACGTTATAAGTTGATAATAAAAAATTTTAAAGGAAAAGTTTATTTTATTCTTTTTAGCGCATTTAAATAAAGCTTGTTTTTTAAAAGTTTTTTTTACTTTTAATTTATTTTTTACTTTTTAGTTATCGCTGGATAGGTTTCTAAGCTGTTCATCTATTCAACGCTGTTTCAGAAAAGAATATAAAATATGTAGTATCATTGTTTTGCAAAAAAAAAAAAAAAAAAAAAAAAAAAAGGGGGGTTAATTGTAAAAAAGAAAGTTTTTGACATTTATTTTTAAATCCTGATTCTAAAAGATCGAAATATGAACTTTTTGAAAGTAATTTTCATTTAAGCGCATCGATATTTATTTATTTTAGAAGAAATCATAAATAGGCAAAGTACCATTGTTTTGTAAAAATAAACCGTATCGGGGCACAATAAATGATCTTACCTATTAAAAAATTTCTTTGGATGTTGTTAAATGTGCAAATAAATTTTTGAGTATTTTTTAAAAAATCAGAAAAATTTCCTTTTGAGGGGGACAGAACCCTAGTCTTTTCAGCACTTAACCATGCGACATGACAATTAAACCAGGAAGTTCTCGGCAAACAGTGTGGAAGGACCTTTAAAATCGAAGGTAGAGATATTCACACATCAAATCTAAAAAGCATTAAAATGAATACACAAACAATCTATTTATGCATTATTTCATGTAAAGATAGCATACATGAATATTTACATGCATTTTTTTCATTTATAATATAAACTAAAATCAATTTTATGCATTATTTCATGAAAAGATAGAAAACATCCGATCATTTATTAAATTGTTGATATTAGCATATGTGTTTAAAATCAAAGAGGATTAAATTTTTTTAATAAAAAATGAAATCTGTGATTTAAATTAGAAATTTTTTAAAATTACAAAATTTTACATGTCTATTAAATGTTGAATTTAAATTGCGAGCATTTTTTGAAAAAGAGTAAAAAAGAAAAAGTTTTTGTGTACTTAATTTACTAAATCACTGATTTTAAAAGAGCAAAGTATATGAACTTTTTTAGTTCAGACGATTTACTCGTCAGAATTTTGAGAAATCCATACCTAACGATTGAAAAATTTCGATTAATGATTCACAGAAAACAATACTTATTACTTAAAAAATATTAATTTAAAGCACTACATTTAAAATAATGATAACGGAATAAAAACGGTTAAGTTTTTCACAAATATTATAGAAATTTTTGTTTTATAAACGGATGTTTAAAATGAATTCTTTGAATTAAAACTTGTACTGAGAAAATGAAACAAAAATTTTTCATTCGCATTTTTTTTACTCGCCAAATTCGGTGATTTTGATTATTTATAGGCACCATCTTTTCTAGTATAGCCCTATTTGCAGACTTCAAATGCAAGATGAAACAGATAGTCATTGGGCGCCAAACTGGTTTTCGACGCCAAGCCTTAATTTACCGTAAAATCGCGTTTTTTATTAAAGTTTTAAATTTTTTTTGAGGGCTTAATTTTTAAGTTCTGGTTTCCAAGTTTCACATATTGATTGCAAAACACTGTAATTCTGAAATAAAAAATTTAAAAAGAAATTCTGTATGTTTTTATTCTCGTAAAAAGTGTATTAGAGATGAAAAACACAAAAACTTTTTTAAAATCCGTAATGTTTAAATAATTTTTCCAATCTTCACTTTAATTACGGATAATAATGTTCTACACACGGAAAAAAAGTTTCATGTGATTATTTTAATAAATGACGAAGTTATTAAATGTTTAATTAAAATTATTTTTTGAAAAATCATTAAAAAAAGTTTTTGACATTTTATTTTTTAAATGACATATTCTAAAAGAAAAAGGCATAAACTTATTTCGTGTAGAATATCGTTTTAATAACACAAAAATAAATTCATACGCAATGCTTTAGAAATCGTTTTCATAAAAACACATCAATTTTAACACATTTTTAAAAAACTTGTATAAAATATAAATATCATTATTTTGTAAAAAAATTGTACCGTATCGTGGCGAAATAAATAATCTTTCCGATTCTGTAATTATTTTTTGTCTGAGTTTTTAAAAAAAATTAGATTGCTGTTTTAAAAACGTCAAAACTCCCAAAAAAATTCCCTCTTCCTTCTTCATTTTGCGTCGCCGAGCATAGCGGGAAAAAACAGCACACAGGAGTAAAACAATTATGCGTTTTAAGGTTTTTAATTAATATCTTTTGAACTAATTGCAATATCGGAATATAAATGGTCAAAACATGCATTGTCATCCAAATTAAACGTGTATACAAAATTTCAGCTCAATGAGTTGAAGATATCAGCTTCAAAATTGAGTTGCAAGATTCCACCCGAACAAATTACATACATACATACATACATTGCAAGTTAAATAAAAGCTTGTAAAAAGTACTGTATATTTCTGTGTATAATCTGAGAATTTTTGGAATTTTTTTTAAAGTTAAAGTAAAGGGGTCACCTTGTATACGGATCGCTGATCTTCAAAGAAACGTAGCCAAAGAAAAACACTTTCTTTTAAAAAGAATATTTTCCATTACTTATCGCAAATAATTCTGATCTCTTAATTTTAGGAACTTTTATTATAAAAGAAGAAAGTCACACAAATCCTTCAAAGTTAAGGTCAAAATTCGAATTTTCGAATAGTTCTTAAAATTTACATTCATTCATTGGGATGTCTGAATGCATGTGTTTATAATGAGGCGAGTTTTTCGTTCCATGCATGAAACTTGACCAAAGCGAGCACTAGCCGTACACAAATTTCTCTTCCCTCCCATTTTCCAAATAAAAACATGGCACAGAAAGTAAGACTAAAATACATAGTGTGCAAAATAATGAATAATAGAAAAAGTGTATTAGCTTCAGATAGGATAACTAGAAAAAAATTTATTGTCGTTGACGCCTGGCGTTTTACTTTACAGCCATTTCACTGGAAAATACTTTACACGCCTTAGCTGCTTGGCAACATTTTTGTCCTCATGGTGAAAAGTTTTACAATTACAAGAATACTTTTGCAATTCGATTTATACATGAATTTCAAATTTTAAGTAAAATTTTACAGAAAAAAATTCACTTTCGGTTTATATTAAAAAATATGAGCTAAATGATTTTTTTATTAATAGTTTAGGGTAATATTATACTTATTATATATTAGGCAGCAGCTTTTATATAATTATAACATAAAGCTGCGTTTCAAAATACAATTATTCTACGTCAATATCAAATTAATAAATTGTGCAGAAAGAAGAAAAAGCAACTTTTATAGAGATTTGTACATAAAATGCTGTATTATTGCTTGTGTGATTGTTATGAAATAGGATACAAGCAAAAATTAAATCAAATATTTATTGAAATTAATTTGTGTGACAAAATTGATTAAGAGCTTGTTTAAGCTTGAATATGAAAAGCTATTATTAATTGTTAAGAAATGTGCCTAATCTCTAGATTATGACGGGCTAAAAAAATCAAACACTTAAAACACGTTTTATATTATTTCATATGACATGTTATTCTTAAAGTTTATTTTTTGTTTTAATTTAGGATTCGAAATATTTTTTTTAAAAAATCAATATCAACCTCAAAATTAAAAAAAAATAAAAGTTTAAAAAATGCGTCGAAAAAACAATTGCATGAAAGTAATAAAGAAGTATGCAATATTTTTAGCTGTACTTTTTTACTCTTATATCTTACTTGTAAGTGCATTCTTACAAAGATAATAATTCATTTAAAAAAAAAATACAACATTGGGAACATGCGTGAAAATTACAACATAGAATTATCATTTTTCCAATTGTCTAATAAAATGTACATAACTAGCTTTGTTAAATGATTGATTGGTCAACGAACTTTTTAAGTAACTATACCTCGTTAACATATCAATCAGAGCAAATATAAATTAATTTAACTGATAATAATTTTTTTCTAATTTGACATTTATAGAACAATAACAATCGAGAAATATTTATAAAAAAAACTCATAAACAATACAGTTCAGAACGCCTCTTTTCTTATTAGAAGAAAAAATAACATTCGTAACCATACCGAATATGTTATAATGAGACACATTATAATGAGGATTTTAGTTAATCTAAGCCATATTGAAGCTTCCGCCCTGTTCCTTTTTCAATTGTTCAAGTCAAGTCATAATTACTCAGTTTGTCCATTTTCCCTTGCCCTTGTTTCCTTTTTTGTCCATTTTTAACGGATCACTGATAATCAGAAATTTTCGCTATTAATCTCTTGTTTATTTGTTTTGTCCTTCGTGATGCACAGACATCATTTAAGGTCTGCTTTGTCATTGTATTCAGTTGCATCCGGTGTTGAACGACTCGTGCATATCAATGAGATGGCAGTGTTGTGAGTGATTGATTTTTATTGCGATTAATTGATATAATTAAATTATTTTTCTTAAGTATGGTTACTATTAGGTTCGGGTCAAGGATCGGCTATTTTAAGATGGAACAAAGACCTATTTTTGTATTCCCTAGGTACTAATTATTGTAATTTGGAAATATTTCCGATAGAAGAAATCACTAAACCGATTCATAAAAATGTTTCCGACTGAAGAAACACTTCATTTAGAAAAAAAATTAGTGGAATTTAACAATAACGTTTATTTTTGGGATATAATACAGATACTTAATATCAAAACCAAGCTTGTAGAATAAAATAAAGGTATACGACTACCCTAAAATTGTGAATTTTGCCAAAAATTGACAATTTTTTTATGATTTTATTTTATAGGCCATCTTAATAGCTTTATAAAAATACCACGTTTATTATTTTACGTTCACTAGAACAAAAACTACAAGTGTTTTAGTAAAAGCTGATGCCATTACTTTAAGCAAGATATATGTCACTTTAAAACGAATTTTACTCAAAATCTGTTTTTTTTAAAAAATGCTTTAAGGGGCCAGCGATTGCTAAAAACGTTTTGAAAGTAATTAACTGAAATTTTCTGTGTATGCTCTGTATTATAGTAGAAGTGTTTTAACCCTCAGATTTATCAATTACTATTTTATTACAAAATTTACAGCCCCTTATGCGAATATAATCACTGTTTTTGAAGCAATTTCATATAATATCAAACATAAAGGGCTCTAGTTTTTGAAAAAATTAAAATATCTCTTATCCTGAAGGTCATTTCAAAAATGACCAACATAGCAACACATCGGAATTGAAAAATTGAAAAACTGTTTATAACCTTTTGTTACAGAATGGCCGCCTTTATGTTATTTTTTTTTGTCAATTTTTACCTATTGTTTCCCATTTTAGTAATAATAATTTCTCTCTCGATTCTTAATTTAGTATATTTTTCTTAAAATGTACTAAACAAATCTAAAAACAACAAAAAAATCCTCATATTTCCATCTTTTTTTTAAAAAAAAATTGTCGCAAGTAGTCGGATACCTTAAATACAAGTATAAACGTTAGTATGGTATGAGAATATGGATAATAGGTTGCCAAGTGAGATGTTACTTGATTATCAGCCCTAGTCACTTGTTTGTAGTTCGAAATTCCGAAGTCGGTTGCCAATTGTATTCGTATTGATTCAGAATGTGCTGTTAAAATATTTAATCAATCTGATAAAATATGTCATGAAGATGGAAAATAAATAAAATAACCTCTGTATAAAATGTGTAATTTATGTGTCAATGTACATGAGCATGTACATGAATGTACATCTTAAATGACCAATGACTTGACTGTAAGAACGCTGGTGACGAGTTCACCATTAAGACCACTCGGTTTAACCGTAGTCGCACGTGAGTAATGCAGAAGTAAAACGAGTTATGCATCATTTAATGTGTCTTCTTTTGATCGAGGCTCTAAACTTCGAAGTTTATCATCAATAGTCATTATGTAGATCCACAGAGACATTTATTCAAACCAACAAATCATTATTGAGAACAATTTTCTGGCTTCTAAAGTTAAGGTAAAAATCCTGCCATTTTGCAATCTCTGAATTTTAAGTACCTAGCTACTAGTAACATAATGTAAATCTCTGAAAAGAAAATAACTAACACGACAGAAAAATCACTTAATCAACTACTTTTCGAATCTTCCCAAGGAATCTTAAACGAAAACCAGACACCTCCAACTAAGACAAGATGGGGGGAGAAGGAAAAAAAATATCCGCTTAACTTTTTACCTTGTTAGTGGGTTTGAAACTTGCACAAACTTTTAATTATGCTAAACTGTTTAAAATAAATCCAGATTGTAGCGTGAATGGAATATTTTACTACCATTTCTGATTATTCTTTTTTGGCTCAGTGTAAAAGACTAGACAAGTCTGCAGGAAAGGTTAATGAATGTTCCAGTCTATATCCCCACTTTGTATGCCACCCGACCAGTTTTGACCAATTAAATTAGCCTCCCTGCAAACTTTAGAATCTCATTAGCTCCCCGCCGGTTGCATGTTAGTCAGAATTGAGGTTGTGGTGACAATCAGTAAAATTAGGAATAGCATTTTTGTTCAATTTCATTTCAGTTCGTGCATTGTTACAATGGTATTAATAAGTAGGTATATGTTAGATTTATATTACTTACTCATTTTTTTTGTATCACAAACATGAGGTATATTGTTTGCATTTCCACACGTACGTGGTAGGCACAGTTTCAGAGTTGCAGAAAGATAATAAAGGTTTTTAGAGTGACAGATACGTAAAGGAAGCAAGGTACGAAAAATGCATTAATTAAGCCTAGAAATTAAAATAGCCAGTTTATAATTTTCAATACTACCTAGCACTCTACTCTTACCATTATTTTAATTTCTATAATCAGTGATATTTATCACATGCTTGTCTGAATTAATTACTTCAATTACCTGGCGCACGAAAAGAAAACACGCATGCGAAATACATCCTACCTGAAAATTAATTACATACTTGAAACTAATATTAACATGACCTTTAAGTTAAAAAGCTCTATTACGTTTAATTATTCCCTCAAAGTTTCAACTAAAATTATAATTATATGACAGATTATAGATAGGTTCTCTAGATTTTGCGGCTGATTAACGAGTAGCTATGGTACGAGCTCCTGTCCGGCGATATTTATTTGTTTATTGCATTGAATGTATCTCGCTGTATGTATTTCAATATGTGACACAAAGTTCCTCTAACATGCGTGGCACAAAGTTCTTCTGCCAAGTGTGGCACAAAGCTCTTCTGCCAAGTGTGGCACAAAGTTCTTCTGCCAAGTGTAGCACAAAATTATGGTATGAACTCATGTCTCGGGCTATATTTATTTGTTTGCTGCGTAGAACATGTCTCCCTGTATACTTCAATATGTGGCATTAAGTTCCACTATCACAGTCACAAAATTGTTTTGCTATGCCTTTTAATTTTGTACCACGATCAAATGACGAGGTCTATTTCCTGAGCTGGCATCCATCTCTTCATGTCCATACCGAATGAATGATAGGATTCAGAGCTCAAATAGAGTGAACATGTACTAAAACCTCTAATCGATGCACTAACTTAGAAAGTTCTGAGGGGGCCCAATATCAAAATTCCTTCAGGGCCTGTTTTTAGAAATGAAAACCCTGTCCTGAGGGGGTCTGAATCATTGATACGGTGGTAGATATGCCCCTGATCCAGGGGGTCTTTTGTGGAATCAATGTTCCAACATGCAGCTTGACTTAAGGAACGCCAGCTACGAGCTCAATGCTAGTGTGGTCTACCATATAAAACCAGTGGTGCTTTAGCCGAATTACACATTCAAATCCTGTGTGTGTGTGTGATTCTTCTTTAATTCTATCGTGCAAGAGAGCTGATGCAGGTTAAGCAATTCTTTGCATTTGTATAGTGTAACAGTTAGGAGATTGGAGTACCAACTTAGATGTCGTCCTCGATCTTTGACCATGTTTTTTCGAAAACGAGTCCCGTTTTTTCGAAAAAATAAAACCAATGCCCTTCACATTTCTTTCAAACGGGACTCTTGAAAGTAATCAATCAAAAAATTTGTATCTACTGAGGAGCAAAATATCACCTTAAATAAAAAAAATGCAACTGTCAAAACATTTTCTTTTCTTCTCTTTGCTTTGCATAAATCCAAAACAGTTAAAAAGTAACAGATACAACTCGATAAAAGATTTAAAATATTTTAAAACGAAATTTCATCGAATAATTTAGTGAAAAAACAAATAATATAGAATCTAGAATGTAGTTTTATGTGCATAAGTTTTACGTGGTAAGTTGAGATTCGAAGTTTTACATGGCGTTTAATTCGTTATTAGACAACTTATTGGTATGACACACTTACTGGTAAGTAGATTGGGTCTAAGCCTTTGAACCTTGTAAAACTCTCTTCCAAAGTTCTTAACCTCTTGATTTCTATAAATGGAAAGATTTAAACCATTATTACAATTGTTTTACTTTTTGATTCTGTGAATCAGCAGTTATAATAATTAGATCATTTTCTCACTACGGTCAAAGAAAAACTTAGATTATTCATTATGTAAACTTTCACGATAGGATTAAAAATGTCTATTCTAAAATCATGTAAGTGTGTATTTTATCATAATAAATATTTACATTGTATGTTTCCCAGCAGCTCTTCATATTTCGTAGTAACAAATATGTAATGATTATTTATGTATGGTAAATAAATTTCATTTGCCTGAATATAAGCAATAGAAATCTATATGAAAAAAAAATGTTATTGCCGATATGAACAGAAAAATTTGATTAAAATGTAGTTAAATATTGGTTGTGAAAATGAATAACAGTTCTAGGTTTATGTGTTTAAATTAACACTTTTCAAGAAAATAAATGACAGACTTTTCTTATGAAGCGTTTCATTCAAAAACCCTCAGAGCTGAGACACATAATTATTAATACAGTCGGCTCTCGATAATTCGAAGTTGAAGGGACCAATGAAAATCTTGGAATTATCAAGAGTTTGAATTATCAAGAGGATAGGCAAAAACTCCCAAAAATATACGAAAATAATTTTATAAGATATATGTCTTTCTGTAACTGATCTCATCATCTATATTAAATACACCTCAATGCTCTCAACAGGTAACAATTTTTGTTTTGCAAATACAAACAAAAACCCCATACCATTCCTCTTACAAGCTTAAAAAAATTCAACCTTTAAACCTATATAAATAAACATTAAAAAATGGTAAATGTAGGAGATTGTTTTCAATTCATTCGAAAAATTTTACATAACTTTTAAGCTTGAATAAAAAAGAATATAAATTTGATAAATAATGATACTTGTTAATTGGAAAACAAGGACCACACCTTTGCTGGAAAAGAAGCAAAAAAATTTGAAGAAAAAATAAAGTAGGTTGCTTAAGTAAATGGTTTTAATTTTTGTATAATTAATTTGAAATTAATTATTAACTATTGTTTCATTTAGATCCAGTCAATTTTTTTTTGGTAAGAAAATTAAATGCCATAACACAAATTTAAAATAATATTGTGACTGAAATTTGTCAAACAATGAACGTAAAAAAAATTTTTGGTTTAAAAATGATTGGATTATTAATTAACTTTAATGATTAGATATGTAGGACAATTTGTAATTATTTCCAGTTCGCTGATTAGAAATCAGCTTAAAGGTACATTTATAGTTAAGTCAGATCAATGTATAATTAAAATATTTGAAAGGCTTCTTCTGAGAACTAATTCTCCCCTCCAGTACGGTACATTTTAATACATTAATCTTAACCTTTTAGTTTGTAGCTTAACGGAATAAACGTTGCCAATCACAGAATATGAACTAATTAAACAAATTTTGGTCATCAGAATATATTTTAAATTTGTGCCCTGTATATAGGAATGAAAAATATAAAATACATATAAAAACATTAAGGAATAAATAATAAAAGCAAAATACAAAACTCTACAAAGCAACATAATATCTATTTTAAAAGGTAGAAAGAAATATATGAAAAAAATATAAGTATAAAATGGAATTATAGAAATCTATCCCAGCGAGTCAAAGAGCAATTTTGGACTTAGGACCAAATAAATGGGGTTAAATTAATTTAGTGATGTATGATTATACATATTATGTACGTGTGTGTCTCCAAGCATTTGAAGTATTTTCTGTTTGGTATGTTTAAGTGTAAAACACCTTAAACATTTTCGATGTTATATTAAATCCGATAGCTTAAAAGTTACCTGGTTTCCCAATTAAAAGTACAGTAAAATTAAAATAACTAAAATTTCACTTCCCAGATGATATATTTAGCAAGTTATTTATTATAAAAAAAATTTGTGGCTAATCGGAAGGACAACAAAAGATGTTTCACGTTAGATTTTGCATCAAATTTCAAAAGCATATTTCCTTTAAAAAATATAAATCTGTTAACTAATTTTAAACATTGCTGTTTTCCATTTCTATTTGTACTACTTTTTATGCAATTGTTTTAAAGTTTCAAAGTCACACAAAGTGCATGCGTCAAAACTGCTTCGAAAAAAAGGTCTTAACAAGGTGAATCACAATTAAAAATATATTCATTTTGAAAATAATAAAAAAGAATGAAATTATTAGTTATTTCAACGTGAATAAAAGAAGCTGATTTGCAAAAAAGTAAGTTGCAGATGATTAAGAGAAATGAGAATTATAATAGATTTTTCAAAAAATAAATCTTATTTTACTGAAAACTGGATTATGAAATTGAATAATAGAATATTTTATAACTTGACCAGAAATCGTTCTTGGACAACTTTTGTATTTTTCGTTTTCTATTTTAAATTCAAATTATATACCTGTTCAAAGTCAGAAAAACAACACAAATTTTAAGTTCAAGTTACATTTTCCTACTTTCATATTTATTTCTTTTTTCATATGTCATATATTAGTGAAATTTCGCTTACATATCAATTGTTTTATTTTCAAGTTAAAATTACTTCCACTTTCTGTCTTTTCCTTAAAATATATCTATAATTGTTATTCTTTTTTTAATGTAATGTTACCTAGACTTCGCAGGTGCTAAGTAATAGCTGAAAAATTTAATTTCACATTTTGAATATGTATTGTTTTGCATAAGAATTATTATATAACTATAACTATTATAAACTATTATTAACTATTTACTATTAATTTATTACTAAATTATTAACTATTATAAATATTATCTATCCGATAAGATAATCTAGAGAATCTATTATTCAAGTAAAATATATTTATGATATGCATATTTGCCTCGAAAAACTGAAATATGATATTTATATGTGGCTGAAATATTTATATTCGGTAAAGAAATAATATATAATCTTTATAAAATCATATATTTGAAATAGGCTGAAACTTTTAATATTTAATGGTAAAAAAAAGTAGAATGGTTGTAAATTAACACAAAAGTTAAAAAACAGCTAAAAATAGATCAGAAATATTGAATTATTCATTGAACACATAGATGATGGATTGTATAAACATTGGAAAGGAAATTTGATGCAATCATTTTGGAACTAAAAAATTATGTTCCTCTTTTAAAAACTCTGTGCTGAATTTCGACTTTGGATAAATGGCAAAATAATATTATGTTTCGTCCATAAGAGGTTTAAGGAAATAAAAAGAAATGGATTTTTTTTTTACTACAGAAGATGATTAATAAATATTTATTAAGGAATGAATAATAGTTTTAAATATATATCGGAAAGCATCCCGTTTTTCTTATTTATATAATATAGTTTTTTTTTCTAATGACTTGTTTGAAATTACATTTTATAAAAAATCAGGACAAACTATTGTATATTTTAATTTCCAACAACCTAATTCTAATATTTTTTTAGCATAAGCGTTTATAGAAAAAATGAAAAATAAATCAAAAGTCAAATAATTTAAGCATTAATGTGATGTATTTCATTTTTTTTTTTATTCTAACAAGAATAAAATTATTTTCTTTTAAGTTTTTATTTGAAGACGAAGGACAATTTCATAGAAATTTTTTTACTGAAATTTGCTTTTACATAAAATTGAAAATCTTTTTCAAAAAATATTTATTTTCTTCATTAAAAGTCTTTAAATTATATATATACCTCATAATTTTGACATAAATGTATAACCTATTTTCGGGGAATATTTAACTGAACTGCATCTGTTTATAAAACAGAAATTAGATTTTAACTGTTCGTATTCGATGTATAACTAGAACTATGAACCAGAAAAGGATCCAGTTAAATACTGTTATTTTGTTCTACATGCTAATAAAATGAGAAAATATCCTGTATAATTAATACAAAAAAATTTCAGTGTTTACTCAAAACAAAATCATTAACATTTTTGTAATTTTATTTTCATTTAGAAAATTTGCATGTACGAATGCATGATGCAAAGTATTTTCAGGAAGGAATGATAACTTTCATTGAACTCAAATGGAAAGGAGTAGTGAATTATCAAATTTAATAGTTACATTGATACTTTATAGTAATCATTAGTTACTGCAGAGATATAAATACGGAATGTGAGATTGATTCATAAAAATTCTTCATATATTTGATTTTTAAAATAATTATCAGGGTTTTCAAATTATTCCATAATTTAATCGTTTTGTAAAAACTTTTATTATTTATAATACGAGGTGTGACATAGAAAAACGATACTGGTCCAATAAATCATTGTACTTAGAGAATTAGTTCTCCGCGACATTATCATCTTCAAAGTAGTTCCCCTCAGCATTCACACATTTCTGCATTAGGTGCTGCCATTGTTGGCAGCAGTTTTGAAACGTGGTTTTTTGAAGGCTCTTCAGGAGATTCTCAGTTCTTGCCTGGTCGATTTCCTCTAAGCACGATTTAACTGTAGAATATTTAAAAAAGTCCCATGGGGCCAAATCAGGTGAATAAGGAGGATTCCCCATCACAGTAATGTTTAGCTGGTCAGAAACTGCTTGACAAATATGGCCGTGAGAGCAGGTGCATTGACCTCGTGCAACTGTTATCTATCAGTCCCCAATTCTGGTCTTTTCCCCTGATTTTTTTCACGAAGTCTTTTAGTACTTCAATGTTTTTCTTTATTTTTAATGGGATTGCGGGTTAGTGTTTTACCATTGCAGACCTAATACATTTCCCGGGAGCTGGTATCTCTTTTTAGTGCGGTAATTTTTAGTAATTTTGACGCCCAGTTTACTTCCCAGATGGAAGCACCTGAGCTCTGTCGATGCGAAACCGTACTTAGGATTTTAAGTTTGCTGAAAACACCCAAGCCAAACTGACACTCAAGGGTCTTTTACACGCCGCATAATTATGCGAAACGGGTGCTGTCGATTTTGTGCATTATGAAAATCCACCGATTTGGGCCCGGATCGAACCGCAACCTTAGTCGTACAAGGCCAATGACAAACCAACTACGCCATCCAGCCGGCTGTACTTCAATTTAGTAGTGTTGATTACAGTCTGACCACTGATGGGAGTGGGAACCCCTCATATCACGAATTTTGACAATGTTTTGGTCTGTAATCGCTGACCTTGTGCGCCCAGCAGGTTCACCATTTTCCACATGGTCATTTCTCCTTGAAAACTACTTTTGCGATTCCAACGAATGTGCACGAGACAAAGTTTAATCTCTATAACCCTCGGTTAATATTTGAAATGTTTTTGGGACTGATTTCTTAAGTTTTACAAAAAACTTGACTTTGATTCGACATTTTCTCGGCAGAATGTAGTTGCACGTTCCGTCAGTGACGCAGTTCTTCCAACTGGCGAGATCGGTTAAGGCAAAATTGGTCCACACGGATAGAGAAGGTACGTGGGAGGATATCACCAAAAGAGTTGTTGCCAACTCCACTCTTTTTTCAAGCTACGCATTTAGTCTCTCTTTTTTTTTGGTGTCACACATTGTATAGCAAAAGTAGGCGGAGTTTTTGAGTTAATTCAGTTGTCTTGGGAGAGTTCCCAAAAATTATTTTTTAATAATCATTCTTTAATTGACATCTGACTCAGTGTTACAAATGAATGTGTTGTTTCATCAAAAAAGGATATTCAAATTTTATAACTATGTAAAACATGCATCAATGTGAGAAGAGATTTTCAACATAGGTTCACATGAAAGATAAATACAAAAACAGACAAAGCGTAGAGCTTTATCTAAGATTGAAACTCTTGGATTTTAAACCTAGCTTTGTATTTCTTTTTTCTAACAGACACAACATCAAATATTCTATTAAAGTATGTTTAACTAACTACCCTTGGTTTTTAAAAATTGTAGCCATCATTTTTTAAAATTTTTATTAATGTTTGCTATCCGATGTGTTGTAATTTTATTATTATTTTTTTAAAATAAACTAAGCGTGCAAATTAAATGTTATACTAAATTTTATTGGTATTACTTACAACTACACTTGGATATCGTAAATTTCTTTCGGATTTTAGAAGGGTTTCGGAAGGAAAAAGAATATTAGAAATCACTGGGCTATACCAATGCTTGAAATAAGTGAAAAAGTCCTTTAGGGTTCCTTAAATATTAAACTAATAGCAACTGATAGTCGTTTGCTCTGAAATTAGTACAACATTCCAGATTAAAAAAGGATGAATTAACTCTTTTTATTTACACACACACTGAAAGGTTTATATGGTTTTGATACATATTAGATTAGTCTCTATTAATTACATTTCGTCATGGCAGTAAAATATGCACGTATCAACGAACAGACACACATGCGCGCGCGCGCAACTATATAAAGAAGTTTTTGGGAAGATTCAAATTTTCGGGTTCCTGTTTTTATTTGGCTATAAATCTGTCTTGCTTAAGCAAATGGAACTATATTTTTTTAAATTATACTCTATTTTTGAAAGAAAAAATAAATAAACAGATTAAAATAAAAGTATGAATTTTATGATAAAAAGAAACTTATAAAATAAACTCAACACTTGTTTATTATTTTTTAAATTCAATCTCTGATTTAAGTGCACAACTCACGAGTTTAATCTTATCCGGTGATTTGCACATCATTTGACCTAAACCATCCTTGTTTATTGATTTTCTTGCGAACTTATGTTGTGCTGTAACAACTCTGTGTTTTTATTTGTGTTTATTCTTATTTACTTGCATTTAACAGCATTTATTCTGTCAAAAACTAAAATGTTAGTAAGGAGTGGTTGCATCACTTTCTATGTCAAATAATGACATGTATACTATTTTAAATAACGTAGGATTCTAGTGAAATATTTAATGCTATTTGTCTCTTAATTGATTCAGAATTAATTAATAAATGAATGAAAAATGATTGACAGTGAAAGCCTTTTGAAATATTATTTTTTGCCTTAATTTTTTCTTTTTGATAATAATAACACAAATTAATTGACATGAATTGCTTTTTGTACCACTCACTGATAACTTAATATGAAAATATTCAAAATGTAAAGTAAAAAAGAAAGTTTCCTCTTTATGTAATCAAGTCACATTCTTATTTGATTGAGAGAGTTCAAATACTTTTGATTCTTCTTTTTTCCCGCATTGGTTTCAGTCTGCTAAACACACGCAGTTCGTTGTTTCTTTTATTATTATTGTGTACTTTTAATATTCGAAAAGTTTTTTTAAAGAAATAATTTTTTGAACGAAGAATGTTGAGATGGTTATTAATAATTTTTAATTTAAGTATTATTACATAAAAATACAATGAGTGACCCACAAACCTTTGATTTTATGTGTTAATGTTCTACTTTCGGCGAAATGTATTTTTAAAAAAAATCATACAATATTATAACAGTACGTTGAAAATCAAACATATATAATTCTCTATTATTGACATTAAAAAGGTATTTTCAAAAAGAGTGAGCACTTTTTGCGTCATCAGGAATTTCGTAAAAGCAAGGTGAAAATTCTAAATAGAAATACTGAAGTTTAAACATTTTGTTTCTTTCACAGTTTAACGTTTCTTTCTGTTAATTCTTTGTTTGTAATATTGAAATGGATCGTAGAATTGTAACATATATGGTTGCATTTTGAATGAATAATTTCCCGTAAAAATCTGGCGTATAACGCGCACCTATACTTTCTAGCTGCAATTTTTAGTGGTTAGGTATATTCGCCGCGTATAACGCACACCCTCTTTTTTACGAAAAAATCTGAAATGCACGTGAGCAATGCTAGTACATTTTGAAGTCATTTCTTCGAGGTATTATTTTTTCTCCAAACTTTAGTAAAAAATAGTGTATTTCTGGAACTGCAGCCCTTTGAGTTCATAAGGAATGTTGTTTCTTTCAAAGAAACAGTATTTCGATCTATGTAGAAGTTTAATTCTTTTCTATGTTCATCTTTTATTTTTTATTTTTGAAGCTCTCATTTTTATACCCAGCGTATAACGAGCACCCGTAAATTTCGATCTTATTTTTTGAGTTAAAAGTGCGCGTTATACGCCAGATTTTACGGTACTTACTATCAATTTTTAATTAACATCTACTCATCATTATTTATTACTTATTATTGCACACATCAGTTTATACATACTAATTACTAATTATTACTTATTATTACTTTTCAATTAATGCATACCACTAAATGTATTAATTATTACTTATTATTACTTATCAATTAATGCATACCACTAAATGTATTGATTATTACTTATTGTTAATTTTCAATTGAATTGTATTACTGTCAGAAGCTTATTAGCACAATTTTTAAAAAAATGCATAAGCTATTCGGAAATGAATTATAGACGTAAGTGCAACTTTCCACAGCATTTTCATACTTTCTTTAACGTGTAACGTATAAAACCCTAATTACTTAATTTTTTTGAAATTGAATTTTCTTTGAATTAAAAAAAAAATTAAGGACGTTGAGTATTATTTTCAAAATTAAAATTATATTTTACGTTTATTATATGATTATATGCTTTATCCGTAGTAAAACTTCAGTACCTATTTTTAGCCTAACTTTAAATAAAGATGACAAAACTCATTCTCGAATGTAAATATGAACATATCTGTACCTGTTAATAATTAGTTAATTTTAAAAAAAACAAATGTGTGTGTAGATTAATACCTGGCGTGACTTTTTCTCCGATTTCGAACGAACAAATCAATTTCCCGCACCAAAAGCAAATAAACCTAGGAATAGTTTTTGGAATTAAAAGGAATCTCAGAACTTTGTGCATTCATTTAAGCAAACGAATCAAAAGAAAACTCTTCATCTACAAAATCTCCGACTAATCCTTAAAAAAACCTTCTTAAGTTATTGCTTGCAAAGTGGCGAGACAGAGCGACGGATATTAGATGGCAAGGTAGGCGGATATTGCGAAATGGGAAGATGTTTCAACTCGAAAAATCCAATTCCACAAGTAATTTCTTTTTGCAGATGACAGAGCGAAAAACATAACTTTGATGGCACGTTTTACATAATTTCCTGTTCAATGCAAAACTTTCTAGAAGTTAATAGGAACTTACTACTCTCGAATCGATTTTTCATCATGAATTTTTAGATTTGATTGCATTTTCGAATCTTCTGAAAACTTAAGAAAAATAAAGTGTATTAGCATTGAGGAGAAAGAGTAATTAAAACGTAACATAGTAGAAGTGTCTTTGTGTTGGGTTCTTTCAAAATTAAAAAGAAAGCTAAGAAAATTTGTGTTTTTAAAAATTTAGGAAATTATAATATTCTGAGAGTATTAAAATCCCTGTTTATGTATAAGATATTATCATATTTTAATTATCTATTTAACCCCTTAATTTCTTATTAAAAATTACGCACTTCGCATCCCATTTCCATCCGTTTTTACTTAGGGACGCGTCTGCGATGTATTGGAGAGGGGGGAATAGAAACGGTACAAAGAAGCAAATTTTTCTCTGAAATGAGTAAATCCTTAACTAACACTGTGAAGGTCATTTTGTTGCATTCCACACTTTTCGAAAAGTTTTACTGATAGTAGCGCAAAGAAAAGAATCGTATTTGGACAGGACTAGTGTTTGCAATCCCGTGTTATATTTTCAATACTGGGATTTCAGGATTACTTTATCAAAATCCCGGAATCCCAGGATTGGTTCCGGGATTAGATTAGACTATTTATGAAAAATATTTACACATTAGCGTAGTTGAAGCTATATAATAAAACTGAAAACGTAATTAAAAATTATTTAATATTATTATTTATTGAAACAAATCAAAAAGCAACTTAATTCATCATAAAAAAACAAAAATTAGTACATAATAAAATTTAAAAAAAAAACATTTATTCATTTCTTGTGCTTCTGTAAATAAGCTTTTAAAAAACACAGCTGGTCCAGCGTTTCATCGTTCAAACGGCTTCTTATTTTTGTTACAAATTGTCCTGCCGAAAACAAATGCTCGTTCAGACTCTACACTAGTAGGCTTTATCGTCATTAAATAGGGTTATGTTTTTCCCAGGTAGTCACAACGACTCCTTCCATTTTCAAAATGAGACATTTCTTTTTGAATTTTTGATGACAGTGTCTCAAATTTAATAGGCTGCATTGGTGCATATCCTCTTTGATTTTATCTAGTTCTCCTGCTACACTTAATGGTTTTTATATACAAATTGATACGCACATATTTTATAAAAGATATATAAATTTTCAAAGGGAGTTAAATTCTTAGAAAATTTTGATGAGAAAAAAAATTTAAAAATATAATTCAGTCAAAATTTTTTTAAAATTCCGGGATTTGTTATTTTAATCTCAGGATTTCGGGATTTGAAGAAATCCTGGGATTTTTCGGGACCTTGGGGCTACAAACCATAAGCAGGACGTAAATATCGAACGCACTCAACGAATCATTTGAGTGAGGCGGATATATACGCAGGTGGCAGTTAAGGGGTTAATATTTACGTGGAGTGATAATTTCAGTCTCTTTCATCTTAAAAGTGCAGGAGGATTGGTTGGTTATTAATGTCTCACTAGAAAACAACAGGAGTGCTATTGGCATTGAGCCTCGGTCGAGGGATGGGAATGATCTCTGAGCCTACACCCCACTCTCCATCCACACCCTTATTCAAAAAAAAAAAAAAAAAAAAAAACGACACAGAAAGCAGAAACTACGTTTTACTAACTAAAAATTTCAGTTATTTCAACTTTTATCCAGATTTTTACCAAAACGTATTCAATTTCCAATACATTTTATTTAATTGCTAATTTTCATGAAATTAAAATACTTATGCAATGTTTTTCATGAAATTTTTAGCATTCAGTTGATACTACATTATTATCCTTATTGCTATTTAAAAATTTTACAATACTGTTAAAATTTAACAAAACATCATAGATTCTGATTATAAAAGCTGGTATAGACATATATTTAAATATATATCTATTTATATTTCTTGAAAATCATATGGATATATTAAAATCAAAATTGTTTTTGAATAACTTTATGTAAAAGTTAATCTAAATATGTTACGTATACCTCGGAAAAATACTTTAGGTATTATTTGTATACCAATTTTTATACCGATGGATTAATTGTTTCCTATATTTAATTATTTGTCTTACAATTTAATATAAAGCAAAAAGTATTAATTTGTATTAGTAATTATAAATAAAATTAAATAAATATTATTTCGAAATAAATGAATAAATAAATAGTTATAAGAATTTTTTTTAAATAAAGAAATAAGTGAGCAGTTCATTAAAATATCAATAAGTTAATAATTATTCGAGAATTTGGATTACCTGTCTCTAAGGTACATATAAAAACTAATTGTATTTCAGTGATATAATTTTTAATCAAATTTCATTTCTCTCTCAGCTTATTTTATAATAAAATATTTTTTATTTAAATATATTTTACAAGTTCTTAGTTAAAAAATAAATAACTATAACATAGTTACATATCTGAATGGCAGGAATAGACAGTTTTTGAAAACGAAATCACCAAGAAGGTTTATCGTATGGCTAGTAGATGGCGTTAGTTTCGTTTTGGTTTCGGATCATGGCTAATAAGTATTTTTTAAAAGGTAAATTTTTACTCGAAATTTTAAAAATAAGAACTGTGTATGTGTATCGTATAAATGTTTTAAATCTTTCAAAGAAAAAGTAAATTTTAAAGTTATTAATTTCTATTTAAAATATGCGGTTGAAAAAAACTCAAGTAGAAAGTTTTGAGTTATTCACACACACATGTAGACCATTATTGAATTATTAAATACAATACTTAGATTCATATATTACTTGTTTAATATTACTTGTCTTCGAATTAGAAGAAAAATAATTAAGACCACTTTCAAAAATATTTAAATGGGGGAAACGTAAGGGAATTTAAATAAAATTGTGGCAAATTTGGGTTAGTGGATGTTCTAAAATCAAATTCTTAACTACGAGTTTGCCAACTTTAATAGGAAATGAATACATTAATTATTTTCGTATAAATGCATTTCCTCTGTTCAACAATATCCAATTAAACAATTAATTCCATTTGAAAGAAAAAAAATTGATAAAAATTAATTTTAATAATATTAATATTTTGCGGGAAGAAAATTTAGCTTAAAAAATTCCTTAATTTTCATTTTCTGGTAAAAATTGGCAAATTTTACTGTAAGAAAATACAAAAATTGGACTAAAATTTAATCAAATATCTTTAGCAGAAATTGAAATTGATTAATAAATAAAAAACCACGTGAATAATCAAAGCTTTCTAAATACGTCAAATAAAAATAAATTCTCGTTTCATTTTTTAAAATTTTATTTTTATATTTTATCAAAAAATTCTCAGCAAAACTTGCTTATAATCAGTATTTATTTATCATTCATTCTTTAAAGACACATGGCAACTCATAACGTAAAATATATTTTATTACATAATTTTTTCTTTAAAAAAATCTTGTATATTTATTAAAAATTGTAAATTATATAAAAATATATTTAAAAACAAAATAGACAATATTTTATATATATTTTCAATTGCAAGAACAAATATCATTTGATATTTGTTGAGTGTTTATATCTGTCTACATTGTCAAAAGAAATAATTAACTGTATTATATCAGTGAACCCTTAATAAAAATAAAGTATATATATAAGGATTCATAGATAAGATAACATTTAAAATAAATTCAATATAAATAAAAAATATTTTCTAGATTATTATAAAACTTATATAATTGAGAAATAATTAATAATATTTTTATTAAAAACATATCCCTGAAATTAACAACATTAATTTTAAATTCAATTTCACTTCAACGACACTTATAATCTAACAGTTATTTCCTGTCAGAGGCAACGTTAAGCAAGACCTGAAGCATACTGATTCTTCAAAACAACAAATCAATCAACATCCTAAATCTCGATCATTCACTGGCTCTCAATACAAAAATGCATCCTTGACAAAAAAAATTAATCGTTTTCCTATAGAAAGATTGAGTTCGAAAACTGGCTTGGAAAAAAGAACGGAGCGTTCGAATCAGTGGAATCCAATCAAAAGGCTATCTAACGTCCCTGACCCACCGAAAGGTTGCTCGTTCGAATTGGTCCATCGCAATCGAAAGAACAACAGTGTATGTTCGAAAAATCTGCCTCTTTTCTCAATCACTCGTACGATAGAAAACGATATTTTCGCAAAAGACCCAGATAAAGAAGGATGGTTTTTGACACGGCAGATGATTCCACTTTAACAAAATAACGTACTTTGTTGTAACAATATCGTTCGGTAAAAGAAACATCTTAACTCCAAAGAAATGGCACAAGGTAAACTCAGTTTAGATGGGTAAAAGGGAAAGATGTATTCAATGAAAAAAAAAAGATGTTTTCATTCGTTGTTGTGTGTTATTAACCTTCAAGAGATGAATGCAAAGTTTGTGATTACTTTTGTTTATTTACTTTTACAAGCATATTATTTGTTTGTTGTGGATCTTTTTGAAATTAATTAGGGGGAAAAAGGGCATTTGGACGTGGATGTTTTGAACAATTTCTGAAACACTATATTCAGTCTTTCGAAACTAACTTTTTTCTGGAAATTAGTTTCTCGTCAAGTTGTAATTTAAAGTAAGTGTAACCTTATTACTCAAGAAATAATTTTATCTTCAACTGATTTTCACCAAAATCTTTGTTATTTGTTATTAAATTGCTTGTAATTATTTTCTCATATCTCAAAAAGGCAGGGTTAGCCTTGCGATTCCTGTCAAAAACTTGCAGCCGGTGTTTCATGAGTTCGAGCCCCAGTGCCATGGAAAACCAGCACCGTAGATGGGCTGATGCAGGCATTATGTGTTAATTTGGAAAAAGGGGTGTTGGTTCACGGGTCATCCCCCGTCACTTGATGAAATTTCAAAAATCCTGGTGTAGTTCTGTATAGAGCCATGCTAATTAAACTCTCATTCATATGTCAGATTTTTGCTGATCCCGGGATACCTAAACTAAAAATGTTAACTTTTATTAGAATCTTCCAGGTTACAGTTATAATTCCATTTTAAATATATTTCAAAACTAAATAGAGGAGAGAAGTTCCATATGGCTCAAATTTTAATGATTATAAATAAAATAATCAATTATCATAATAGGAAAAACAATTATATTTTCAGAAAAAATAAATAAACATGGCAAATATTGTTTAAAATAAATACTGTTAACTTTTCTGATGAAATTTAGGAAAAGAAATCGCTTTTGTGTAAAGAAAATCAATTATTTTCATTGAAGAATGAATAAAATAACAGAACAGTAAACCGTAAAAAGATCTTTTTTTGTTGTTTGCTCGTGGGAAAGTCCTATTCTTGAGTAAGTCTTTTTAGAATTTGTACTTAATTTTTTTTAAAAATTACTAATTAAATTAAGGTGATTTAGTGAAAGTGTTGTCCTTCTCACTGGATTGAGATTCAAAATTACGAGGCGCATCAGCAATAGCTCTTGTGTGTTGAAGTGAGGCGTTAACAATAAACCAATCAATGTTTTAGAGAAAGGATTTTAATTAAAACGCTAAACATGTAAAATTATTTTTTTAAAAAAGTATTCAAGATTTTCCCAGAAAATTTAAATAACCAAAAATATTGGAAGTACCCTCTAAAAGAAATCTATTTTAAGTAAAATAAATCACCTATAAATCAAATTATTGTTACCTAGAAGTTTCAACAATCTTAAGAACTTATATGTTTATTAAGCAACTTACATTGTTCGATAAACTAAAAATAAGGAGAAAAATAGTTCCTATGAGGAAAAGGACAAGTATAAGCTATGCTATTCCCTTCTACAAAATTTAGTGAGTGTGCTTATTAACGTTCCACTTTTGAGAAACACGAGGGCTATTGACGACGGAACACGTAATTTTGAACTATGATCAAGATACAGTGGCGTAACGGAGACTATTAGGCCCCCCCCCCTGCAAAGTTAGGTTTTGGGTCCTAAGGAAAAGTATGTACTTGGTGTCCGTCAGGCCTCGGGGCCCCTAAAATACTCGCCCCCCGCAATGCGGGGGTTGCGGGATGTACGTTACGCCACTGTCAAGAAATGAGTATGGCATCTAAGTTGGGTCCTCTTTCCGAACTTCCACGCCAATGAAAGAATCTTTACATATTTAACGTGCTTCCCCTCTCTACACAAAGGGTTTTCAGTGCCATTAGGGCTCAAATACATGACACGCCGGCTACGAGTGGCGTAGAGGGAGATTATTATCCCCCCCCCTCCTCAGCAAAGTCAAGTTTTGAGCCCCAAGACGGATATTACAAAAGAATGCAAAACTATAACACAACATATAGGCTTTGGATCCCCTAGAATTCTGGTGTACGTTACGCCACTGCCGGAAATTTAAATGAAATTTAAACACTGATTATCTTATCATTGTTGTATTTTTCACTAGGAAGCATATCAAAATATTCAACAATATATATATATATATACTATTCAAACTATTTTGAAAGGAATTAAAGTTGTTACTAAAGACGATTAATTTAATTTTATACTAAGGGGAGGGGAGTACCCTCAATATGCCTAATGGTAGACCAACCCATATTGTACAAATTAAACAACTGTTCATACTCGTTCCTCAAATTGTAAAACTGTAATTTACAAGTGTTATGCAGCTCTATTTTTTTAAAATATATTGTAAGCACGAAAAAAAATGAATTTCAAGTCTCATCTTCTCACTTTAATTTCTGCTTGAATTTAGTGCTCTTCAGAAACAATTTTCCTAATTACCTTTTCCTTTAGATTGCACTGAATTTTTATTCCTTCTTTGCTTCTGGGCCTTGACAGAACCCCATATAACTGTTCATGAGTAAATATTGTTTCCTTCGATGTTACACAGAAACCGACTTTTTCAAACCTCTGCCCCTGTGATTTAATAATAATCAAGGCAAATGCCAATCTTACATAGAATTTCGTACATTTCCCTACGATTGGCATATCGAAGTCCCCTCGAGTGTCCAATGTAATCCTTGGTATACATACAATTTCGCCTTTCTTATTTCCTGATAAAATTTCACACTGCAATATATTCCTCTGAATATTTTTCTCTACCAATCTTGTGCCATTACGCTGACCATCAGTAATACATGAATTTCTTAATAGCATGCCGATGCAGCCTAATTTCAAATCCAGTTAAGCGGGAGGCATTCCCGATGGAGTTAGTGATGATAGATATTCAGCATAACAAATTCAGTATGATAGATACTGTAGCATAGCAAATTTATTATAGCATCACGAAAAACATTTTTTATATAGAGAGAGATTACTTTCGATAATGTTTAACATTTTTTTAAAGTATGTCGTATAGTAAAAATAAAAATATAATTAAATAAATTGAAAGTTTAAAAATGGCTTCATTTTTCATAAGAGTTTTGTTATTTCTATTAAAAGCTTTATAAATATTTTATTCATACATCAAAACACTTTATTCCCAAGTGTAACGGTGCATCAAATCGTTACGTATTTTATTGAGAAGCCGAAACAGGAACATTTTCCATGTTAAAAGGAAACCAAAGCAATAATTATTCGAATCAATAATTATTATTTTTAAGGAAAAAAAATAACCGAAACTTCTTAACTTGAAAATAATTGACATGAGAAAACAGGCTTCGCCATTCTATTTAGGTATTAATAAAAATTATTTTTGGAGATTTTTTTTCTTAATTAGAATCTGCGTATATCTTTATTTTTATATTTCTTTTTAAAAAAAAATCCTAAAAATACATAGATAGTATAGTAATTACAATGCAATCAGTAAAAATTTGACATACTTTGAACTGATAACTGCTTTCAAAGTTCGATGACTTATATTGATCTGTTAAATTAAAGGCTACAATACAGTCTAAGAAATGTACTTATATTTTTAACCTTTTAATTTTAGGATAAATAAAAACCTCTTTTAGGAATATCGTATCGTTATGAAAATATTCCGTATAAAAAATTTAACGACACAAATATTCCGCAAAGTGAACCTTTTTCTTAAGTTTCGCAAATACTTCTAGATGTGGTTATTACACTCTCATCTTATATTTATTATCTGGGTCAGCACTACAAAATCAAGTTTTTCTTAGCATAATTTTTTAGCGTTAGTTATTTTCTTTTGCATATAAACTCAATGAAAACACTTTCTACATAATTAAAAAAATACATTTATTGGAATTGATCTCCAAATCTATACGTTTATTATTATAACGTATATAGAAAAAAATATTGAGCTAAAAATATTATTCATGCGATAAAAGTACTATTTATAAAAATAAGTCTTAAATGAACCTCTCTTGAATGCTATTTCAAAAAATGAGGATGAAAAAAAAAGCAAAATATTTTTATATTTATTGATTGTGCATATATAATATACGATATATATATTTCTATAACCTGGAAAAAAATTAACTTTTTCGTTCTAATTTATAATGCATTAACACATTTTTCATAGTTTGAACATAATTTTTTCATGATATTTTTATCATATAAGTACAAAACTTTAAAAATATAATAGAAATCTAGTTACAAGAAATACTGCTTTAAATTTAAATGCCTAGGTTTAAAAGAAATAAATATATCTAAATTCAAATTGCATTGAATGAATGGCTTTAAATAAAATACAATTTTTTAAATTAATCTAATTGAATTACCAGCTATAAAAGGAATAATTAATTACTAAGAATCTTTATGTTCTAAAGTGGGTGATTTTGAGTTATTGAAAACCGCTTAGGAATTTATTCATCAATAATTTAAGAAATGGCGGTCCCAACACCTTTGTAGTGGATCTCCGGGAAGTCTCTCATGTAAAGTTTAGATTTCTCTCTTTTACAGACTCTAAAACGACTAAGGAAAAAACTGAAATCTATGCTATCCCGAACTAGATCACTTATATGCTCCCAATTAAAAAAAACTACTAGAACATGCATTTCAATCAAGAATATTAATTCACTTTTTCTTATTGTTTGCAATTACATAACCATTGCTACAACGTATAGTAAAAACACGGGGATGTGTTAAAAAAAGTCTGTAACATTTAAGTAGCAAAGACAGTCTTAGGATTATTGGAGGGCTTTACTTAGGAACCTTTAAATCATTCAGCCATATGTTGGGAGCCAGGGAGGGTTTTCAAAATCTTATGGGTCGTGGCGTTTGAAAGTTTAATAATCCCTGAGAGGATTATAGAGATAATAGTAGATATTTGTGGTCGATATTACCTCATTAAATCGCCCCAGAACCATATTGTCATAGCCACTTTTACGGATCAAGATTAAAAAGGATTTACATTTTATCAAGTCCGAGGATTTGTATCTCATTCAGATAAGTATAATTTGATTCTTACACTTTAGTTTATCTTGTCTGCATACCCGTACTCATCACTCGTGCCAAACTTAATAAAAGTGAATTATTACAATTTCTGCTTAGCATGTTGACTTTCTTGCTAAGAAAGAATCCATTGTGATCCAAAGACCCACGAGCATTTCAAACTTTAATTTCTTAAGGCATTTTAGTAATAAGCCTTTTAAGTATAGTTTAAAATGGAAGCTGCGGAGATGTCGAAGGGCAAGAATTGGGCAATCTTGAATGAGAATCCGTCCTGGGTTCTCAGGGCTCCTAGAAAAGCTGCTGTAGCTCATTTTAGACCTTTGATAGGGCATGACTGTCCGAGAGATCTTTTCTCTATAGAATTAGTATCTCCGACTTACAGGACTTAACACTGTGTGACTCTAGTCAGCCTATGTCCGCCGATCATTTGGTCGTGTGCCCTGCACTAATTAGTCTTAATTCTATTGTCGAAAAATATTCGAGAGCACGTGCACGAATGAAATAGGTACTATTGTAGTGTGTGTGGCATTAGTAAAATAAATAAGCATCTCCTGTGTAGTATGTAATTATTCTGAGTTTTTGATTCAATGGTTTCTCCATCCATGATACGTTTGGATCTCCCCGGAAGATTTAATTACCAGAGAGATGCGCCCGTCAACCAACATGATTGGGAGGTATTGCGACATCCCTGAGGGGGGAAAATGCCAAATTTTTAAGCCACTCAATTTTTGATTAAAAATTAATAATACACACAATAATCTTTTCTTTTTAATGCAAATTTCTTATTTAAAACGTGAAAGAAGCTTAATTTTTTCCAGTTTTTGAAATAAAATATCTATATAATTTTTCAAACATTGTTGCCTTACCGGTTTTAATTTTTTTGTTGAAATATTTGTGGATGATTCTACATTTAGTTTCAAGGGCAGTACTTACAACCGTCCCATAAACTATTTCGTGTGCAATCGAGACAACACGCAATGACGCTTTCGGTTGTTTAACATGCTGCGTTCGTACATTAAAGAGAGCAATAGCCCTTATTAGAAGATTTCATTTCGTGCTAGTGGGAACTTTTTTCCGATTCACTGAACACAGAATTTCCGCGTGGCTGTCCAAATTACCATCTACAACCTTCGCAGAACTGTGGAGCACACTTTTAGAAACACTGAAGCATTGAGCAAATGTTTATTATAATACAATAATTGCTATTTATTTTATTGTAAAGCATGGAAAAGTGTTAATGTCTCCCTTAATGGTCTGATTATAGCCTTTGATACTGTAGATAGCTTCCGATGATTTCAATGTGAACTAATACACTTTTTTTATGTTTATAGCAAGAATAAAGCAAAGCAAAGAAAAGAAAACAGAACACAATTCTATTGGTTGAGATTAAGGAACTTCTAAAGTTTAAGCATTTTCTGAATGAAAAATCGCAAGATATGTAAAAAAAATACAGGTAGGATGAGAGTGCTTATCACTCTATAGTACTATGATAGTGCAGTACTGTGGCAGGGTGCGGAAAGATCTCTCTCTCTATGTATGTGAAAAATTTCGGAGAAAAATGACTTCTCTCTCATTTATTTAATCATTCACTCTCTCACTCATCAAAAGATCAACGGAACTATAAGCCATATACACTTGAAATTTGGCAGACTTGTTTCTTTTGTTGAGTAGGGATCCACTAAGAACGGGTTTGAGGAAAATTGACACCCAACAGGGTTGCAGGAGCATTGTAGGCAAAAGCTTCAAGTTTTCAGGTGTTATCTTCTTCTCTTGACCGAGGCTCTGAATTACAAGATCCATCACTAATAGCTCTCGCTTTTCTTTAGAGTGTGACTTTAATAAAAAAATCAAGCTAAACCTATAATGAATTAAATTTTATGAATGTGTAGTTTAAATATAAATAGAAAGCAGAAATGTTTTCAAAATAGTAAAAATAATTATATACTAGAGAGACAGAGCGAGAGAGACAGAGAGAGGCAAAGAGAGAGAGAGAGAGAGCGCGACAGAGAGAAAGAGTCAGAGAGAGAAAGAGAGAGAGAAAGAGACAGAGAGACACAGAGAGAGAAAGACGGAGAGAGAGATAGAGAGAGAGAGAGACAGAGACACAGAGAGAGAGAGAAAGAGAAAGAGAGACAGAGAGGAAAAGAATAATATAAACATTATTAATTACTGAAAATTTAACAGAATAACATATAATTTTACTGCTTAATTTAACTATTCTGAATTAATTCAGAAATACTTTTGCGCGTATACGAAAAGATAAAATAAGAAAAAGGGATTATATTTTTTGCAGTTATTTCTGTAATCATATGATTACAAAAAGCTTCTTATAATTGAAAATTTGTGAATATCAATAAACCCGTCATTCTAGCTGTATTAAACTCAAAATTAGTTTACTTTTAATTCAATACCCATTATTAAGGTAAAGTGTAATAAAAATAATATTAAGTAAATGTTTTCTTTCAGAAAAAATCCAGATTTTATTTTAAAAACGTAATGACTTTTACAACTGTTTTCAAAAGTCAAGTAAGAAATTCAAAAAGAAAAAAAATATTTGTTCATCAAACAAACATTTATTTACTTTACGCTAATAGATTATATCTTTTTTATTCCCTGCATCGTGTAATATGTCGTCTTTAAGGTATAGTTATACCTCTTAAAAAACTTTTTAAAGATTGTTATTTTCATTCCGCAACCTTATTTTTTTCCTAATTATTAGCTCTTAATAAAAATGTAATAGTAAAATAAGTGGATAAATATTTATCATTAGCAAACATTTTAAATTAATATAATACTTTTTTCTTTTATGTTTCCAACATAAATTACATTTACGTTATTTAAAAATGTGTTAATCGGTAGTTACTTACAAATGTTTATTTTTTCATTTCATAAAAAATTTGAAACAATATTTAAAACTTTTTAAAACTTCTATTCTAATACAAATCTGCAATTCAAAGCAAATGAGATTAAGGCAACTTTTTTATTAATATTTCTGAATTCACTTCTATTCAAGTTGTAACAATAATTATATACACTTTTGTACTGAAGGAATTTAGCTTTACGGTATTAAATATTTTTCACTTCTGAATAGGTTTTACTAAGTGAAGCTGAATAGCCTATATCCCACGGAAACAATTAGATTAGAAAGCAAAGTCAAAAAATCTCACAAATCATTAACAGAAGCTCATTGAAGCCGTAAGAAAGTAATAAACAACGTTTAATCGTAACCAAATGGATTCCGTCGTGACTGTT
Source organism: Trichonephila clavata (assembly GCA_019973975.1). Classification (NCBI taxonomy): domain Eukaryota; kingdom Metazoa; phylum Arthropoda; class Arachnida; order Araneae; family Nephilidae; genus Trichonephila; species Trichonephila clavata. The sequence goes on along the minus strand of BMAO01005122.1, from coordinate 32,267 downwards.
GAAAAAAAAATCTTTATACACATTTATTTTTATATTATTTTTCCAGTCTCGAGAAAATAACTTCAAATACATACAAGAAGTAACAAGTAAAGATATTTTATAAAAGATAAAATTTTATTTATTTTATGAGTAAAGCAGTATAATTATTTGAGTAATTTATTTTTAGCTATATACTTCCCTTTTTTTTCACAAAAAATGTAGTTTTAAGAGAAAAATTTATTATTCTATATGTATGCAAATAGTTATGAGAGAAATTTTAATTTTTTAGAAGTGTTTAAAAATATTTATAAAAATATGTTCTTGAATTGGTTTACTCTTTGTTAATACAAATACAATTTCATTATTTATATGGCTATACAAAATGATAAGTAAATAATTCTTTTAATATTTAGTACGAATTTAGTATTCTTTTAATTTTATTACGAAATTATCTATGAATGTATTAGTAGCTACACTATTTGAATAGTCATTTGTTTGTAAATTTTTAACAAAAAGTTTTGTTAAGGACAAAAAGTAGAGATACAAATACCTTTTTTTTAAAGAGCTATATTTTTTGAGATGATGGAAACATAGGAGAATCTTTCAGAATATATTATTATAAATGCTAATTTAATTTATGAAATTATAGAAACTTTTTATCACTCACAACATTATCCTTTTCATAAAATCAAAGAAAGTTGTTCAAGAATTTACGAGTCTGGTGCTAATTTTGATTAAAATATAAATTTTAAAAATATCATTAACATGATTTTTATAACTTTATTTAAAAAAATGTGCTTCAAACGTGTTTGGATTCTTAAACATATCATCAAAGCTGGCACGTTAAAAAAAGTAGCACATTTACAGATTCGTGTGATTTGATCATAAGTCAGGTCATTTTTAAATTGATGCTCACATATAAATTACGACAATGAATGGGTGGACTGATTCCAAAATATTTATTCATAAATTTTTTTATTTCAGTCCTTTAAATACTGAGAACAATTTTACTTAAAAACAATTTTTTTTATTCTGAACTGATATTGTAAGAGAATATTTTAACGGAACATTGTAATACATTTTATCGAATTCTGAGAACATATCCCAGGCTTAGTTATTTAAGAAATCATTTTTTTTTATAGAATGAATGTGTAACCCAGTAAAATGTATTTTTCACTAATGGAAAAAAAGGCAAGGCTGAAATTGAAGAAAAAGGAGAAAAAAGAAGAAAAGATTTTTAAAGAAAGAAAAAATGAGTCAGTTATATTCCATTTTTACGCCTTTACTATGAAAGGAAACATTCCATTATATAAAAGAACAATTGCACCATTTATAACAAGGAACCAAAATACAGTTATCGCTATCATTTAATTTTAGATCCTTTTCGGAGCCTCAGAGGCCCGAAAGCAACTTGGCATTCCACGAGCATTCTTGTCCCATTGACACAGTGTTTGGAGGGCCTTTTCGTGACTTTGGAAACTCTTCCTCCCTTTGAAATAGAAATACCCGTGACAGGAAGTAGATTCTTGATCTTTCCTCAGGGATTTTATATCAAACATCGCCAATCCACCTAAATATCCCAACTAATTAGTACCTAGTATCTGTGTTTCAGAACAGAATTACTTGTCCGATATTTTTTGATTCTCAGAATAGGCTCATTGATAATTGTATCATTGTTTTGAATAGTTCTAGTTTGAGAGATGATATCTATAAAGTTTTCACAATTAGATCGGTTTGATTATTCGACATATCGCCAATATAAAGAAAAATGTCGCCACTTTGCTTAAATATTGAGTTAAGTCTGTCTTCATTTAATGTTAAGAATAGGACCAGAATTCGAAATTTTTTTAAGTTATAAAAGTACTCCAACATTGTGACATTTATACTTGCTTTGCTATCCTTTTGAGTAGTGTTCCCCAATCTTTTTATCGCCTCTTTAATTTTACCGCATCCCTCTGATTGATTGTTTATGCGCTCGCTGATTGTTTATATTTTAGAAAGTTTTGAATTAATAATTTTAATTTTATTGTATTTAAATATGACTTCTAAATAAAATACAAATACACCAAAAATGAATATAAAGTAATTTAACATGAAATATAAAATGGAAAGTCGCACAAATTCGAGATATGTTCAAACCAGGAAATAATTTAATGTTCCTTGGGTGGACTGGTACCATTTGAACCACGGACCAACCGGTACCGGTTCGCGGCCCGGGTGTGTGGGACCACTGCTATAGAGAGTTACTTCTTTTATCATACTTTATCTGAGTTGGAATATTTTTTTTCTGTCATGCGTTTCGCATTTTTTATGCTACATAATAATGCTGAATTGCTATCGCTTTATATGTTAAAGAGAAAAATTAATTATTTGTGTAATATTTTGAAGTTTTAAAAACAATTTACTATAAATAAAGGTAGGAATTACAATGTTGCAAAGTTTCATTAAATTATAGGCCTTTTTCTGTCTGAAAATGAGGTCCGTACTTAGCTGAGGCCCTCGAACATTTGGCGAAGACAGCCTTAATAAATGGCGTAAAAATAAAATAATTTTCCAACACTATAATTTATGTATACTTTACTTTATAAAGTAATAATTGAAATTATTTAAGCTTTATTATACTATTTATTTTTTAATGGGGATAAATGGTTTATGCTCATAAATTATTACTAATAAAAAATTGTGTCAATGTACCTAAAATATAACTAATCTACTTAAATGCGAAACTATTTAAATATGTATGATCAATGCCATAAGTAACTATGCATTATTTTCATGATACGGATTGATAACGCATTGGTGATAAACATAATCTATGTACACAATGATCTATTGATTTTTTTCTGAGAAAAATGCAAAATCTCTTAATGATTTATCATAAATTATAACTTATTCGCCAATAGCTATTCCTAACGAAAGAATCCTTCGCTATCCCAGATAAGTGTATCACAATCAGTCAATGTGTCACATTCTAAAGATAATTGTTACATGTTTTGTTCCATATGTCGAAACCAATTGATAGTTCTTTGTTCAAGATGATTGATGGTCATGTTAGAATTTTTGTTAAAAAGGATTTATATATAAAAAATGGTAACTAATAGAGCGTTTTATCGTCATTTCCTCAAATGTAACTTATCAGTCTGTTTAGATGATTTGCTGAAAATGAATTAAATATATTTTTAGTGAATGCATCCTCAGGGCTTTTAACATTTTTTTATGACTGAATGCATATGGTTTGGCTTAGGTATGTTTGTAACAAAAATTGAAAAGATTTACTATGGAGATTTTGTGAGTGAGAAAATAATTTGTGCTTCTACATAGTTAAACTCCAGTTTAAGACCAGATTAGATGTATTTTCCCAAAGAGCTTTTAAAGTATATAAAGCCTGATCTTAATTTAATTAGTTTAAATAGTTTGGAGTTCAAAACAAGACATCTATCTCACTTGGGAAAACTAAAGAACTTGATATTTTTTTGTTTAACAAATTAATTTGAAATCCTTTAGCTTATAAGGTATAAACAACAGGAGGCTGCGACTTAATACAAACAGGATCATAAATAACTTAACAAAGATGAGAAACAAATACAAAAATTGTTATTTATTAATTTCCGAATTAACAAATTACCTCAAATCCTGGTTTAATGCAGTTAAATTCCGAGTTAAATTTGTAGCACAGGTACTGTGGTTATTGTTGATATGTTCACTATTGTAGGATGTGCAATAAATTTAACATTGTAAGTATTAGTTAGTTGATGCGTACAACATTATCCTTCCATTATAAATTCCCAATAGTCTTCATGTTGCTTTAACCCCCTTAGATTGTACGGGCTACCGAAAGCCGGTCACTACTGGTTTGCCCGTATAAAGGCACTAATATTTTCTTATATTTTGATTAGCACATATTTTTAATTCTTATAATGAGATTATTATTCCCCGGTGGGGCAAGGTCGACTCAGCCTTTTATCCTTACTGCAGTGGGTCGATAAATGAGTACCAAGCTTGCTTGCGGACTTAAACACTGGGGGTCTCGCATCAGACTGACCACCTGATCGGGACATCTGCTCATGCACCTCAGTGATCAATGATTACGTATACTGGGATGGGCACAGTAGGCCCTGGCCCTCCTGTGGTATTGCGCCACTGAGTTTGAGTTTGAGTGAGATTATTAGGGCTAGTGTTTTAAAGAGATGCAGTTTGTATGGTACTGAAATACTTTTCTTCCGGGATTTTCTTTGTGGAGAAGATGGGGATTTTTTATTGAAGGCATGAATTTAGTTTCCTGAAAATATTTGATAAAGATCAGTGATTGGCAAAGCAATGTGCAATTTATTTGTTGATTGAGAAGAAATGAGAATGTGTGTAAAGATAATCCAAAAAAGTCGATATAATCTCAGTACCCATTACAATGTAAGACTTAGTATTATACCATGCTTCAAATTTTGTGCGCGCACGCACGCACGCACACACACACACACACACACACACACACACACACACACACACACACACACACACACACACACACACACACACACACACACACACACACACACACACACCCTATTCAACCGTTTGAAAAAGATATACGAACATGAAATCATTTGTAAGTGTGAGAGTAATTCTTTTCAGATATATGAAATATTCTTCGTAGCATGCTAAGTATACTTTTAAAAAGCAAACATTTGAGGGTTGTTGTGTTCCACAATTATAAAATAAAAAATAGTTTAAAGCTTTAAAATTGAAAATTAAAAATAAAATTCTTTCATTTTTGTATTTTATTATATATTGTGTTTCATTTATTAACAATAAAAAATGTGCCTTTTTTGGAACATTTTGGGCAAATAAATTGACCGCTTAAGGGGTTAAGTATGACGTTAATGATCACTCACTCCATTCTAACTGCCATTCTAAAAACCATTTTAAGTATATAAAATCAGAAAATGAACTATCTGAAAAAATTAATATCAACAGACATGAGAGTGAGGACATATTTAAGGAATAAACAACAAACATAAAGTCTACTTAGCAATAATGAAACACTTAGGAAATTACCAATATTGGAAATTCAGTAAAATTTACAAAATACAACTTATTATTACTCTAAGTAGATCAACCTGTTTCGTGTTATGTGCATGATGTATTTCGAAATTCCATACACTTTTGATACAAATTATCAAAAAAAAAATCTACCTTAATACAGCGAAATGTAGGACATCTGAAGCAAAATATATGATAATATGTTAAATCTGAACAATTCTACTCTAGTGTAACTTGACTTTTACTTACGATTGTCAAAATAAACCTCTCTTAATTTTTTAAAAATGCATTCTATTCCATATTTACACTCTTCATTATTAATTAATACTATTCTCTAATTTTGAGAATGTTAGAAATCTAGAATTCTAGATAAACATTTCTGTAATTACATTTCTCTTCGCTAAAGGTTATAAAATTTAAGAAGTTAATCAGTTGTAAAAAACGGTCACATTCTACAATTGATATAAAAATCCTCAACTACTAATAGAATATAAGTAATTTTAACCATAATTTTTCTTGTTCATTAAGTAGCATAAAACAAGAAAGGATTCTTTCAAGTACTATCTCTAAAAATATATTTATATGTGTTTCTCTAGAAATACATTTTTAGCATCAGAAATACTTTCCCGTTGTAAAATATCCGTAAAAAAGAATATTACTTGGATACTTTGTAACTCATATCATCATAAAAAAATTCTCTAAATGTATCCTATAAAAATTTTAAAAATGCTTTGATGTATTTTCAGCAAAAATAATTAAATAAATAAATAAAAAGCAATGAATTTTTTAAAAATAATAAATGAGTAACACAACTTTAATAACTATTTTATCAATTATTTGACTGAGTTATTCTTATAAAAATTTTTTGTTAATGTTTAACAATTTTTATAAACAATATTCCGGCATCTTACTAAATCTATTTGTTATACTTATTGATATTCATTTTTATTTACAGCTTATTTGTTTGATTTCATAGAATAATGATTTGTAAATGAAGAAAACACATGGATAAAGAATACAAATTAAACCTCAAGTTGGAAAAAATCAAGAACTCTAAAGTAAAGCGACATTTTATCTTTGAAATAAATCGTCTTTGATTAATTCCACCTATTTATTATTATGAAATACTATGAATTCACAGAAATTTCGTCAAATAAATTTTTTGCCTAAAATGTTTTTCTCTCTCATTTATTTCTCTTGAATGCAATAAAAAATATTGTTTTATTCAGTTTAAACTGCAACTACGCCTTTAGAGCAAATAACAAACCTTGTTTGGTAAAATATGTCAGTATTTTACTTGCTGTACTATCCAGACATTGCCAAATGTCTGGGTCTATGCTTAAACGGGAATTTTATCCTTTTTTTTATCATCATTTCTAAGAAAGGTCGTTGAACTGCGGTGAATTATGTTTTCTTCGAAAATGCATACATTTTAATTCTATATTTAACTTTTAAAAATGATTAAATGAATTGAATAACATTCATTTCTTCTTCATGGTTTGATAAAAAACCCTGAGGCATACAAATTTTAACTATAAAAGATATATAGCAGTAGTCTCTAACCCCGGGCCGTGGACCAGTACTGGTCAGTGGATCAAATAGTACCGGGCTGCACAAGGAATATTAAATTATTTCCCTTTTATTTACTGTGGCTATTTCTCTTGAGTTTGTGCGACTTTTATGGAAACCACTATACATTCAATTTTCAATCATTTTATATTCCTCTTTTGGTGTAACTGTATTTAATGCTAAGATATGGTGTCCAAAAGTTAAGCATAATTGATAATTATGTGAATAAAGAAGGAACTGTAAATCAGAATGGCGGAAAACGTGAAATGCGAGTGTAAAATAGTTATAAAATAAGGAAGCAAATCAAAAGAATGATAATAATTAATTTTATTATCCAAAGTATTAGTTTGAAAGAAAACTGAGCATAGCAAAGATTCACACTTTAAAGAAAAAATGAAAGAAAACATTAAATAAAATACTGATGCTGCAGTTTAATAAGGCGTGTGGTCACCTCTGACAGCCAGGCACGCTGTACAGCGATTTACCATACTTCCTATGAGATGATGAATGAGTTGTGGGCTCAAACGGTTCCAAGCTTCTTGGAGAGCTCTCTTCAGTTCTGTAACGGAGCTTTGTGGGTGCGAAAGGGCTGCAATTTGTCTCCCGAGCATATCCCATACATGCTCGATAGGATTTAAATCAGGGGAGTTCACAGGCCACGACATGCGCTGGATGTTTTCCGTTTCAAGGAAGTCATCAATCAGCACCTCTCGGTGACATGGCGCATTATCATCCATGAATATGAAGTCAGGACCGACAGCACCTCGACACAAGCGAACATAAGGCTCAAGAACTTCGTCTCTGCATCTTTGAGCAGTCACAGACCCCTGTTAAAGAAAGGGAGGTCTGTGTGGCCGTCCATCATGATGCCTGCCCATACCATTACTCCCTTTGATGGAAAATGATGTCTTTCCGATATGTTTCTTTGTTCAAAATGTGTTCCACGTTCTCTCCATATCGTTACCCGCCGAGAATTACTACTCAGAATAAACCGGGACTCGTCACTGAACATCACATTGGTCCACTCTACAATGTTGATGTTTCGAAATCCAGTTCAAACGAGCGCGTTTATGCGCAGACGTGAGGGGAATGCAAACTGCTGGTCTTCTGCATACAGGCCAGCATGATTGAGTCTCATGTAAACAGTTTGTCTCGAATTCGTATTCCTGTGGCGACTGTGGCACCGAACCAGTGCTCTGGCAGTACTGCCCTTCTGACGTCGCGCACTTATTACCAGATATCGTCTTGGCGAGGGGTTGTGACTCTTGGTCAACCTGATACTGGTTGTCGGGTAACATCTCCCGTTCTTTGAAACCTCTGCCACAGTCTTGAAATCGCAAACTGGTCCACATTCAGAATTCGAGACACTTCGGTTTGTGATCGTGAGGATTCCCGCATTCCGACAATTCTTCCTTTCGTAAACATGTCCGATTGGCTTCTTTGTGCCATCATTCACCTTGTTTGATGGTTAACAACGTTCCTTCGCACAGCGGTTGGACGAAACGTGTCTGAACTGCCTTTGCCGCGTGAATCGGTTTCTCCGCGTTCCGACATGCGCCGGTGTTTCGCGCAGGACGTAGTCGACTGAAAAGTTTTGCATAAACCCAATGTTTCTTCTTCACCCAATTAATATCCGCAAGAAATTTGGAACAATTTTACGAATATTTACTCCATGTTTTTCGCATTTTACGATTTATGCTTAACTTTTGGACACCAGTGTACATTTCGTACAATTAAATTAAAATTATTAATTCAAATCAATATAAAATATAAACAACCAAAGTCTCAACCTCAGTGGGCCGCGGTAAAATTATCAAACGTTGACCAGTTCGGACGAAAAAAAGATTGAGAAGCACTGTTATATAGCAACTGGCTCCTCACATAGTAATTTAAGTACAGATTTAATTTATTTTTTATTCATTGTGTTACGTTTTAGCTAATTTAACTATAGTTATCAACCTATATTTTGAACAATTATGCAAAAAATTTTGAATGTACTGTATTAAAGATTCCATTTTTTTCTGATATGTAAAATTTTTCACTACGATAATTACTTTTTTCTTATTTACTAATCTGAAAGCAGTTTCCTAGGTGCTTATTTTATGTATATATATTTTGACTATAAGTATTTTATTCATTTAATAAAATTTTTTACAACCTTCATCAATTAAATATTTAGTTTCTATTTAAAACTTAATCTTTCTGTATGAATGATGATAAACTACTTTCAAAAATTATTCTTAGCAAGTTCAATCTATTAATCACAGGCACGTGAATGCATATATATATATATATATATATATATATATGTAGGGAATTTTTCTATGAAGATTAATTGGCCTTAACTTACTAAAATTGAAACGTTAAAAAATGTCACATCTCAACATGGTTAACTTTTCCAATTTCACAAAATGACCTAGTTTTAAGACATTAGCCGATTATAAACTAATTTGTATGACTTTTTAGACAAATTTGCAATTTCAGCACGTAAGATCTTGACAGAAAGTAAGTTAATTCTAAAAGTTCTTTAAATACCTGTGCTAAAAATATATTGTATAATGGGAATAGAATTTATATGAATGTTTAAAAAGTGCATTTAAAACAGCCTCTCAATTTTTAATTAAAAGTTTATTTTAACTTTGCATATTCACCTATAAGTAGTGATGCACTGAAAGTTTTATAGCTAGAAAGGTCACAAATTGGTGAATTAAATGCAACCCATAGTGGATTACACATACACGCGCGTGCGAACGCACATATATACTGGAGATTTGACAACGTTTGTTTTTCTGCTGAAACGATATTGTAGCCGGAAAGATGGCTTGTGGGTCAAGGGTGATTACTGTCAATAATCCAAAGTAAGTAGAAGTGACTTCGAAAGCAAATTTGGTTGTAAATTATCACCAATTGGAAAAAGTAGATGTACCTGGAAAATCCAGCAAGGTCTAGGTGGATTATTTTACGAGAAAACTCCAGGAGCTCCTACATTGTTCTTTCCAGCCTATATAAAGGACTATTCAGGGAAGGAATAGAGAAGTTAAAGTTTGATAGTTTTGAGATGCATTGGATTCATGCCCCATTGTGATTACGAATTTCTATTGCGGTGTGAACTTTGAATGTAGACTATTGTGAATTTTATTTGTGTTAGTTAAGTGCTTCTCAAACTTTCAATATTCGCGACACAATATTCAATCATCATTTTCCTCGCCCTCTCCATACAATAACAATGTATTGAATTCAAAAATACTATTCTTTGACGTTAAAACCTCTTAAGTGACACCGGCGTATATAAACGTCTCACTTAGCAAAAACATTAATTTTCCGGACGTGTATATACGTCTTTCCGAATTACAATCTTTTCTGTGCAATTTGATCCCTAAAATTATTCCAAAGGCTTTGGAATGCAATAAAAGGACCTTGACGGTTTTTGCGAAGGGATTACTTATTTCAGAGGATTTGCCCTCCCCCCCTCCAAAAAAAAATCACTTTCACACGTCTACGTGAAAAATGGTGGCATTGGGAATCGAATCGCGTAATTTTTAATCGGCAGTTAAGGGATTAATTATAAAATGTACAAATTATCAAGATAAGTGTTAATACAAGCCCATGGGATCGCTAGTAATGATCAAACTTGTTCTTAACTTAGTATTGTTAAACTAATTATAAAATACATTGTACAGTACTGACACATTTACAAGTGTATTATCTCAGTGTAAACGTGCATTTTATTTCTTATTATGTCAGAATGTATTTTGAATGTTTACTTTCAGTAAATTAATATATTTTTTAAAATGATCTTTTGTTTTTGATTTTTCAATATGCTCGCACCCCTCTCGTAGAGTTATCACGCCCCCCTAGGAGGGAGCACCCCACAGTTTGAGAAACGCTGTGTTATTTGTTTTCTATTAAGTAAATCTGTTGCAATTACCGAAGAGTTCAATGTTGCAATGATTTACTCCGAAAGAACTTGTCTTTTAATTTCTTGGACATATCTTGCATTTGAAAGACAATCTGCTGTGTGACAATATATGTGTGTGTGTGAGAGAGCATAAAGTTATTTTTGAAGAGTCAGTAATTATGAAAGTATTTGCTTAATATTGCTGACAAAAAGTACTTAATGAATATTTTCAAAAAATTAAAATTTTTTGAATCAGGTTAATGTGATTGTAAAATCAACAATAATATTTTAGTTTTTTTAAAATTAGGAACTTAACCAACATATGTTACAATTTAGCACCTAAGTTACATAAAATTCTTTTAAAACCATCACACGTTTGTTAATAGTTTTAAAATTTACGTAACCAAATCGAGAAAAATATTACAGCAATTTTTCAGGGGTAAGTAACCTTACCCATACAGTTATAATTCAAAATAGTAAAGATATTATTAGTTATATAAAGAGCCAAATATACATCGTATTTATCGCTTTGATTTTAAGGATGCTTTCCAATAATTATAGAAACAGAAGGTAAGAGAGAGATTACTGTTACAAATTTATTATAAATATAATTTAAATAGTGTTACAAGACTGTTACAAATTTATTATAAATATAATTTAAATAGTGTTTAAATATTAAGGAATTTAATTCCCTAATTAAAATGGCATTAAGAAATCATATACCGTGTATATAATAATACATTATAAACGTATCAAAGGCTTACTGACTGCAAGGTGGACCAGCTAGTAACTGCTAAGGGAATTTATGTAATCAACAAAACTACATTATAAATACTTCATTATTAAATATATCGTTATAGTAGGTTTACACGTAGTTTTGTATATTATCCACATTATCTAAAATTATTAAAATTTTCATATTTTTTACAATAATAAATATTTTAAATTTATTTAATCCTTTAGATTTGTGAAACAGATAAAAAAACAGATAAACAATCAAACCAAAGTGAAAAATGATAAAATGAAAGAAAGTAATAAAAAGAATGGAAACGTTGCAAAGCAAAGGGAAATTTCGAGTTTAGAGCTGAAATGTTAGGTTAAGATAGTTTGATGACACCAAACTTTACTTTTTACGATTTGCTTGACTGATTTAAAAGCGTACTAAAAATAAAAAGAGTTCTATGAAAACATGAATGAGTAGACCATCTAAAGCTTTGAATAATACCAAATTGTTATAAAAATAAACGAGATACGTACAAATAAATCAAAGAGTGTCAGTATAAAATACATAAAAAATGATTCCATTACCCGGATGCAAATTTTATAGTGAGTTAATAAAAATAAATATTCTTAAGAAGAATTAAAAAAATTACAGATTTGAATATTATTTATGTAATCCAAAGGCAAAAGGAAAGTACACTTAAGCTAAGCGAAATGCTTAAACTTTAAGCTTAAATACCGCGGAAAAATCACGAATACTTTATAAAAAAAGTTAATATTATACACATTGTAACGTTTTCGCATTACACAGCTGAAAAGTCAACATCTTTTTGCGGATAGGGTAACCGTGTTCCTCTGCACATGTCCACCATCAAAATATTGGAGGTCAAACCTTCTGTCATTGCCCCGGCAATTTTTGACCCCGTGAAAAACCCCTACGAGCCGGATGTAATTCGAGAATAAAGGGCCGACCACTGCCATCCCGAAACCCTAGAGGGGCAGAAGAGTTTCGTTGGAAAACATTGATCAGAACGGTTGTGTGATCTCCTCCCTCACAAAGATCAAATTCTGGAATTTAATGAACTAACCAATATTTTTAATAACTCCGATGAAAAAAACGATAATTAATAGCTGTGACGTAAATAAACAAAATATTTAAATTAATAAATACCACGCTTGCATTATTTTTCTCAAACGTCACAACATGTTTGTTTGTTTTTGTCATCACGGAATATCAATATTTCTTTGTTTTTTTGCGCAAACTTATTATAGATACGTCAAGAAGTAAACATTATGTTGATTGTTTATATTGTTAAAAATAGTCATTGTCTTTCGTTATAAATCTCAATTCGAAGTAGTCAGAAAAAATAGTAGTGTGGAGAATTTGTGGCATTCAACATAGGCCTTCAGTTGGAAATTTCGATCTGTTTAAGTACATCCCTTACGAAATATCTCTTGAAAGTAACAATTTAGTGATTGTACTTGACCAGACATTTTCATTATAAGAATTTCCATTGCATAAAAACGCGAGGTCAAATAAAATCGGCTTAAGGAGTTCTTTGTAAAGCCATTGATGATCAAACAATGCACTAACGAGCTTGAAGGTTTTTAAAACAATTCTGTGTTCTATTGATACACTATACTTTCGGCTGCAGTTCTTGTAAAGAGATTATTCTAAAAATATTTCTCAGAAAAAGTTTTCTTATGTGGAGAACCATTAGGTTAATATGCCTAATGATAGTGTTCAGAATTTAAATTTTTGAGCTCTAATATGTATATAATGTAAAGATTTTTTTTAAATATATTTTTCTACGAAACCTTTTTTTACACAATTTCTACTTTTAGACTATATGAATTTCATTCTTTTCTTCTCAAATCATTACCTAAAAATGAAAGAGATACAAAATATAATTTTTTGTTTTTAATTCAGAATAATATTTAAGTTTCCATTTAGAATAAAATTGAATGAATTGGCTGATTATTTTTACTGATTGCTTCGGAAGCAATTAATCATAAGTTTTACAAGATTTGAAGAAAACTAAAATATGTAGATCAGAAGCTATTGATTCATTTATTTATTTTTAAAAGTAAATAACTAAGCAGTTGAACTCCAAGATTTTAAAGATTATATCAAGTAGAGTTTGCTTTTTTTCTTTAAAAAAAATCTTGATGTATGTACAATTCAAAGAACCAACGTTGAAACTTTTTGAAGTACTATTTGTAATATAAATTTTTTGCTTACATCATAAGTTGTTTTCAAAAGAAACGTTCTTCTAAAATCGATTAAGTAGTTAAATGTTAAAAAAAGTATAAAAAATAAGTTTAAATATAAATAATTTTCTAAAAAAATTTTTGGAGAAGAATAGTATTAACTTCAGTCTCTTTTCGATTACTGTAAATTTAAAACACGTTCTGAAGAGTATAATAAAATTATTAATGAGATTATTTTTCTCTCAAAAAAAGAAATTTTCGTGATGCTGTAATAAATTTATTTATACATAATATATAGTTAGTAAAAATGGGTCTTAGAAAGTTGAATTTAACTGATGAGGAGTGACAAGAACGAATTTTGAGAAATTCGAACAAATGAAGAAACAACAAATGAAGAAAGTATACGAAAGGCAGAAATTTTTAAAGAAGAGATTAGTTAAAAATTTATTTCCTGGACAGTTAGAAAATCTTCGAACCAGCGTCGAATTAAAACTACGTAATACATATAAATTACAGTTTTACAATTTGAGTAATGTGTATAAACAGTTGTATAATTTGTACAATGGGGGTTGGGTGGACAGGGGACAGTGAATTATAAAAAAAATTGTACCTTGATATATTTGATTTTAAAGACGAAATTATAGAATCCAAGATTGATCAGAGAAAAAAAATCGGAAAGCATTAAATTTAACATATACTTTTTAATCATTTCCCAGACATCAATACTTTAATAATTTTCCAAATTTTTCCTGCACGAGTACTCTTTATATTGTACATAAGCAATAGAAATGAATATAATAAATGAGGCATTAAATTAGTTATATATATGTATGATAATTTATATCGTATTTTTGAAACAATTGTATGCTTATTTTTTCATGTACAAGTATGATACTCGTTGATCCTTAGACATTAAAAAATATCTGATGATTAGGGAATTTCTCTATACACTCACAAGTTCCCTGAAAAATTTACTATGTTTCTCTCTCTCGCACGCAGAATGTTCCTTTTTGAGCTCAGATCATGGTGGATCCAAGCTCGTTTTGCACACCATACTTTGAATAGTGCAGCAAGTTTCAATACTTGATAAAGAATTTTAGATAATCAAAATAATTCAGTAATTTCAGCAACATTTACAGATTTTAAATGAATAAAATTGTTAAATTTTAACAAAATTTTTCACACACACGCATACCCCATACACAGGTTTTTCTTAACCTAAAGAGTGTGATTTGTGTTTTTGCAAACACGATGAAACCCATTTAAAGTACCTTCTGAGTTCATTATACATTTAGCTTTCTATTGGTTTTCACATCTTACTTCTGTTTCAGTAGACATTTGACATTACACAATAATTTTCTTCTAGATAGACTAGCATAGCAAAGTTCTATCTCATTTTGTTGATTTTAAACTTCCGTAACAGGTTTGCTCATACTTTTGATTTTTAATTCTTTTAGTTTTTAATTTTATTTTGCCGAAGGAAATCAGCGGATCATGAATCTCAACACAGAACGCTGCCGAAATGTCAAACTTAAATTATGCTGAATTCGAGCGTAATGTGAGAGAAGTTTAAATATAGATAATAACAGCAAAATTTAAATTGTATTTGTGAAATAGAATTTTTTTCTAATGGTTTAAAATTTAATACACACAAAAAACCATTTGTTCAAAGAAAAAATGCACTGTTTGTTAGAAAGGCCAATCCTTAATGGATAATAAAATAGATTCTAGTTTTAAGAAAGCTAATTATCTAAGAGAGCGAAAAGTTTAAATTTTATTAAATTCAGAGGGAAAAAAAGAAAAATCTAAGCTCTTTTTATTTGTTGAACTAATTAATTATATAGTGTTATCTAAGAACACTTCATTTGTTATTTCAAATGTAGATGCATTTAATCAAAATTACTACGTATTTAATTTAAAATTAGAAATTATGAGTTGCTCAATAAAATTTAATCAAGAAATGTTTAATCTAAAATTAAAACTAAGTAAGAAATATTTGATGCATACAAAGTGATAAAATGTACGCACATCTAATTTTAAGAATAAGTAGTTTATTTTTAACTTAAAAATGCCAAATTATATAAAGAATTAAAATGCCAAACAATTATACAAAATATATATTCAATAATAAAACTAAAGGAAATTGCTCAACCCCTTCAAACAAAAACAAAAGCAATTTTCGCACAACATATTTCATACAAAAGAGTTATTGGAAAATTTTAATAATATATCTGTGTTCTAAATATGTAGAAATCAAGAATGACCAGGTTGCAAATGTGTGTTGATAAAACTGGATCTAATACAGACAAGTCCTCTTTATTTTACATCAAAGAATTTAACTTGCTTGATAAATTCATTTTATTTCATGCTTGCCATTTTTCTAACAACTTTTTATGAAAAAGAGCTGTCTACATTCGATCGTATAGCTTACTGTTTAGGTGATATTTTAGGTACATTAGACGTGATTTTAACCCTGACAAATATAGATGAAAAATGTTTCATTTTTTACAATTAACCTACAAATATTTTAAAAGGGCATTCTTTCTAAAAATAGAACTTTCTAATTTTTAAATTTGTTTTCTTATAACAACAATTATTTCATTCTTTTACGTTCTTGACGTACAAATACATAAATTTCCTTTTTAAAGTAAACATACATTTCATATTCGTGTAAAAAGACTACAGAAATAGCTACTTTGTCGAACATATTAATAATAGCATGTAAGAAATAGCGTTAAATAGGATTATATTTCAACATTTACGATGTCCTCTAGAGATGTTTCTGACTTATATAGAAACTAGTTCGAGTAAAAAAAAATAAGCATCAAGATTAACTTTTTTTTTGGTTCAAAACGAAAGGAATACGTCACTCTCTCCAGAGATTTCAAAATGTGTTAGGGTCATAGGTAACATTAACTTCGCTCTGCATTCAAATGGATAAACAGGCTCAGAAATAATAAATGAAAGATACTTGTTTCAAAAAGTTCCAAGAAAACAAATTTCAAGTGGTATTATATAAATTGCTATGACAAGGGATGGCGGCTAGTATTGTCAAGGTAATTCTTTAAATGTAAAATATTAAAAAGATAGACAAAGTAGAATCAAACGCCGTTTTTTTAAAAAATATTCCGTTGTACAAGATATTATGTAATCTCATTTAATAAAAACAAACTTTTCAAACGAAAAAAGTTTTAAAAAGAAAATGCGTCTAGTTTAAATTTATCAAAGCGTATTGAAAGAAAAATATTTTTATAAGAACTGAATCAAAAATTCTTTTTATGCCAAATATAATTATTATGAAAGTTATAATTTTTTCCATATTATATGCAGTATTTATATCTCATTTTAAGCAACAATAACCAAAACGTAAGAAGCACATTGCTAAAATATAATTCATCGTATAAATTTATTAATTTTTAAATATTTTCTCTAATTTTGATTTATTTTAAAGTGAATAAAAGTTCTAGATTGTTGATAAATTAAAAACTTTAGTTTGATCATTAATGACGAATATGCTTTAATTTAAAGCACAGTTTTTCGAATAGGTATTTGCTAATTTTTCTTTGATACCGGTAGATAACTTTATTTGTTGAGCCAATAGTAGAAAAAATGCTTTTAAGGCTGAAATTTAATAAATATTGGGCGTAGGAACTAGGTCTCATGAAAACTCCTACTACTGTGTGAGAAAAATCGCATTTCATAAAGAAGTCTGAAATATTAAGGCCTATACGACTCTGAAGTTTCGTTCAGATACGCACCGAAACATCACTTTCAGAACCTGACTTTCTCAATCTCTTATTTTCAACCAGAAGCTGCTAGTTTAGTCTTGTCTGGTTGGATTAAAGTACCCAATGGTGAGTTGCTAAATTTAGAATTATTCTGAAGACCATTTAGAAAAAAATGACCGAACAAATATTAAATATATTAAAAGTAGCTCCAGTATGATCTGACGAATTATAAGATTCAAAGTCTTGGTTTTAATTGAACATTTCAATTTTTGTAAGCTAACCCAAAAAATGAATATTATAAAAGCTGAAATGATATTAACATTGCATAATTCCCTTCAGCCACAAATCAGTTTTAGTAATTTTTTTGCAAGTAATGTACATTTGCTTATCAGATAGACATATGCAAGTTTTTCTATTAAAATCTGTTTCCTAAAAGGAGTAATTGGTCCGTATTTAAGTATTTCTCTTACATTATATTTATTTAATTCTTGAAATTAATTTTAATCCTTCTCTTTCTAATCGTCAGTTATTCCTTCAAAGAGAGTTTAATGAGAGCACAATCTATTTATCCCATACTATACATACCTGTATATTTCAAATACAGTTGACTCTAGATAATTCGAAGTTGGAGGGACCAATGAAAAACTTCGAATTATCAAGAATTCAAGTTATTAAAAGGGTAGGAAAAAACTCCCAAAATACACGAAGATAAATTTTTTCTACCACATTTAAATTTGAAACTATGTAATAAAACAATTGCAAATATGAATAAAATTATTTTAAAGTTATTTTTAAAATGTAAATATTATAAAATTTAAAAGTATTGTATTGAAAGAATACATTTATGTATCCCCAAAACCATTGGTTCTTCAAGGCAGGATCCAGTCCGGCCCATGTCCTATTTGGTACCACATGCTATAAGTGATACAGATAAGTCATAAATCGTCATGTCAGTCTGATGAAATTACACAATCCAACGCATTTCTTCTTCTCAGACCATCCTTTCTGACCACATGTGTAGAAAGGCCACGCGTTAAACGAAATATATGGACGGCTTGCAACAGGTGCGGCTGGTCTATAATCCACTTGAAGAAGGAAGACAAAAAAAAGTGTCTTTTCGCCTGAAGAACACAAAGAAGCCGACTGAGGGCAGCAGACAGATGGTCATTAAAGGGGCTACGGTTAGGAAAGAGGCATAATGACAATACAGTACAAAAGATGTAACCTCCAACCTGTTTGCAACGGGATACATGATAAAGAGTGTTCGAATTGACGAGAGTTTTATAAAATAACTTCGAATTATCGAGTGTAGCAGTTTGGACAGCCACAGATTTTACTTCGAAATATTGAGTGTACCAAAATGTTTAGTTTTAGTTCGAAATATCAAGATATATTTTCTAATTATATATTTCGAATTAGCCAGAGTCGACTGTATATTCATAAAAGTTGCCATACCTCACATTTATGTTATTGATTAGCAAAGCGCATGACGATGCTTAAAATAAAAGTAATGCATGGAAATCTCCGAAACTGTAAATATGATAAATAAACGAGTATTTATCTACATATATAGGAGAAAAACGGATAACTCATTGCGAGATTTCCAAAATTATTTGACATACAGACTTGAAATTCGACAAGTACGTATAGTTTGTTAAAAGTGGGTTTTGTGGAAATCGACTGTATGGGGGGGGTGTCAGTAAAAGATAATTATATATAATTATACTTCCGATTTAGAAAATCAAGTCCTGTTCTTTTTTTTAATTCAAGAGGCAGGAGCTATAAGAATGTTTTTCAATGCAATCAAAAGCTCAGTTCTAGGACATAGATAACAATAACTTAATAACAGTATTTAGTGATGCAACGTCATGAAAAACCAAGCAAAGTGGACGGATAATGTTTTAATATATAGTCAGTTTATATGATTCACGATTTATTTCAAATATTTTTTACAAACAGTGGAAGGTATTTTCTCTTTTGCAATAGGTACAAAAACTTTAGATCACCATATAACCGGCTTGAAAGAACTCTGCTAAGCTCTCAATTCAAAATCATTTGTCATATAAACGAGAATAACTTATCACTCATAAATTTTCGATTATTTAACTAAAATGAGCCTGTTATAGAAATGTTGCTTAAAAACACATTCAAATCTTAATATACAAGCGTGATATTAATTTGTTTTATATGTATTGGGGAATTCGCTTAAAAGAGACTTCTAACACAAATATTTATTAATATTGTAAATTTGTATCAAAACTTTCTCTCAAAAATAAATTTCACACTGAAAAAGAAAAATTTTATTTACAGTTACATAATTTAAAAACATTTCTCGCAGAATTTAACTATTTTTTAATATGTAAATATAATATCGAAGTGAATTGCTTACGTTTCGCATGCCTGCCTCTATTTAAATATTTAACTTTTACTGAGAATTGTAAACGGATAGTATTTGAAATATAAAAGTTTCACATTTATTTAACCTTGGACAATATTTTGAATTCTCACCTGTCCTTGGCACATTTTTAAGAAAATGTATCTATGATGTACATTCACTAATAAATGAATATGATTGATAGGCAGAGTTAAATCTGAGTGATAGGCATAAGTAAATACGGGTGATGGACACCTTTATTTTTTATTACTTAATATTTTGGAATCAATTCTTTAAAATGTTTCGTGTAACTGTTACTTTAAGGAATAAGAATATCAATATCAATAAAAAAATTGAAAAAATAATTTCTTAGTAAAATACATGAAACTCATTTTGTATTTTATACTTACGATATTTTTCCAATATTAGACAAAAAACATTTCAGTAAGTATTCTCTTTGGTTATTTCGTATGCATTAGAAAGGTAGAAGAAGAATTATTTGATTAAAAGTTGATGTAAAATACGCATTTGACCTCTAAAGTAAAAGACAGGGGTTCCCAAAATTAATTACGGTAAAATTATCGTGCGCTCCAGAATGTTGAAAACACGTTTATTTTTTTACTTACAATTAGTCATTGACTTAGGACGCCGTATTATTTTTATTAAGAAAAAGTAATTAAAAAACGAAATAAAATTTTTTTGTTTAAAAAAATTACAATTCTTATTACGTTTTACATATATCACACACCGAAAGTGTATCTAACAAAGCTATCTTAAAACAATTTCAGATATAAATTGGAATCTAGTATTATACAGGAAAATTTTACATTTTCTAGTACACTTCATATTTTCTAGTAAAATTAAAAATAATTACTACCTTGCAGTTGAGAATATTGCTACAAATGCTGCGATGTTTGAAATATATATTTTGGTTATTTTATAAATCAGAAATTTGTCAAAAAAAGTCCTTAACCAATCGATCACATATAAGTTTATTTATTTACTATTTGTATAAAATCGGGTACCATTTTTATTCGATATTTGTGTGCAAAGGGACAACAGTGGGACAATTGAAAAACTGTAGGAAAAATTGCACACAATTTTTGTGTTTCTTATATGCGGTTGGATGGTTAAAGGCTTTGATGAGATAAACTGCTTTCATATAAAAAAAAGTGTACAGCAAAGGTAAATAAAACTGAAAACTTACTGCTACAAATCTTTTCAATTACAAAGTAGAGAGTCACGAGGCAGAAAAACATTTATTATTTAAATCCTGGTGAGATAAAAATGTTTTTAGTGCATAATCTATATGCAACCTTTGGTCTCCTTAATGTGTTTCGAAATTGCAAGTTTGTTGAAGTTATTCTCAAAATGTACAATTTCTCAAATATCATGCTGGTGGAATATCTGTCTTCTAAAAGGATTTATATAATTTAGGACTTTCCCAAAGGTTCTATAGTATTGCTTGAAATTCAACGACATTTAAATTGATGAATTTAAAATGTCATCGATATTATCAAACAAAATCTTGAGACTTCTTTAGCATTCTGAAAGTGTTCATAAGATTGGTAGAGATATGCTTTTTATAAGTTAACTATATATTTCGAAGTCGGGATAGCTTGTTATCACAGCCATGGACTAACAGAAAAAGAGATACAGGTTGAAGACTTGACCGTACCAAATACTATCTATATGGACCAAGAAGAGATTGCCACATAAAATTCATTCAAGTCATACAAATTTTGAGACTCAATTAAGCGCATTTTGTTTGAAAAAGAGAACTTTAATTGGACATTATCCGCCTCTTTTCACGGATAATCAAATTTATAAATTATGTCACTAATAGTTGATTTTTACAGCTTTGGTATACTTTGTTATTCAAACAAGTAGCGCAAATTAACATTTATTGTCTCAACAAAATTATGAAGATCACATTGTCTGAGTATTTAACCTTCGTAAGATCTTTCAGTGCAAAAAAACATGAAAATATCGAAATTACTCTTAAAAAAATTAAACTTTATACACAAGTCGTGGGGGAAAAACAGAACTAAAGCCCGGAGGTTTCCGAAACCAACTTTTAATTGATTACATCAGCATCCTACCAGTAAAAAGGTCCCGTTTGGAAAGAAAACCCGTTCTCTGAAGTACATCCAGTTGGTCGAGTTTTCTCCTCTCTCTCTTCCAACTTCTGGACGTTCTTCTTTTCTCCAGCTCAATTCACCACGTGACTGAAAAAAAGTCACTCAACCTGTATCGGCTTGGTGTCAGAAATCGGCCTACCTCGGACCAGTCTGTGAGCACCTGGGAATTAAGGCTGACGTTCTTTTTGACGCGCTTTCCACCTTCACTAACTGTGTTTCAACCTAGCCGGTCTTCCTCAGCCTCTTCTTTGGATAGTGTCCCACGAGGAATAGCATGCTGGATTGATTGGTTTCTTTAAAAGGCTACCGCACCATCCCTGTTGCATGAAGATGGGATCCTGAAGCACCAGAAACATCGACGGAACACATAATTTATTGATTGTAATTGATTTTTATCGTAATGCGGTGTTGTCTATTCTGTGGTGTCAGTGGAGTTTAACTAGCAGATTAGCCAAAGTATGGACCAACCAACTTTGCAACGCGCGTTAGTGAAGGATTTAAGGTTTTCTGTTGTGTGTGGACTTATTATAGGATTACTATGTGTACAGACAGGTAAGTTGAAAAATTTTTTGCAGTATTATTTTCAGTATCTTTTCTTTTTGGTATTATGCATAATGTAAAAATTCAAAATGGTTTATTTTTAAAAAAAATCAACTGGAATATTACAGCAAAAAAATTGCTTTTAAAATTTCATAAAATCTGAAATGCCTTTTCTAAACCAAAACTAATTTATTTCCATTATATTATGCAAGAGTACTGTATATTGTAAATTGTATAAAATTATTAAGAGTACAGTCACACGCACATACACTCGCACGCACTTATACGCACGCGCACACATATATTCTCACACGCACACACACATGCTCACACACACATGACACACACACATGCACACACACTGCACACACACATGCTCACACACACATCACACACACATCACACACACATGCACACACACATGCACATACACATGTACACACACATGCACATACACATGTACACACACATGCACACACATGTACACACACATACACAAACACATTCACACACACATGTACACACACATGCACACACACATGCGCACACACATGCACACACATACACACACACACTAGTGGGCAATTATTCGTCATTCTAAAAGCAAAGAAATTTAAGAAATATTATTAAATCACTCAAGTTATTTAAGTTGTTAATTGATAATTAGGATGAAGAAGGATTATTTTCTCCTTGTAAGGCAAATAACGCAATCTTTCTATTCTTTAAACCATTTTTCATGTTTTTAACAAAATGTTGCTTAAATAGGGGGGAAAGTGAAGACTGCGATAATAATAAAAAGGAGAAAGTATGTTTATTTCTTAAAAAAATAGCTCCTTTTTTCGTGTATAATTACATGCAATACTTCTTTTTTTGGAATGAATCCTTCCTCCAAGTTTTTATGAACTCGTTTTACTGTAGAAAATTTCCCTTTATAATTTATATGATTGGTTATTAGATAATGAATAATGATGTAACTGATTACATTTATTTTGCTGAAGAGAGAAAGAAGAAATAAATAATTATTTAATAACTTTTTTAATTATATGACAAATTATATGAAAGAATATCAAGGATAAACTTAAATCGGATTTATTTCATTCACAAACATTTAGAAAAAGAAAGTATCTAAAGTGAATAACTGCATCTTAATGATCCATGCAATTTTTCTTTTTCTTGCGAGATTATGGGAAAAGTAATCACATATATTATGAAAATTACTCAAAATAATTTCAATAACAGATGAAACCAAATAGCTATCCTCTTTTAAGCTAATTTGTTTCGTTAATTTCAGAGTTGTTAACACACAAATTTAGATTTTGTTAGATGTCCAATAAGTCTAAATAAATTGTTAATTTTACAGAAAATTTAAGATTTCATGTTTTAGCTACTATTAAGACAAAAAGTCTATATTAAGAGCCTTTTGAAATGTAATTTTTTCCCTTGTTTTATTTTTGATAAGTAATTGTAAACGTTCAATCAGATAAAATTATAGAAGCTTATTTTGCGAGAATTTCCATACCGTTATACTACAATTAGTAAAAATCTTCCTCATAATGCGTAGATAACTGTGCTCTGAATATTTAACTGCCCTCACTTTTACTATTAAAAATCTTACTTCAACAAATACGATAAATTTTCAAATTATATTATCAATTTTTTCCAAAAAAAACCTCAGATAATACATTTTCTAAGAAAAAAAATTGGCATGGTTAATATTTTGATGATTCTGCAAAATATTGCTTTCTTTTTATAACTAGTTCACTTATGTAAATAGAATTATAATTCTAATTTATTTAAAATACTTTAGTTTAAAAGAGGGAGAAAAAGAGGTTTTTCTATTTACAAAATAATATTACTTCCTTAACATAACTAATTTATGTGAAATAAATTTTTTTTCTTTTTCAATTTGTAAGTTCGTTTAGATAAATATTGTAAACAAATAAACAATATTTAGTTTATACATTTTAAAAAAAAAACTCTTAAAGAAGAAAGATAGCATTGATTACATAAAAATCTCTTTTTTCAAAAATCTCCTAACTTAATGATATTTTATTTTTTTCACCAATCACATCAGGAAATAATTAATATTAAAACCCAAACGAGCGCCATTACGTAGCTGATACGAAGAGTTCAAGGAACACGCTTTATGATTTATTCCTAAATTTCACCAAAGCGGTAGTTGCATTTTGTAAATAGTGTAAAATTAATTAAAAAAACAAGTATGCATAAAAGAAAAATTAAAAAGCGCGTTTAAAAAGTATCCGAATTTCCGTTCTCGCGTCATCCATCCAAGGATACTTCCACCGATGCATTTGTCGATTTCCGCATTGTTTCCTCCGCACTAAATGATTGAAATTATTTTAATCTTGATGAAAACATCCTACTGTGTCCTTATGGATAAAACTGGTTTCATTCACTATAAGAACTTATCCTGGAAAGCACTTGGCCTTGTGAATAATTTATTGGTTTAAAGCGACTCTATAGCATAAGGAAAGACCTTGGTTTGAAACAGAATGGGAAATTTGCACCTTGAAGAAGGATCAACGTGTGAGATTTAATTGAGACAGTTATTTAATAATGAGGATTGCATGCAGGCGAGTTTGCATAGTTAATGTGGTAGTATTAGCACTAATACTTAGTCCATTACTTGGGAAATTAGACTAATTTTTATAAAAAAATTGCATCGTTAACAATACATTGGATAAGTAATCAAGAATTTTAATCAGATTCAATATGTTCAGTGAAGTTTCTCAAAAGGAATTTATGGCCTGTTGTTTTCCATTGCTTGAGTATCTTTTTGTTTGTTCTTGAGTGAGTGATTATCAACGTCGCACTCTATAAAGCAACACGAGGGCTGTTGGTGACGGACCTCATAATTTTGAATCACAATGGCAAGGACATCTCAGTTGGTACTCCCTCTCCAAAGTACCACACTGCGTCAATGGGAAGAAGCTTGAGCTACGACAGGTTTAACGTTCTTCAGCCTTTGGGTCTTCAGTTTCACTGGGCTCGAAATCATGACTAGCAGGTCACGAGCTTGTAAATGAATGAGCGAATATTTAAATCACATTACTCAGCTGCTGTAGGGCTTTTGGCGATATACCTCGTAATTTTGAACCATGGTAGTGACGAGGAAGACATCTGAGCAGACACCCACTTTCCTAACTTTCGCACCACACCAATGAAAGGAAGTTTAAGCCTCTACAGATTTAACATACATCGCTCCCTACACGGCGGGTCTTCAGCGGTACTAGGCTTGAATTCATAACACACCAGCCACGAGTGCGTTACCTTGACCATTAGGCTACCACGGTCACTTAAAAACTTGCGACCATGACCACTAGCAAACCACGAGCCTTTCAAATTTCTTAAAAAAGAAATATTTTTTTACATTCGTTCTTAGAATTTTTGAAAATTTTCCATCTGACAAATTATATTCAAACTATCTGAACTATGTTGGTTCTCTGTTATGGTTTTACTTGAAGGTCGACCGAAATGAAGTAATATTGAAAATAAATAATTTAAAAGCATTTTTTAATGTACTTGGTATATTTTAGTGATTTATTTCTTTAAAAGAAAGAGTAGGATTTATTCTTTATGTATTTATGTATTTTTAGTAAATTGTTCAGTTATAAAATTAAAGTTAAACAAGAAACTTCTTTGACATCGAAATAGAATAAAAATTCTTCCAAAAAATCGTAGCATCCCTAATGTATTCTGGGAGATTAAGTAATATTTAAAGAGAAAAAGAAATTAGTCATTGAATGAATAAATGAATCAATGCTTTGAAATCTACTTATAACTAATATGTATATTGAAATACATCCCGTGAGGATAGGCTTCTTTGAAGTGGCGATTATGGGAAATTGAAAAGAAAGCTAATCATTACGAAATTTTGATTGCTTAGGTGATGTTTATTTTTTAAACGCACTTCGATTCCTTTTAAAAAGAAAAATTCTCAGAATACCTTATAAAAACCATTTTGAATAGAAATTTAGCTTTAAGTTAGTATATCCATGCGATTCCACTGTTTTTTTTTTCTTTCTTTTTCATTAGCATCAATTTTACAAATATAATTTCATGGTAAACAAAAACGGCAATAGGGAATTCGCATAAAAGCTGCTTTAAAGTGCTCTCAGGAATTGCCGAATACGGATTATCAGTATCAGTCCTCCCATTGGGAAACAAAGAAAGATTAAAATGATCCATCCCTACTCACTAAACAGTTTAATAACTTTTAAATCGCCTCTTTACCCTTTCTAATCAAAATTTCCGAAAAGCAAAAGCATTTAAGGAAGTTTCAAATTAAATTTTTTTCCCATTCCATATTTGGTACCTTTTAATCAGATTAAATTTTCAATACTTATTTCTTTTTCACGATAAGCTGATTAAGCAATTTTTGTTCGGAGAATTTATAATCTACTGGGATATGAAAGTGAGTTTACTTATACAAGGGTTTTCTGTAGTAGTTTTTTAATATGAAAGATGTATTGTCATTATGAAGAACAGCTTTAAGTGGAAAATGAGTTTAATTACTCGTTTTTTTACAAATAAATTCTATTTATTGTTTCTGTAACATATGTTTTGCAATTTTCTGAAGTTTCTGATTCAAATGACATGTATTTTTTCGGAAGTTTAGCCCAGAAAAGTTTTATTAACACAATTCTCCACAAAGACATATAAAAAAACTACAAAATATAATATGCACAGTCTTTAGCTCTGTTTTTGATTGCAATAGTATACACACAGATTTAAAATATGTTTTTGTTTAATAGATATCTCTTTTATTTAACAAAGTTGTTATTGAAATATTAGAACTATGCTTTTGTAATGTTTTTACATTCAAGTAAAAGCTGATTATGTAGAAATAAAAAAATTTCCTTATTTAACTATAAAAAGTGTATTATAAATTATTTATAAAGAGTTCATACTCAATGTAATTCACACAAGGAATTATATAGATAAAATAAATATCTAGATGATCATCATGCTAAAAGAAATATCATGTTTATTTTTTGTAAATATTCTTCAGTCTTTTTTTTATGCATATAATATAATAGGGGTTAATTCTTGAAAGCCTTTAAATTCAGAATAAATAACAATAGTTAGAAGTATAGAGAAAAATATAAATAAATTGGGTAATATTTGTACAATGTTTCTTTTGCCAAATCATTTCTAAAATTATATAAAATATTTTGGGTAGTTATTTTTTTTTTACTGTTGCTTATTTTCTCTAGATTTCATTAATAATAAATGATTCCAAAAAATATTGCTATAGAGTTATTTATTTAATATGTAAAGGTAGGAAATTTTTTCACTTTTATATACAATAAGATTCAGCACAACCTTTCACCAAATTGCTTTTCATGCATATGTTATTAAAATAAATCACAATAGCTAGAATTTCAGAAGAAAACATCACAATAATTTCATACTACAATATGCTATAAATCTTTTTATTTATTAACATTGATTTTACCTAAGAAGACTCATAATTAGTTTTACCAGACTATACATTAAAATAATCAAATAATTGTTTTTTGGATAGAATTTTTTATCTGGATGAAGAATGGGCCTCATAGGCTATGACATTTGAAATACTCTCTTAATGAATTAAAATGAGAATGCTTATATATGATTTTTCTAGCCTTACATGGTAAATGATTCATAAAAGTTTACTGAAAGAAATATATAGGGAAAGTATATTACACGTAAAAGGTTTTTATATATCATAAAAAGAAAACAAAAACTGCAAAAAAAAATAAATATCATCACAGAAATAAACTTGTAGTTAATTCTGATCAAACGTGAAATTTCGGATTTATTTTCGCTTTTTTAGAACTTGTTGATTTTACTTGTGACTCGACAACACCGGTTTTTAAATCGCTTCAAGCGAAAAAGGTTTTGGGGTTTCACTTTAGTGGGTCAAAACGCGCCCCAAAGCCTTTCTTCTTTTCTTTTTTTTATGTTTCTCAGCAGCCTACAATTTGCTTCCTCCTCTTTACCTCTCTGCACAGGTGTGCGTTGATCTCTGAATGAGAAAATTAGGCTTAATAAGGAAATGGAATTTTTTCCCCCAACAATGACCAAAGTTGAGCTGAGATGTCTTGTGTCTCATTGTCGATTTGTTTGCTGATAATGATTATTTGGGTTGTTTCCATCAAAAGATTCTTCAACACATTTCCGACAACAAAACAAAGAGATTTTTTTTTATTCCATTGGGCTTACGAATTCTAAGTGAATTTTCAATAGCTTTATTAAACACAGAACATTGGAAAAAAATCTAGCGAAATAAGATATTAAATTAAATTGCATTAAAAGTAAATGTAAAACTCAGAATAAATAAAAAATATTTGAACATTTAAATTAATGAATAGATAAAAGTAAAATAGTGTAGTATATATATATATATATATATATATATATATATATATATATATATAATGTTCTATTTAAAGCATCGGCTCTGATTATACATATATATAAATCAGAACCGATGCTTTTTAAATAGAATATGCTTCTCACTGAAGTTCAACTTAAAAAAATTAATGATTTATAAGGTTATCGTTGAGTAATAAATTTTTTTGTGTGCAAACTTTTAATTCTGCGCAATATTTATTATTTGTTTGCAATTAAATGATTCATTTAATGTAAGAATGGGTAAAAGGGTATAACAGTTTCCTTTTTAAAAATGTCAAATTAGTTTTAAATAAATTGTCAAATAAGTAGATGTTTGAACTACTCACACTAATTGAAGGATTTGTTACAATTTATGATCAATCATTTTAATTTTTATACAATGAAAATAAAATTATTTAAAAAATCCAAAACCAATAATTTTTTCTCTTTTGACAAACTGCAATCCAATGCAGCTTTTTAAATAGAAAACTGTTTAATATTTTTCTTTTTACTTATAAACGATGACCTAATAAGTACGCACTATCAACACTCATTTTTTTAGAATGTAAGGAAATGCCTAAAAGATTTGAAAACTATTATTAAGATTCATTTTTAAATAAATATAGGGAAGTATGTAAAATAACCTTCAGATTTAAACCTTTACTTTTAAACATTTCTTACACGTAATTGCAACTTGCAGTTTTAATGAATGAGTTATATTCCATAAATTTAATTTCGTGAAATGTGGACAGGTTTATAGAAAGGTAATATGTGCATTTTGCTTTTAAAATTCATAAATATTTTTTTCTATGGAGTATTTAAGCATTAAATATTACAATTAAATTTTCGAACAATAATACAAATGAAAAGCGTCAACGCCTTTTAAGAGCCCCACACCTAATATACTAGATATTCCAGAAATCATTGCTATAAAAATAAAATTAAAAAATTTAATTTTAATGCTTATAAAAATTTCTTTTCGGAAAAATTGGACAGAGCTCATCTAAGAACTAATTTATATAAGGAAAGCCTTTATTTTTATAAATTAACTAGCTGACCCGGCAAACGTTGTTTTGCCAAATAAATTATTTCTAATGAATATTTTGGTAGCCAAATAAAAAATAACTAACTCATTGTAAGTGTGTGGGGATGTGATATATGACTGAAATAGGAATGATGCGCTTTGAACGATGACGGCTTAAAAGCAAAAAAGCACCAAACATTCCTTTTTAGAATTTTTTGTACTTTTATTATTTTAACTAATAAATTTCAAAAAAATTAAAAAATAACATTATCAGTCTCTTAGTGCAATGGAGTGCACAATATTTTTAGTGAGGTCATCTTTAGCCAACACAAACAAACTAGATGATTTACCCACGCGAGAACATGCCACGTATAATTGTCCGTGTGAAAAACACGGTGTGCCCAAATCTAAGCCACAAACAGACATCGTTTGGCCTTGAGACTTATTTATTGTCATTGTGAATGCCAACCTAATTGGAAATTGAATCCGTTGGAATTCAATTGGCACATCTGTGAGGATAATAGGGATTCGTGGTAGTAATACATCTTCTCCTCGGAACTTGCCATTCAAAATGCTAGCTTCAACAACATTTTTCATCAATTTCTTAATGACTAATCGCGTGCCATTGCACGGCCGTGGTGGGTTCAAATTACGAAGCAAAATAACCGGAGATCCAACCTTCAGTTGTAAATGGTACGGTGGTATGCCTGGCAAATCCAATGAGTTCAAAAACTCTGCTGGATAATTTACAGCTTCGTTGGTATCGCAAACTGTATCAATAGATTTGTATGACATCAAGTCCCCTGGCAACAACTGTTGTATCTTGAAATTCAAATCGTTGACATCTACATTTTTTGCTGCCAAAATTGCACTTTCTGCCAGCTACTCATGATTCAAGTATTGTGTGTGTATATCTGGAAATATTTGGTCAATGAGAGCATTTTGCGAGTTAATGATTGTGCAGAAATTGATCGGCAATTTTATGCATCCAGTATTTTCATGTACAGCTACTTTTCCATCGCCAATGTCTAACAGTTGTTTTGAGAATGTTTCAGCGGATGGATCTTAAAGAATTTGAACGCGCATATTTACTTTCAGCTGTAAGGCAAAAAGGGAATTGAGGTTATTGTAGCTACAACGTGCATCCACGCGATTGGCGAGTGCGCTTTCGCAGTCCTCACCACCCATAAAGTAAATTTGTAAAAAATTACGTGGTTCGTTTGGCATTGGTAGCAATGAGCCCACTTTGTAATAAACTTGGAATTTGATTTTGAATATTGAATTAAATTATTGACCATTTGCAGCATTATTTTTAACTATTTTTGTTGTTCCGAACGATGTCATTTGGAAACATGAGTTGAATGTTCGAATTGACTTCAGGAACAGGTTAGAATCAAGATCCCGTGCCGATAAGTAAACCATTCAATGGTTTAGGTGGTGTTTCAATTTCCAGTAGTTGCACTTTATCTGACGCGCAACACATCCCTGCTGGCTCATTTTTAAATTTAACGCATTACAATGTTGACATTCCTTGTCCATAGCACCAATTTTCACATTCGAATGAGCGTAATAGTTTTTTGGGTTCATACTCGAATGCTAGACGACGAAATGAATCGGATGTAAATGCTCGATGTACTTGCTGGCGTTGTTGGCCATTTGTCTCTGAGTGTGTCAAATAGGAATCGACGCGCTTGTCTGTGCTCTAATCGTCTTTGTTGATTTTGTTTAACTCGTACCTCTTGTGATTGTGATTTACGCAACTCCGCTATATTCACACGCATATCTTCATTATCCTGTTGGATTTGTTCATCTGTCCTTTGAGCTCTTATTTTCGCATGGCTGTAGATTTAGTAATTCGACGGCCTAAATCAGACCCTGGCATTATTTACTGTACAAAACACACAAATAGATCAAATTGAAGTACTTAATGCTAGAAAACAGTATACTGATAATGTATCTGTTTTTTATCATTTTACTTCTACCTTTCACAGTTGTAAAATACGTATATATTTCTCTTTACATTGAAAACGATTCCCGAAAATTTTGAGCACACTGAGTATTACTGTTTTATTAATTGGAGTTTAATAATAAATAAACAAATAAATAATAAATAAGAACTCAAAATATCTTAAAATATGCAGAAATGGTTTATACAGGAAACACAATAGTTGTTATTGGTGAGAGCTAGTGACACGTGTTGAAAACTATCAATTTATATGAGATCACTTAATTAACTGAACGTGAGAACTATCTTGAACAAAATGGGAATAAATAATTATAGCACTGCAAATTGATGATACATAAATAATTTTTTTCGGAAAAATTCTTTAAACATTAGTGCTTTTCAGAATATCATAAAACTCTTTTACATGGAATAAAGCTCAACAAAAATGTATTATTTACAACTTCCCTAAATGACAGTGATGTATTTATCTTCCTATAATTTTTCTCTGGGTCTGGGTTTTCTTTTTTCTTTGACAGATTAGTATTTTTCTGGCGCGAAACCGATTTTTGACGCCAAGCGAAACAACAGACAGGGGTTTTAAAGTTTTTAATTAATATCTTCTTAACTAATTACAATATCGGAATGAAAAATCGTTTACATCCTATTCTCAGATCTACTGAATATACGTACAAATTTCATAAG
>BMAO01005121.1:0-37372 GCA_019973975.1 Trichonephila clavata | reverse complement strand
TCAATAAGATGCTTAAAATTCAAAACGCATGTTGTAATCAAAAAAGCAAGTTTATCAACTAATGATTATTTTTGTTGGACATCAAATATCTTCTACGTAAGAATCTTTCTTTTAATTGCCCAGGTCATCTTTAGAAACTTGATTTTGAAAAAATAATTAACCATCGCATTATTTTTATACAGTTAGACCTCCATGTATGACGAACCTCTATTTTGGGTATTTCTCTATTTTAAAAACTTTTTTCTGGAACCAAGCACATATTACTCTTTTCTTCGTAAAATAACTCCAAATTTAACGAAATTTTTCTTCGAAGATTCGATTTTTTCTCTACTTTTTTAAAACATTTCAAGTCATTTTGCAAATTATTCTCTTTTGGCACATTTTATGGATATCAATAACCTTGAACTAGTTTTACAATGTGCCTAACTCATCTAAAGAAACAAAATTGCCGTAATTTTTCAAACAAAAAAAAAACTCAAATAAAATTAACAGATTCTATCTGCAATTAAATTTAAGGACACATGTCGTAGTGTGTGTTTAGATTACTAGTGATAAATGAGGTATATTTAAATTACTTGCAGGCTTAAAATTAGAAAATTCATTTAAAAAATTCATTCATTTTAATATAAATTATTTTTTTAATTGAAAATACATTGCATTTCTGGATAATATTTTTCTCTTATTGTTTTCCTAGTGGATTCCTTTTTGATAGGTAAGATATATAAAAAATGATCTTTCCGATTCTGTAATTATTTTTTGTCTGAGTTTCATAGATTAAAGTTAGATAAATTTTTTAAAGAATTTCCACAATACTCCATCTCAGTTTAACTTGGCAGCGTTGAGAAAGGTATTTAATGTACCAATCTACTTGAAAAACAGCTTTACTTTTTTTTGTTTTGGATTTAAATCCAAGTAAATAGATAGAAATTTGTAAAAAAAAAATTCATACATTGTAGAAATTAGATTATTTTTACGTTGTAGAAATGTAATTATTTTTTACACAAAGTTAATTAATACAGTCAATAGCGCAACGTTATGAAATTCTAGTTTGGCTGAAAACCGATTTTCGACGCCAACTTTTGTCATTGTTGTAATAATAACATAGTTACAACAATGCAGATATATCGAAGTTGGCGCCCAAAACTAGTTTAACGTTTTTAATTAATATATTTTTAATTAATTGCAATATCGGAATATAAATGGTCAAAACATGCATTGTCATCCAAACTAAACGTGTATACAAAATTTCAGCTCAATGTGGTGAAGATATCAGCTTCAAAATTGAGTTGCAAGATTCCACCCGAACAAATTACATACATACATACATACATACATACATACATTACATACAGTGTAAGTTAAATAAAAGCTTGTAAAAAGATTATGGTAGCATTTCAGAAAGAGGCTATGTGTGTGTGTGTGATCAATGCCATTACAGGTGTGTAAAATTATCATGTTCGGCTTGGTATACATGTGAATGCTCAGATAATCATGCACCATGTAAACATATTAAGTTCATTCTTAAATTGTTTGAGAGATTCCATGTTGTTGAAAATGTTGAATGTACTTCTTTCCATATCTCAGATAGAAAGTGTGGTATGGGGTCTTCCGCCAAAAAAATATGTAATGACATAAGAAAAACCAGGAGACTGAACAAATAGTTCAGGAACAATTGTCTCAACATGCAATTCAGTAAAAGAAAGGTAAAAAGTAATTACTAAAGAATTATTACCTGATCCTCTTGTACCTACCTCCCAATCAGCATTTAAACTAGCAGTAAATATTTAAGCCAACTATTGGGGATATAAAAAGGAAAGCTCTGAAATGTTCTTTTTTTAGTTGTCAAGAAAGAAAACATTCAAGCTCAGGCAAGTCAGCATTACTCAATTCAAAAGCTATTTGCAAAAAAAAACTTAACTGTATCTTTAACACCTGATATATGCTTGTAGTGGAGTTGTTTTATGTTTTCCAAGACATTTAGCTATGTTTTTATGGGCTGAAGTTGTTGTATATTTTTATATCAGATGAGGAGGTAAGTAATTATCAAAAATGACCAATTTTTGTCACAAATGGCTTTATGACAGTATATTAGAAGTATATAATTTAAAATCATGCAGGATAGAGATTCCATTGTATTTGAATGTTACCACACAAATTTGGAAAGTGATGGGAATATGGTAATTTTTTATATCATTAATTCTTAATAAAATTTTAGGCAGAAAAATTGATTTATACTTTTGGAACATACGAATTTAGAAATTACATGTATACTTTTGCAGGTAAGTGTTTAATATAAAATATATAGAATCGGGTGATGTTAATGCTTGCTATCAATACAAGCAAAACTATATACTAAAGTAAGTAATATGTTTTAACTTATGTGTAAATAATTCTTAATAATAAATTATTCATCATTTTGATAATATTTGTGCTGTTTGTTATACAGGAATAGAGCTTGAAAATCTGCCTTGCCTATATAGAAACGGGTATTTCATCCATATGTTACATTTCATGGGTGATGAGGAAAGTGGTACTGAAAGTAATGATATAATGTGATTGTCTTTTTTATGGTATAGATGTACTAATAAGGATTTATTTATTTTTTGTCCAGTAATGGACCAGTTTTTGATATACTATTTGTTTTATAAATACTTTAAATAGTTTTAGTTTTTCAGGTTGCTTTATATGTGTTCTGTGTATCAACCAGATGAATGAAGTAAATATTCTTACATCTCTGAAAGTCTTGAATGACTTTTTGATCTTAAAAAGTGCTAGATGGAATTTTCAGCTGTGGTGACATATACATTATAATTGCATCACAGTTGTGAAAGACTTTCTAAAGCATTAAAGATTGTGTAATGTAATTAATTATATATATATATATATAGTAAGTAATATTTATATGATGGGAAATGCAATACAAGTTAATATTTTATTTAGTTTTAAAAGCAATCAATTGTCTACTTTTTTTAAGACTGTCAACAATATTAGTTACACAACACTTTTTAATACAGTAGGTATAATCCAAAACCATTTGCAAAATACAATGGTTTGTGCAGTAAAGTAGCTTAAAGAGTGGTGCATTCCATCTTATGTCAAAGCGGTACAAGTAATAAATTTTTCTTAAATCGAAAAACCTTGTATAGTTGATTTTTCATAATTTTTACAAGTTCCATAAGTAAACAATCATTAGCTGCATAGTTATTTATATTAAAATTTTAACATTTACATGCAACATAAATACATTTAAGAAAAAAAAACGTTTAACAGTACATGTTTTGTAAAGAAAATTAGGAAACTGTATTTCTTTTTTTAAAAAAAGGTATAAAGTATTCATTCAGTTTTGAAATCCTAGAAATATTATGTAAGTCAATTATTTCTTTGCTACTTTCCATTATAAATGATTCTGTTGTAGCTAAGTTCATCAAAATCCCTTCCTTCAAACCACATAAATTATACTAAAATCCTAAGAAGGCTTTCAGACAAAAATATAACTTAGTTCTTGGTTTTGCTAGTTATTTTTATAATGCTTGATACTCAGCTTAACAAATATTAATTTTTTTAAATACTATTAATACTTCAATATTTTCGCGATTTATACTTTTGTATTACTATTTAAAAAATAATTTTCCGGGTGTGCTAACTTTTGAAGACTTTCAGAAATATATAAAACCTGCAGCTAATTGATTAATTGAGGCTTCACATAACAAATAGCTATCTTACATCGATAGATTAAATCAGTCGCATTAAAATAGAAAGATAGCTTTTTATTGAACCTCGTAAAAAAGTTTGTTAATGTCTGTCTCAATTGCTACTATTACTTATTCAAAACTTGCATAAAGACTTCTATTTTTCTTTGGTGATCTTTTTGACAATCACATCGTTCTGATTTTTAAAAAAATGTATTAAAATAATTTTATATTATTATACTAATATTTTATTTTAGTAAAATGGTGAAATTCCGTAGAACTATTAATCTTGGAAGGGTTTTATTTGAAATGTAAGAAGATATTGCTGCAAAATAAAAGATTCGCAATAATATACTTTAGTATTCTAATGATATATTTCAATTATTGTGAGATGAATGAAAGAAATGCATTTATTAATTTCAGTAATGAAACATGTAAAACGAAATACAAAACAGGGTCGGATGTGTGTAACAAGACAAAATTTGCTTGATAGTAAATTGAGAGAAACTCAGGAACGATCACAACAATCTCATATTAGAAAGATTTGTCTGATGATTATAAAAAAGAATTCAAACAATACCTTATTTATTATAAATTTTCCGATAAATATCTCCGAAGTTTCGGGTTTTTTTTTAATATCTAACTATTGGATTCAGTTTATTGATCAGCAATAAAATAAAGAAATGTTTAAAAAATTTGCTTAGTATAAAAAATGCATAAAATAACAATTGAATACTATGAAATTAGAAACCTGTGTTGCTCCATGACCCAATCGATCAATTTAAAACATTGTCAGCATATATATATACCTGATAAGATTTGGGCTAAAAAAACAAATTAAAAACTTCCTTACTGAGATCACTATGTACCCTAAGCTTGACATTTATAAAAACAAAATATAGACCTTTATAAATCGTTTCTAGGTTTAAAAAGAAAGAAGGGGGGAAAAAAACATTGTTTTAGCGAAATGATTTTATGTTCATTGCAACAATAAAATAATTATTTGTTAGAAGTTTTTCGATAAATATCCGAAGTTTCTCGGTACTTTTGGCTTCCTAATCATTAAATTAAATTCTTCAATTAACAATAAAATAAAAATATATTTATTAAATATGCTCAATTATATAAAAAACAACGCATAAAATAACCATTGAATACCATGAAATTAGGAACCTGTGTTGCTTCAAGATCTAATCATTCAATTTTAAATACTGTTAACTTACATACGCTCTTAAGGCGATATGGTACCATCTTCACAATTTTTTTACTTTTAATATTTGATATTTGGTTTTAATTGCATTTTATAAAGGTTACTATTTAATAATAATTCCATTGCAAAATGTTTGTAAAATTTAAATTTTTTTACCTTTTTTAAGCATTTTTTAAATCCCTAAGGCTTTTTTAATATTTTCAAAAATTTTTTCCAAGTGTCTTATAATATACTACATAAAACTGTGCATGGGTTTTTTTTTTCTGCTGCTGCTCTTTAATTTTTTATTAATTTTTTTATAGGCAAACTTCCAAAAAAACATTAATTTTGATTTTGAAATTTTTTAGAAAAAGTACTAAACACACACATGTTAGAGCTAATCCTATGCACGGTTTTACAAAACATACATTTCAGAACATGTATAAAAAATTTCAAACCCATACTTCAATTACCAAAAAGGCCTTAGGGTTTTGAATAACAGTATATGTACAAAAATTCAACATGGAGAAATATGAGTTTGAAGTTTTCATTCCATGAATAGCATGATATAATATTCATCGAATAGTCTGAAACTTTTATGAAATGTTAATTAGCTTATTTAAAACTACTTACCATAAAAAAAATTGTACAATTGTAGAACAATTAAACAGTATACTGCCGTAATAAATATATAGAAAAAAACGAATGAAAGATCAATATTTCATAAAACTTTATCTTAATAATTATAAAAAAAAATACACACACTTCAGAGCTAATTCCAAGCTCAGAGCTAATGCACAACATGTACAAAAGATGTTTATGCCTTTATTTTTTATTTCCATTATTTTAAAAGCCTTCGCATGTTAAATATTGTACACGAATAAAAGCAAAATCAAATAATTTATAGATAAAATACATCAAAATCTAAGAACTGTATATGTGCATTTGTTTAAATAAATATCTTAAAATATTTTAATAAAAGTGTTGAATCTCGCACATATGTGATATATATATATCACCAAAAACAAATATATAAAAATGGGGGAGTTTTTCTATTCTTGCGAATTAGATTTTTAATTACCCGAGTTATCAAAATGAGATTTAGTATTTGTGCTTTGGGAGTATCCGTTTTGAAGTTTTAATTTCATTCATAATAATATCATAAAAAGCACGCACACCTTTTAAATCTTGACCAAATCCATTTGATCTTCCCAGTAAATAATTCACAAACTAGAATTTTTGCATGAATTGCACAATTCTTTCTTAAAATGATTTATTACTGCTTGTATAATGTCAATCTCATTGAAGCGTATTAGAAAAATAATTAATTCATTTTTTATCAGGCTCTTTTCTAGCAGATAATCTGAAATGTAGGCGGGGTAGTTGCTGTTTAGCGTCAAACATTGCTCCATTACTTTATGAAAAATGCAGGTAAAGCTTTGAAATTTTGCAGGCATATTTATAAAGATTCGGGGTATCAAATAAGCCAATAAAAAAAATTTCGACAGTTTAATGATTTTTAGTGTATTATATCACCTTAATAAATTTCGGGAAGAAAAGAAAAATGCTTGAGGCAATTATAAGCGCAAAATACAAACATTAACAAATCGTTTCGAGGATTAAAATATATTTATTTTTACGTATATATGTTTAGTTAATTGATGTTATTTTCATTGCAGCAATGTACGATTAATAATAATTGGATTATTCCAAATGAGATATAATGGATAAATATTTTTACTCGTCAAACTCAAAACTAAATCGCCAAAATCATAAAAGTACGTTGAACTTTCAAGATACAGCTGTGGAAGCAGTTCAGTTATTTGGTTATCTTTCAGCAATGAATTATTTGCTGACAATCCCTGATTTTAGGATACGTACGGTTCCAGATGTTTCGAGGGAGTGGTCTTCATGTAAAGGTTTTAGAAAAAGCAGTTTTGTAAGTTTGACACAATGAGAAAAATGTTGTGTTAAAGCTTGAACGTAGAATCAAGGCGATCTTGAATGACTGTGCCGCGAAACCTTCCATAAACACTTCTGTCATTTTATATGTGTTAGTTGTTAAACACAGATTTATATTTGTATTGAAGACATCAGTATTTGCTTCGTCATTTAATTATTCACCAAAATGATTGAAGATAAAAAATTTCTTACACATTATAAATATTTTAAATATAGTGATATCACATTTAAAATCAGATCCATCATAAACTAATTTGAATCAAATATTATTCGAAATAAGCTTGCAATTACAAAGAAATGCAAAGGAATTCAATCAAAAAAGTTCTGTATAAAATCTACATAGTATAATTTGAAAAGTATTTCTTCATATTTTCCTCGCGTTCGCATAAAATTGAATAACGAAGAAGAAAAAAATGTGCTTGAATCTTTGCTGTAAAATTAATGTGTAACATTATTGCAATGAAAACATTTTTACTTGTGATAAATGTTGAGTAAATTTATTTGAAAATATATCACTATATTTTTTTACTTATAATTGCACGGAAAACTTTTTTAATAAAAATGCAATTAGTTATTTAACGTATTGTTAATGTTCGAGATTTGAAACACTAGTAAGTATTAAATTATTCGAAAAATGGAACTACTAAATAATTCAAATGGTACCTAGTAATGAGATATGCACAATACTATTTCGAAGTTCTGAAAAGACATAACTATTTTGCTCGAAGGAATAACTATCAAAAATGCTAAAAATTATAAAGTACAGACACAGGGGGGGGGGGAATTCAAACAAATACAATGATATAAAATTTTTCATGAAAATAGCTCACACATACCTTAGCTGTTAATATTTTTGTTTTTAATGAGTTTTTCTTTCTTTCTTTTTAGATAAGTTTCTAAAAACAGGTATATTTCCGAATATATCAAAAGAAAAATTTAAGACAGATGGTAGAAAATTATTCATAATTTCAAAAGAAATAAGCTGTATGTTTCAGAGAAAGTACAAAAAATCTTTTTAGAGATAATTGAGTATTGTTGCATAGTTGCGATTTATTATAATAAAATTACACAAGAGAAACATATTTGCTAATTATGGATGAATAGCACATAAACATTTCGATATATTATATTTTCATATGTGAGGAGTTTTTTTTCTTTTCATCCGTAGTTTTTATAATATTTTCTAAGATAATAGAGCTTTTTCCAAAAAACAGAGTATATTTTATTTTATGAAGAATAAGATTTACATGTTTCGTATATTATTCATCTGATGCAGTCTAATAAAATGTATTACGGTGCCTTTATATCATACTTTATTAATAAAATTTTTGGTAAAGAAAATTGATTCATACTTTTGGAACAAACGAATTTAGAAAATACCTGTACACTTCTATTGCAGGTAAGTGTCTAATATTAAATAGTGGCCGCGGTAGCCAAGTGGTCAAGGCATCGGATCGTGGCTAGCATGTCATGAGTTCGATCCTAGTACCACTGAAGACCCGCCGTGTAGGGAAACGATACGCGTAAAATCTGTCGAGAGCTCAAACGTCCTCCCGTTGGTGTGGTGAGTTAGTTAGGAGAGGGGTGCCAGCTCAGGTGTCGTCCGCGTCACTTGACCATGGTTCAAAATTACGCGGACTGTCCCCAAAAGCTCTCGTGTAGCTGAACAGTGGGACTTTAATATTCACTAACTCACTCACTAATATTAATAAATATATTGGATCAGGGATATTAATGCTTGCTATCCATACAAGCAAAAGTGTATACCAAAGTAATATGTTTTAACACGTATAAATAATTCTTAATAATAAATTATTCATCTTTGCGATATTATTTTTGTTATTAGTTATAAGGAATAGACCTTGAGAAATTTACCTTACCTATTTAGAAACAGAGGTTTTGCATCCATACACGATATTTCATGGGCAATGTCTAAAATGACGGTGAAAGTAATGATATAATGTGATTGTCTTTTTTATTGGATAGATATATTAATAAGAATTTGCTATTTTTTTGTCCAGTAATAAACCATTTTTTTATATACTGCATTTGTTTCATAAATACTTAAAATAGTTGTAATTTTTCAGGTTGCTTTTTATGTGTTCTGTATATCAACCAAATATATGAAGCAAATATTCTTGCATCTTAGAAAGTCTGACTTTTTGATCTCAAAAAGTGCTAGATGGGATTTCTTGCTGTGGTGACATGCATTTTAATTGTATAACAGTTGTGAAAGACTTTCTACAGCATTAGAGATTGGGTAATGTAATTCATTGGAAAAAAATATTTATATGATGGCAAATGCAACAAGTTAAAATTTTATTTATTTTTAAAAGCACTCTGCTTTTTCTAAGACTGTCAGCAATATTAGTTACACAACACTTTTTAATACAGTAGATATGATCCAAAACCATTTGAAAAAGACAATGGTTTGTGCAGTATAAAGGGTGGTGTAACAAATTTTATTGAAAAATTTCCTTATTGAGATCACTATGTACCCAAAGCTTAACATTTATAACCTTCATAATTGTTTCTATATTCAAAAAGAAGAAGAAAAAAAAACATTTTTTTAGCTAAAGGATTTTATGTCATTGCAGCAACATGCG
This sequence comes from Trichonephila clavata, assembly GCA_019973975.1. NCBI lineage: Eukaryota > Metazoa > Arthropoda > Arachnida > Araneae > Nephilidae > Trichonephila > Trichonephila clavata. Next base: position 27,926 of record BMAO01005121.1, on the reverse strand, counting down.
TATAATATTAATTGGACAATTCCAAATGAGTTACAATGGCTAGTAATTCTGTTAGAGATGTTAAATCACCAAAACCTTAAAGTAAGCCGATTTTCAAGATTTGGCTGTGAAATAAGCAATTATGTGCTGCCGATCCCTGATTTAGGGGTGCGCAAGATTCTAGAGATAAAAAGCGGAGACAGAGAGTCTGACTGCCTTTTCCTCTGAAAAGGGGCTAATTTACTTTTGACATTTATTGCAGACATCTGGTCAAAGTGGTTCAATAGTATCCGCTTAGAGGTGTGGTAAGATTAAAAAGATTAAGATAAAAAATTTCCCACACTGGGGGAAAGTCAGATATATAAACGAAGCAAAGTTTTTATAAGAATGTAAATACTCACATTAAAAATAGATATATCATAAAATAATTTGAATCAAATATAAGCCGAAATTGACTATGCAATTATAAAGAAATACGTAGGAATTTAGTAAGGAAATTTCTACGTAAAGTTCAAAAAGTATTTTTCTTGTTTTTTCACGCGTTCTCATAAAATTGAATAACAGAGATATTTTTATAAAGCTTTGCAATAAAATTCCATGTGTAAGAATATTGACAATTGTTAAGTACAGTTAGATCATTTGTACAAGTGGTAAAAGTACAGCAAAATTGCATTTCATAATACATTAATATATTTTTATAATCCTAAGAAAAACTTTTATTATTAATATGTAATTAATTATTTAACGTATGTTGTAATTTTGAAATACTAGCAAGTAGTAAATCATATGAAAAATGTTTCGGATGGTACCAAGTAATGATATACGCACAATATTATTTATAAGTTCTAAAAACATGTCTACTTTGCTAGAAGGGTTAGCTATCCAAAATACTAAATATTATGAAGTACAGACAATTGTGTGCACAGGAAAATCAAACATATACAATAATATAAAATTTTTCATGAAACTAGTTTAGCTGTTAATATTTTTGTTTTTTAATCTTTTTTTTTTAAAAAAAAAATACGTATATTTCCGAATACGATGAAAATTGTTTAACACGAAACTGATTATTTTGGAAATGAAATATTTCTTCGTGTTAAAGGATATAGTAAAAGAAAAAACATATTTCACCAAAATTAAGTTTATTAGAGTACTTTATATAGATCTAAATATTCATGTATTTAATAAAAATCAATGAAACAAAACATTCATAAGAACTTAATGAAATTTATTGCAAAATTTTAAAATTTTTGAAAAACAAAACATTTATTGAGTTTTTGGAAAATAATCTGATGAAAAAAATTACTAGTTAACAATGGCGTTACGTAGAATATTAAGGCCTCCATGCAAAATCAGATTTTGGGCCCCAAGCCATATCTTACAAAGAATTGCAAAACCGTAACACACCGGGCTCCCCCCCCCCGCCCCACACGTTGCGGGAGCGTACATTACGCCACTGATATCAAACATCGTTTTGCTGAGAAATCTAGCAAATCTTTCAATTTTGAATTTCTTTGGTAATCTTTCTTCACGAGACACAAATACTATAGGCCCAGACCTAGTTAGAGTCTGTTAAATTAAGGCCTTTGTGCAGAGGTGGATTAAGCGGCTGGATGGCCGCCAGGGGCCCTAAACTTGAGCAATTCTTACCACAAGATTTGTACAATTTATACGCACAGAAGGCTTCACACACAGCACATTTATACATCTTTATATTTAGTACAGTAAGCAGGTATGTCTTTAGACTTCTTGGGGCCCTGGGCCCTTTCGCAAAAGTAGACCCTGAGCCTCTGCACAAATGTAGGCCCCAACTATGACGCATAAAAGTAAACAGTGTGTAGCATACGTTGTCAAATACTCGTACAAACCCCAAACAAATAAATGTGTATGATTTACAATTGCACAAATCGACTAGGCCTATATAACCACTACGGTCATCACACGTAGCCAGTTGACATATTATCCGAAATTCCAAGTTTTAATTTCCAATTTTTTTAAAGTTAAGATTTATCTTGAGCAATTGAGTTTTAATATAGCTATACATTTTATTACGAGATTTTAAGTTTAACGAACCTTTTCACTATTTTAGTTTATTACTCTTGAATTCATGGGCCTCAAACCTTTTACCGCCAGGGTCCTCTCACTAACTTAATCCATCTCTGTCTTTGTATTGGAATCAGATCTCGAACGCCACTTATATAAATGTCGAAGTCTCAGTGTTGTTTAAAAAAATTATTTCAGGATATTACTGGAATCTGTCATTAAATGTAATTTTCTAATATATAAAAGAAAGTTTTTATAAAAAAAAATTTTAATGAAATGAATTTAAGGCATCAGATAATTCAGTATTATAAAAAGGTTTTTTTTTCGATTGGAAAACACCATAAATTGTATTAAAATGATTTCATCCTATATATGAATTTCACAAACTCCCCAGTTATTTCATTTCATACCTGTTTCAATAAAATTCATCAGGTTTAGAAAGTTTTATTGCAATTTTTATATTCATTTGCTTGCATTAGAATTTATATTTGAGTTATGGTCAGGCTAAAAATAAATGGGCTTTCCAAATGCGCTATGGTTTCGAATCTTGATTTCATTCACGACCCTTTGTTTTGAATATCGTAGTATGCTTCATATTGTGACGTCGTCACAATGGAGAAAGCGCCTCTATTCATAAACATTTCCACAGCTGGAGAAAACTTGTTTTTAGCTGCATTGTGTTGTATCAGACAGCTGGACCGTCGGCGTCGGTGTGTCTGGGGGACACAATGGACTAGGCATCGCTGCATTATTTCCATTCATGGGCAGTGATTGTACGTCTTGAATGCTGGCGCCTCTGTAGGCGGCGGCGAGGTGTTTGAAGTGCCAGATGTCAGCCGGGCCCTGGTCGCCGGGAACCTTTGAGAGGGACCGGACTTTTGTCATCTCTGCACGAATGGATGACGTGCAAGACCGTTGGTGCCGGGTGCAAAACCCTGAGGTCGGCCAATGGGGATTGATGAGGGGCGTGGAGTGAACCCGCCCCTAGTGTTTAAAAGAAGACTCCGGATGAACTAACGGGGACTCCGACGAGAGATACGCAAGAAGACTCCTGATAGACTCCGACGATAGATTCCGAGTGAGAAGCCTACTGACGAAGGATGGGACTGCTACGAGAGATACCCAAGAGAGAGGCCTGCTGACGAAGACTCGTGATAGACTCCTGAGAGACTCGTGATAGACTCCCACGAGAGATTCCCGGAATTGAACCCTGCGGACGAAGAAAGAGACTCCGGACAGACTCCCACAAGAGATACCCAGGAGAGAGGCCTGCTGACGAAGGAGGGAGAAAAGAGACTCTGGAAAGACGGCTGATAGAATACAACGAGAGATTCTTTAATAATTAGCTTAGCGTACATTTCCAATGTGGAACCACGACGTTACAGCTAAATAAATTGATGGCAGCGAGGTGGGATCGGCATTTAGCTAATTAATTAAATGCCCGAATCCTTTTTTTTATTTAAATTAACTTTTGAGAAAAAAAGAAATAACAAAGAGAGAAAATGCCAGCCGTGTGTGCGAGAAAAATAAAAGAACTTTAAACAACGCAAATTTCTCCTGAGTTCCTGTGGTGTCTCCATCCTTATCGTTAAAGTGTGTTCCTGTTGCTGGAAAATTCCGGAGAGCCTGCTGTCCATTTTACTGTATGTGAATCGTGTTGGGTGAATCAACGAAAGAAACAAGCGGAGGAAAGCCGATAACAGACCCTGATTTCCGTCGGCTGATTTTGAAGGAAGTCAAGAGGATTCAGTGTGTGATTCCCGACCAGGTGTGCCATAGATTTTGGCAGTGATTCCAAACAGAAAGGTGAGTCTTTCTTTGAGATTATACTCGGGGCAGCAATTGATTATTATTATTGTTATGATTAATGTAAGTAAAATTTTGGTAGTATGAGAATTTACGTACTAGGTAAAGTTAGAAAACACTAGAAAGAGAGACTAGAAAGATTTTTTAAGTTTTGTATGATGTATAAATGTGCGATTTATTAGTATTGTTGTTTGTGAAATGTAGTTAAGTATATAGTAGTTATACTTGTTTCATTGGTACAGTTACTGAGTAGAGTACTGTATTATTTTTAAGATTTGCGCACATTTGTGAAATATAGTTAAGTATATAGTAGTTATACTTGTTTTGTTGATACAGTTACTGTGCAGAGTACTGTATTGTTTTTAAGATTTGTGCGTTTTAGTGAAATATAGTTACGTATACAGTAGTTGTACTTGTTTCGTTGGTACAGTTACTGTGCAGAGTACTGTATTGTTTTTAAGATTTGCGCACATTTGTGAAATAGTTAAGTATACAGTAGTTATACTTGTTTCATTGGTACAGTTACTGTGCAGAGTACTGTATTGTTTTTAAGATTTGTGCGTTTTTGTGAAATATAGTTAAGTATACAGTAGTTATACTTGTTTCGTTGGTACAGTTACTGTGCAGAGTACTGTATTGTTTTTAAGATTTGCGCACATTTGTGAAATATAGTTAAGTATACAGTAGTTATACTTGTTTCATTGTTTCAGTTACTGTGGAGAGTACTGCTTTGTTTTTAGGATTTTTGTGAATTATAGTTAAGTCTATATATATATATATATATATATATATATATATATATATATATATATATATATATATATATATAGGTCTAGTGTATTTCTAGTGTGCGTTGAGTTTTGTATAATTTTTGGGAGAAATAAGCTTAGTTTTGGGTTTTGTGTGTATTAGTGCATCATGTCGTACTTATTAAGGCAAAGAAAAGACGTATTGGTAGAAATGGCGAAAGAAATGGGAGTCGAAGCCGATAATACTTTACCTAAGATAGAAATTAAGAATAGAATTTGTCAGAGTGAATACTATAATGAAGAATTAGTTGAATGTTTGTTGGAGGGTGTTTTGGAAGAAAAACGTGAACGTGAAAAACTTGAACGTGAAAATAAGGAACGGGAACTTGAACGGGAGTTTGAAGAGCGTAAACTAATGAGGGAACGAGAATTAGAGCGATTGAGAATTGTACACCGAGATAGGTTACAAAATCAGGCATCTCATCTAAAAGTAGAAGATAAAGTCGCGAATTGCGCACAGGAGAGTTATTTGTCAGGAAATCGGTCCAAGGAAGTTAGTGAACCGATTAAAAAGTGTAGGCCGGTGAGTAATCCGGATGGTGATAGAAGTGAAAAAACCGCCATGCCTTCTGAAGTTAGAATTGAGATTTGTGACCCCCCGGTGAAACGCACGTGTGTTAATCCCCCGTCCGAAGTGAGAGGGGTAGGAAAAGAGAAGGATAAACTGTCTAGGCTTGAGAAAGGGAAAGAAGTCTATAATTTTGGAATTCGTGATTGTGAATGGAAGGTGGGGTCAAGGATAGTTAAGGAGAGTGTTACAGCTGTGATGACGGTTGCACAGCCAGTAATAAATCATGAGGACATAGGAGTAAGTTCTCGAGGATTGATAGTAGATACGGGTTTTACTATCCCTGCAACATTGAGTTGTAAAATTAAGAATGATGAAAAGGAGGCTAGTCAACTCTCAGTTGAAAGGGGAGCGGGCCTAACAGTAGGTCATAAAAGTTTTCAAACCCCTACAATGGCTAGTATAAAAGCGGAACAGAGGAAAGGGAAAGAAATTTACGCGTGCACCGTTGTTAGGAAAGATGTCGGAGATAAATCAACAATGCGTTTGATTCCCTCCAATTCAAAAGGTATTGATAAGAATTGGTTAGGGGCTGGTAAAATGACAAGTTCAGAATTTAATTACGAGATAGATTTACCCAGAAAAAGGGATCGTAGTGCAATTTATCGTGTAAATTTGGTAAAACTGTATCGTAGGAGGCCGGAATTTGTAAATTTTGTTACAGAAAATAGCTCGGAGGGAATGGAGAAAGAAACCGAATTCCCCGATCCGGTAAAGCTATTTATGGATTTTGACTTTCGGGGTGTTTTAAGGGAAAGTCAACTGCACTTTAAATTACCACCGGATAGAATTAACTATTTACGAATGGTCGTTGATAGAAATAAAGAAAGGTTTCCTCCAGATCCCGGGAAGATTTCTTTAATGCAGAGGGATAATCAGTTAATTAGAAGAAAACCTTTTAAAATTAAAAATTTTTGGATATACCTGAGATTGATTAATACTCTGGGAGAGGAGTTTGTGTATCCTAGGGATGTGAGTGTAAGCGAGATGGGGCAGTTCAATCGTACACTGTCGGCTGTTAAGTTAAGAAAAGTGAACCGATACCCTTACCCGTATATTAAGTATACGCGTTTGAACCAGGTGACGCGAGCCGAGTTTCATCTTTGGTTAAAAATGGAAGGTCTTGTAAAAATGAATAGCGCGGCCTCGTGGGTCATGGTACTGGATTTGTGGAAGTGGTACTTTCGTCGTTCACTCATGCTGACATATCAGAAGTATGCCACATACGTAATGCCATTTGGCATTTACATTAGGAAAAGGAGGTTTAAGATCGTATGCGCATCTGATTATGGATGTAAATTAACTACTCAGGTTTTGGAACGGTTACCGCAGTTTGCTTTACGTCGATTGGTTAATATAGACATCTTGGCGCAAATTTGGAAAAATCGTGTAAAGCAAATAGACTTGGTATTAGAAGGGTTGAGGAGTGTGAGATCGGAATTCATACCGACCAAAGGTAAATTAGAGCAGTGGGAAGATTTCCTACGTGTACTTAATAGAGATGTAGTGAGTTCATTTCGTGAGCTGAGGAAGTACGAGGTTAATTGTATTTTTAATGATAGTGCCATAATTACCACTTTACCCAACGTTGTAGTAGGAAAGATAATGAATTGGGGAATAACTCGTTATAAATATTGTGAGAAAGTGTGCAAAGTGTCAAGATGGAAATTTATCTTTAAACTAATGTTGTTTAGCCCAAATAATTCCAAATGTTTGTATTTACAGTTTTTTTTTAATGTAATTTTAAAAAAATCATTTACTTTAATTAAAGAAAGTTACATGGAAATGTCATTGGATTAAACAGACTGGAATAAGCAGTCATTAAAAAATTTCCTATTAATTAATTTTAACTTTTTTTTGTATTTTTGTGTCTATATTACTATATTACTGTATTGTGTGTATATGGTGGAAACAAAAATTTATGTGTTACTGAAAATCTTTTGTGTCTCTCAGCCAAGTGTAAGCACATAGATGTCTAGTACAATAGTTACGTGTGATTTAACGTATAGTAACATTAGTAAAATGTTAGCATTTAACTTATTCACTTAAAACTCAAATTTTTTAAGATAAGATGTAACATAAAGAAAAGAATCCAAGATTTGAAATTTAGGTTTTTATTGTAAAGTGTGTAGAATGTTATGGAATTTTGGATTTACTTATTATTATATTTTTCAGTGTTTTTTTTATTATTGGATTGCTGTCCTAGTTGATCTCAAATTTAAGACATTCTCTTTTTTGAGTCAGTCATAAGAACAGATCCAACATTGGACCATAGCAGTCCAGTGAAATGGACGTTTTCAGGGGGAAGGAGTTGTGACGTCGTCACAATGGAGAAAGCGCCTCTATTCATAAACATTTCCACAGCTGGAGAAAACTTGTTTTAGCTGCATTGTGTTGTATCAGACAGCTGGAAAATCGGCGTCGGTGTGTCTGGGGGACACAATGGACTAGGCATCGCTGCATTATTTCTATTCATGGGCAGTGATTGTACGTCTTGAATGCTGGCGCCTCTGTAGGCGGCGGCGAGGTGTTTAAAGTGCCAGATGTCAGCCGGGCCCTTGTCGCCGGGAACCTTTGAGAGGGACCGGACTTTTGTCATCTCTGCACGAATGGATGACGTGCAAGACCGTTGGTGCCGGGTGCAAAACCCTGAGGTCGGCAAATGGGGATTGATGAGGGGCGTGGAGTGAACCCGCCCCTAGTGTTTAAAAGAAGACTCCGGATGAACTAACGGGGACTCCGACGAGAGATACGCAAGAAGACTCCTGATAGACTCCGACGATAGATTCCGAGTGAGAAGCCTACTGACGAAGGATGGGACTCCTACGAGAGATACCCAAGAGAGAGGCCTGCTGACGAAGACTCGTGATAGACTCCTGAGAGACTCGTGATAGACTCCCACGAGAGATTCCCGGAATTGAACCCTGCGGACGAAGAAAGAGACTCCGGACAGACTCCCACAAGAGATACCCAGGAGAGAGGCCTGCTGACGAAGGAGGGAGAAAGGAGACTCTGGAAAGACGGCTGATAGAATACAACGAGAGATTCTTTAATAATTAGCTTAGCGTACATTTCCAATGTGGAGCCACGACGTTACAATATTAAACGAAATTGATCCTTGCAATCCTTAGACGGCATAATATGGATGGGAGAAACGAGATACGTGTCACATATTTGTCACTAGCATTTCAGAAATTCGAGGTACTGCGTCGCCTATCCAAATTAAAATTTTCAGTTGTTTGTGTTTCCAAACCATTCATTTATAGTACTAATATTACCTTTAATGAATATGTTATGTGTATTGAAATCAGTAATTCAAGGAAGAAAATTTTGAGAAAATCCCTTAAATAGTATAAATACTTTACTGTAATAAACTAAAATTTGCTGACTTACAAATTTATGCAGCATATAATACGAAAGTCATTTTCATTTACATTATTAGGAATAAATGTATGCATTCCATATGATATTGTCAACTACGTTGAAATATTTAGTGAAAACATGCACAGATTATCCAGAATATAAACGTTTTTGACGAATGTTAACATTTTGACTTGAAAATAATAAATTAACTTCAATTTTTTAAATTAATGGTCGTTACAGTAAACGTCATCCTATTGATGCGAGCTGCTAATTTATTTTTCACTACTTTTCACAAAACATCAAATTTAATCAGTTAATTCCATTTATTTAATACTTATATCCATCAAAATATATTTTATATATTTTTTTTAAAAAAATATTAGTAGTACTCAATGGCTTAAAGTATACCTCCGCATCGCAGGGAGGCCCCGGATTCAAGGGGCCCCATATATAGACTGACTGATGTCGAAGAAGTAATCCTTTGTAAGATCCGGCTTGGGGCTTAAAACCAGACTTTATAGAGGGTCCCTAATATTTTCCGTGAGACAATTGGTGGTACTTAAAAAACTTTATAGATGACCGCCCTTCCTTTGTAAGCCCATTACAACCAAATTTATAAAATCTGAGAAGTCCTAAGTTTTCGTATGTATTCTAAGGGAAAAAATTACTTAGTGCTCATCTTAAAAAAATCGCATCTATATTTATATACGAAATGTTCACTTAAACTTTTTGCTAGATATAATTTAACAGAAATGTGTTTATAAAGTTTGTATAACATATTTTACGGTTCAGTTTTATTAATTAAAATGTTTGAATTTTACTATTGCAAAGTATTTTATGCGTGCTTCAGCATTGATTTTTAAGAACTTTTATGTAAGATTTTGCATCTTTAATTTCTAAATAAAACATAAAATTTGTACTTTTAAAATCTTTTAATTACATGTTTCGAAAAGAAGATATTAATATTTTTCATGCATAACACTGTTTGGAGCTTCTTGATTTTACAAATATCTGTGTGCATATGAATATTTGGTACATATAATGTTGATTGTATTGCGATTCACGATTACTTGTAACAAAATGAAGGGGAAATTTTTGAAGCTAATTTTTTAAAATGCATATGAAGCTTTATTTTTCACTTTTTTTTCCTGTTAAGTACAAACTTTAAAGCATCAAAGAAAATTTTGTTATGGAATTATTCAATTTTTTTCAATAGCAAAAAGTATGAACACAAAAAGAATAAAAACTGATTGGCTTTCTTCCTTTTTCACTAGATAACTTTTGAAGGATGTACATTATAGTTCTACATTCTTTTATAAAATTGAAAACGGAAGAATGCTTGTGTATTCTGAAAAAAAACCTAAAATTTTAAATTTATCTGCTATTTAAGTATTTTTTAAAATTAAAAACAAATTTAAACAATTCAGAGAGAAAATCCTTCCTTTCCTTGTTATTGTTACTAATGCCACCTGTCTGACGTAGTCAGATCGAGGCCCACGATATTCATCATGGCATCGGGCTAGACTGTACGCCTGTCATTAGCCGTAGCTTTGAGTACCATGCGGGTGACAGTACGATTTGGCTCGGTTCCACCCCAATTTTGAGAGAGAACACCTTGGGAGTGGTCAGGGGCCTCTCTTTCCTTTCCTTTGTGTATATGATGTTGCGAATTTACTTATTGAAAATTTATGTTATTTTTCAATTTTTTTTTCATTTTTCCAAGTGTTACTTGAAAATAAGCTTCAGGTTCCATGAAAAATGCGTCTTAAACTTGCACAGGAAGCTATTTCTTCTTGGTAATTTTTTTAATAACAGTATTATTCATAATAAGCTATTTTCCTCTTTGAGTATTTCGCCACAACTCGTATCTGTAATAAATAGATTTATGTAATTTTGTCCCACTCCCACTTTTGGAGGGGTGTTTTTTAAAAATAATTATAATATTGTATCATTTTCATGTTGATGCTTATTTTTTGTATCGTTTCCTGTCTATCCCGTGTTAAATCAAACCTGGGTAATCTCACTAAAGTTTACTCAGGAAAACTCATACACATACCTGTAAGTAGTATGTAGCTTTACTTTCCTCTGTTCTGCGTGAGTGAATATTAACGTCGCACTGTTCAGACGAGGGCTTTTGGAGACGAACCTCGTAATTTTGAACCATGGTCAAGTGACAAGGACGACGCCAGAGCTGGCATCCCCTCTCCTAACTACCACACCACACCAACGGAAGGACTTTTGAGCTCTCAATAGATTTGACGTGCATTGCCCCCCTACACGGAGGGTCTTCAGTGGTACTGGGCTCGAACTCATGACATACCAGCCACTAGTCTGTTACCTTGTCCACTAGGCTAACACGACAACTTCATATATTCTGCAGATCATGATAAAGGGCTGATGTTAAAATAGCTTTGTATATTTAAAATACTAATATATTTTTACTTGATAAAGTCCAATAAAAATAGAACCCGCGGTGTTTTTTGTTGTTGTTGCACCAAGGCGTTTGGTTACCTCGCTACGCCCCTGTTATATAACTCTATATTAAATAAAAAAATATTAATAGTGTATTTCCAATCTGAACAGTCTGGAGAGTAAAATGTCAAATCAGGTGTCATCCTCCTGAATTCATCGTGTTTTAAAATTACGAAGTTCGTCACCTCTAAACCCCTCACGTTGTTTTGAAGTGCGATATTAACAAAACAAAAGACTAGCCAACGAAATTCAATCAGAAATTAACGAAAAATCTATTTGTTTTTTTATAATATTAGTTTCTGTTCACATCTATATTTTTTATTGCAGAGAGCGTAATTACTGTTGGATATTGATTAAGTTTGCTTTAAAACGTTTCTAGCCTTCTGTAATAATTTTTAAAAATATTTTTCAAAAACTGATTTTTACAATGTATAAAGGTACTTTCCCTCCTTACGTGTTTTTAAAAAAATTTATATTTTTTGGGGGGAAGGGGAAATAAATTTTTTAAAAACAATGAGTTTAATTAATGATTTTAAAACATTCATTTTTTAAGAAAGCAACTTAAAAAAGAACCAGCAAAAAAGTAAACGAAAAAATTCCTATTTTTTAAATGTAAAATATATATATGTACTACTTCTGAGGTCATTTTACTTTTTGACCTTTTATCTCGCTATAATCTTACATGAAGTTTTTTCACACACCGTCGAATAGTTATAAAAATAGACTTCTAATAGAAGCATGACTTCGATATAATTTCTTTTAGATGTATATTTTTCATACAATAATATTTTCATTAAATTTCTCACAAATAAATTGCGTGGAAAAACTTAATAAAAGTGTAATAATGATAATATTTGATGTACAGCATAGAGAGATGCATAATAGCAATTATTTTTCAGTATTGATTAAAATGTCTATATTTATGTTATTAATACTTTACAAAAATTCAAAAAAAAATTATTAATCCGTTTACATTAAAAATATTTTGCGTTGTAATATAATTAAAATATTCGTTCTAATCAAGATATAGAGTTAAAAATATCTAGCCAAAAAGAATAAATCAGGGGGAAAGAAATGAGAAGAAGGGTTCCCACGTTTTTTTAACAAGCTAATTAAGGCGCGTTTATGTTCGAGTGTCGGTGTCGTAAAATAGCCCCCTCCCCCCATGTGAATTATGAGATGAGTGAGAAGTTTCTAAGGATTGGTCCTAAGATTCCTTCCCTTTTCCTGGTCTAGGGGGATCCAATTATCTTATTGTAGAACTACACTTTCGTCTCTTTCATAGCAATCCTCCAAATAAAATATCAGAAAAGTTAATTTGAATAGAAACATGATAGAAAAATCAAAAGTATGAAAAAGCATTCACTTTGAAATAAATGTGAATAGTGAAAGAGAAAAAAAAGAACGACAAATTAAATTTACATTCAACCATTATTTTGATTAATTCTTTTTTAATAGAAAGGACTGAGAATTATTGGAGTAATCCAATATCATCCATTTTCAGTTTTCATGTGCTTAATTTAAAGTTACTGAGTTACACACAGCAAAGATTTTGCCACTTTCTTCTAGTAAACTAAGGTAGTGATTTTCCCTTTTGTGAGCATAATTTGTCCAGGCACAGAATGTTCAATAATACATTAAATTTGAAATAGTATATGGCTGTGGAAATTATCTAAAATCTGAACTTTAAAATAACTTCAGCAATAAGTTTTAAAATTCTAATTAATCCTGAATTGTACCCAATTTATTAAAATGCTTTTAAAATTTCAGAAATATAATCCCTGAGTTAGAGTTGGAAAGACAGTAGTGTTTTAAAAAAGAAATTTAAAAACTGCATTCACATATTTGTTTAAATAAAATAAAAGAAACTGAATACACAAAGAAATATAACATTTCAGTCAACACTGAAATTCTAAAAATCACAGTGAATGTGTGGTGGTGTGGAATTTAGGAGAATGAAATGTTATCTGATTAAATCCTCCACATAAAAAGTATACAAAGAATAGCATGTCAAGTTATTGAGATTTTATACATATATTGATAGAAATTTTATACATATGAAACAATTTTTTAAAAAATTATTCAACGCACACACAACAGTAAATTATAACATCAAATACTTCCTCGCTAAATTTTATATATATTGAAATAAAAAATAGTTAAGGGAATAGTGAGCAAATATTATTCCTTCCTATCAAAAATGCCATTTCAAAATGAATAGCTGCTTCAATATAAAGATTTTGAAGTTCAAAATGTAATATATATATATAGATTTTTTTACAAATAAATTATTTTTAGTTACTGTGGTGTGGAGGTAGTATGTTGGTCAAGAAATATTTATACCCAAATAAACAATTTTTGTTTTATTTTTTAATAATGATATGTTTTTAATACTTATATAAAGAACAATTAAAATTCAGTATTCACTTTTTAAAAAAATAATAAATCTGCAACCCTTTTAAATTATTTTGAAGTACCTTCATAATATAAAAAGTATGAATATTTTTCAGAGCATCTTTTTCTATTATGATCTTATTTAAGTCAGGGCAGTTTTGTTACAAAAGCTGCTGAATTTTTCATGGTGCTAAATACTGGCTAAGTTGCAGTCTTAGTGCCAGGAAGAAAAAATGGGGAACTCTGACAGCTTTAAACATTTGAACAATTATAACTTCAGGTTCTTATTAAAATATGCAGTTATATTTCCATCTACCTCTGAAATTGGCACATCTTATTGGACTAAGTGAAGGCATTTCTGGACAGTGTAGCATTGATAATTAAAAAAATATATGCTATAAATTTGGGACTAAAACCGAGTAGTGAAAAATTGAAGCAAGCACTGAACATTCGGAACAGTAACGGGAAATTTGGGATAATGTACAATCAAGTTCAAAGGAAATTATTAAAGGAATTAAACACAAGAAAGAAAAAATGTATTAATCCTTCTTTTTAACAACCCCTAAATTAAAAAAAAAAAAAAAAAAGGAGGAAGAAAAACTTATACATTTTTCTTCATTGAAGTAAAATTTTCAGGAAAAATCAATCTCATTTTTTAAAACAAATATTTAATTTGTATATCTCAATACATCAAATTCAAATTTTTATTTCAAGAAATTATAATTCAATGAAATAAAACAGCCACTGTCATGTAATAATAATAATATATTCTTATTATTAGAAATCTTATTTTTTTAAAAAAAGAATTCTGTAAGAAAAAAATTTTTTTTTTTCAAAACCTATATCAAAACCTTGTTTTTACTGGAATATGTGTTCCAAGCAAAATATACATTAAGGTATTTTGAAAATTTATCATTATTTTCCTGCCATTAATAATTAATTTTGAAGTACTGAAAACTTATTTTAAAACGATCTCTACTCAATATAGCTAAAAAAAATAATAATAATAATAATACTGTTTCATAAAATTTACTTTAAAAATTTTTTTTTAAAAAAAGTACATCAATAATATTGATAATTGAAATGATTATAATACTATGTTTTTTAATAATTTTTTAAAAAATTTTCAGTTTTATACTACAGAATTTTACGTTTAATCACACGTTTTAAGCATAGCTGAAATATGAATCTTATTGTGAACAATGGTTATAATGAATTTTCAGCAAAGTAAGAACAGAACTGAAAAATAAATTATACCCTTTATATATTAGCTAAATCCTAATATAAACATAATTTTGGACTGTTTTTTAACTGAAAAATTATATGAAAAATTCAAGTCAATTTTTGTTTAGCATAAGTTGAAAATAATTTTAATTCTAAACAGTATTTAAAAGGCAATGGATCTAATTCCTACCATTTTATAACAGTCAATATGATATAGATAAATATAAAACACAATTTTCTTTCTTTATGAATAATATATATATATATGTATATATAATTACTATATTATATATATATATATCAATATTTTTTCTAGTTATGTTTCTTAAAATCTGTTTTCTATCATTTAGCTTTGTGGGTAGTATAATTTTGGCTTATTATTTTTTTTCATTTTATTATACTATATATATATATATATATATATATATATATATATATATATATATAATGAATAAAGGTACTGGTTTTAGACTTTTGATATCCAATAATAATAAAATTATCAAAAATCAGTTATATAATGATATTGAGCAATTCATTTACAAAATTGCTATTAAATATAGTATGCCTATAGAGGCATTCACAGAATTTAAATGTAACATTACACAACAGATTAATAAATATAACTTTAGTACAGATAATAACATCTTTTTTAATGATATTAAAAATCGGATTAAAAAATTACAAAATAAATTTATTATAGTTTATATTGATAAAGTGCCTGGAAATTTTGCCTTCATTTGTAAATACTATTATAGTTTAATGCTCAACAAACATTTTGAAAATAATACAGCTTTTATAAGGTCATCAATTTCTGATAGAGAAGTAAATAATCGAATTTTGGCTTTTCATAAACAATTAAAAATACAAATTAATAATAATTTTAAATTACCACATGTATTTCTTACTCCTAAATTTCATAAAAATCCAGTAAAGTTTAGAACAGTTACTAATGGTTTTAATACATATATATCAGCAAATCAGGCAAAATTCTACATGAAATGTTACAAGATACAATAAATAATCTAAAAACTTCAGCCATTCTTAAAAATAGTACAGAACTTATTGCACAAATTAAAGATAAAAAAATATTTTCAGTTTTTAGTTTAGATTTTGAAGATCTTTTTAACTCAATTAATATTGATGATATGATAAAAAACACTAGTAAAATTACATAAAGATAATTTGTTTAAAAATGTCAAATATGATAGATTTGGTTCTCTACTTAAGTTAGTTCTAAAAGAGAATTATGTTTATCATAATGGTAATTATTATCAACAGATTAAGGGTCTACCACAAGGTGGCCCAGCAAGCAACTGTCTTGCCAATTTATATTTACATTATTTTGAAAATTGTTTCACAGACAACTTAGAATTTTATTTTTTTCGTTATATAGATGATATAATCATTTTTGGCAAGCAAGACAACTTTATACCTAATATTAATTTTTATCCACAATATCTTAATTTAATACAGACAAATAGTAACAGTTACGAAGCAAATTTTCTTGATATAGAAAATTAAATTAAATGATTATAAAATAGTTACTAATATTTATGATAAACGAGAAGACTTTAATTTCAATATTATAAAAGTACCGCATTGGGAGAGTAATGTGCATGTATCTATATTCAGAAATATTGTTCTTAATTACACACTACGCAATAAACTTCTAGTTTCTAATAAATCAGAAAAAATAAAAAATTATAAACATTTTACTAAATACTGTTTAATTCAAAACTACCCTATTAATTTTATTAATAGATATTTAAATAATGAAATTCTAAATAGTAAGGATTAAATTTCCATAGTTTTAATAGGCTTATATTATAAATTTATTATTCTTCCTAGATAGTTTTAAATACCCCCATTTTCTAGTTTTAGATAAAATTACATTTTTAGAATATATTATAACTTTTAAACCATATTAAGAGTCTAAGATAATGGTAGTATGTTTACATTTCTTATTTTATTATTTCTATTCTTTTCATACTTTTGCTAAGTGCTATTTTTCAGCCATTGCTTTGTTTTGAAATTGTATTTATGGTCCAGAATCTGGCAATAACTTGTTTATTGTACTCAGATTTAGCGCGGGCTCTGCATTTCAGTATGCAATTTTTGGGTAAGTTACCTTTTCCTTATAATGGATTTAGATTTCCTATCCATTATTTCCAATTGGTATTTGCTTGGTATTATTAACAAAAAAGGGGGAAGGTTGGCTGGCCAAAAAACATGTTCAACCCCACTTTTATACAGAAGGATTTTTTTAAAGAAAATTTTATGTATACTAGCTGTCCTAAGTCAGCAATGTTGATAATACTGAAGCATCTATTCTTTTATATTTTACTGTGTTATTTCAATCATTCATATCTCCTTCTAAATTCTGTTCTATATATATGTATATATATATATATATATATATAAGAATATTGCTCTAAATGAAAATATGATTTAATTTCAGCTGCAAAAGTTAAAAGGATTTTGTAACAATAATCCTCAAGTGTCTGTTTAGAAAAAATTTGCTAAACCTTATTCAAATGTTATAAGGATTAATAAAAATTTACTAAAAATTACAAATAATCAAAAATATCAATAAACTAAAATATTTTACTCTTCTATTTTAAGTCTACAATATAGTTACAGTTCTACATTTGTTTTTCCAGTTTCACTTAATATTTTTAAAAATTTAATCTTAATTCTTATTTTATAAACATACCATATTTCTAATGAACTTGTATACAACAAATAAACAATGAAAACATATTTATATCTTAAAATTCAAACAAAAATTGAAAAAACATTGAAATTGTTCAGTAGTAAAGTTATAAACAATAAACGCACAATATTTATAATAGGTTATTAGATGCACACATACTGAAACACACACTCAACACAGCACATCCAAAAAATACAATACATTGCATTTTTTTTCTAATTATGTTGAAAGTAGCCAATAATTCATAGAGAGCCAAATATAGCAACCCCAAAACAGAGGAATTTGAATTCCAAGGCTGTAAAACGTAGGAATAGGTGCTGCCAACGAAATTGCGCATTACACGTCCGGCCTTGTTTGTTCCTTTTATCTATCAGACTTATATGATTGCTTGTGTTGTTGCTGTTGTGAGATGACGTTGTCGCCTCATGCTTAATAAAATATTTAACCAAGAACTGTTTGATCGCTTCGAATGAAAATGCTCTGAAGAACAGTGTGAACTTAACAAACATAACATGGTGACAGGAGTAGAAGTGTAGATCGGATTGAAAAGATATCCACGTGCGCAATGGAAGCCTTCCGACCCCCTGCTCCACTGCAATTTTCACTAGGAAATGTGAAAGAAAAATGGCAAAAATGGAGGCAAGAACTGGAGAATTACTTGCTTGCAACAGAAAAAGATGATCGAGCAGATAAAATTAAAATTGCAATCCTGTTGAACTTATTGGGCTGTGAAGGACTTGAAATATACAACACCTTCAAGTTAGAATTGAAAGCGAATTTTTCGGAGGTTCTTTAAAAATTTGAAGAATACTGCTCACCACGACAGAATGTTGTGTATGAGCGTTATAAATTTTTTTCATTAGTTCAACTGGAGGGCCAAACCATTGAGACATATGTAACTCAGCTAAAGACTCTAGCATCCACGTGCGAGTTTGCAGACCAAGAAAATGGATTGATTCGTGACCGCATCGTCCTGGGAATCAAAGACAGTGGGTTACAAGAATGACTCCTGAGAGAAAATAACCTCAGTGTTGAAAAAGCTATTGAAATCGTCCGGGCAGCTGAAGCGAGCCGGAAGCAAATCAGAAATATGAAGAACGATACAGCCACAATAAACTTCGTGAAGGAGAATCGGAACAAGCCTAAAACCCGATACAACTGCAAAAAGTGTGGACGAAAGCACAAGCCTCGAGAGTGTCCAGCGTTCGGGAAAATTTGTGCCAAGTGCAAGAAAAAAAACCATTTTGCTGCTAAATGTTTCCAGAATACAAAGAACATTCATGAAATGAACGTTCTTGAAAATGAACTGGTTTATATTGATTCTGTGAATGAGAATGAAAATAAATGTGCAATGAAAAATAGTACAGACTCTAATGTTAAGAATGTAGAAATGGTAAGTGAAACTTGGTATAAAAATGTTTTGTAAGAGACGGTTTTAGTTAAGAATTCCCTCACTAGATGGCTGTACCAATCAGCCTAACATTGTCTCGAATTTAGAGCATAT
Organism: Trichonephila clavata; assembly: GCA_019973975.1. NCBI lineage: Eukaryota > Metazoa > Arthropoda > Arachnida > Araneae > Nephilidae > Trichonephila > Trichonephila clavata. The sequence continues at coordinate 9,051 of BMAO01005121.1, read as the reverse complement.
CAGGAAATCCTAATTATTAATTAAATAAAATTTTCACAAAATACATAATTAAAATATTATTGATTCACCATGTAATTTAAAACAATCTTTATTATTTTTTAGACTTTATTTGTAATTTATATTTTTGTATTTATATATATATTATTAACTTGTATGTGTTAACTGTAACTAAACTGAGCGTTCTGTAAAACGTGGGAATCCCACGCACTTCTCCTCTGACCGCTGAACTAGAATGTTGAATTGAAAGTTTGAGAAATAAACTGTAAAATTGTTAAAAAAGGTTGTCGCCTGATTGTGATGGAAATTACCAAGTAAACGCAAACCTTCGACGAACGAAATTAATTTAATATTGTTCCCCTATTGGAGTCTTCCAATAAGTGAACCGATAGGCAACAATAATTGGTGACCCGGACTTGGACATTTTTTCCCGTACTTATATCTTGTACATTTTGCAATCATGGCAGACACTTCCGAAATAGAAGACCTTCTTTCTAAAATATCAGCGCTGGAAGCCAAAATATCCAGCGTGCAACGACACTCTCGCAATCCCCATCGCAGGCGAAATAGTAGCATATCAGGACCCAGAAGCAGTTACGACCCTAACGGAAGACTTTGTTTCTTCCATTATAGATTTGGAAATAAGTGCCGACCGGAGAAATGTATCCAACCTTGCAGCTGGAAGAATCCGGAAAACCAGCCTCAACAGTAGACACCGCGGCGAGTCCGGCTGCTGATGAAGTACTTGGCCGCAAATCCCGTTTATTCGTAACAGACAGGAAAACGGGCTATAAATTCTTGGTGGATAGGGAAGCCGATGTGTCGATCATCCCCGTGAGCAAAGGTCAGTCTCAAACTTCTGATTACAAACTGTATGCTGCAAATGGATCAGAAATACCAACTTACGGTATAAAAATTCTAACGTTGGATTTAGGACTCTGACGACCTTTCCAGTGGCCATTTGTGATGGCAAAAGTCTCTAAAGGCATCATACGTGCAGATTTTTTATTAAAATTCAAACTCCTAATTGATTTGTATAATAAGAAATTAATTGATGGTTTAACTAACCTTTCGATAAGAGGGGAAGTTACTGCCATCGAAAATAATAGAAACTTAAGCACCGTTAACAAAACATCTAAATATTTCGATGTATTAAATTTATATCCCGATTTAACTAAACCTAATTTGATCAATAGAATTGTGAAACATAATGTAGAGCATCGCATAGTGACCACTGGCCAACCAGTCTACTCTCGAGCACGACAACTAGCTCCAGATAAATTAAAAATAGCAAAGCAAGAATTCCAGTTCATGCTTGATAACAATATCATCAGGCCTTCTAAATCCCAGTGGGCTAGTCCCTTACATCTGGTTAACAAGAAAGATGGGTCGTTAAGACCATGTGTAGATTATAGAAGGTTAAATGCACAAACAGTGCTTGATCGATACCCTATCCCCAGAATTGAAGATTTCCACTATATCTTAAAAGACAAGTGCATTTTTTCAAAAATTGATTTAATGAAAGCGTATTACCAAACACCTATAGCAGAAGAAGACAAGCCCAAAACCGCTATCACAACGCCTTTTGGCTTGTATGAATTCAACGTTATGAGTTTTGGACTCAGAAAGGCACCATCAACGTTTCATAACAGAGGTGTTAAGAGGACTGGACTTCGTGTTTCCATATTTGGATGATGTGTTAATAGCCTCATCCTCAGATGAGGAACATGAAAAACACTTAAAATTAGTATTTGACAGGTTCCAGCAATATGGACTGAGAATAAACCTTGCTAAATCTGTAATGGGAGCAGACCAAGTGGAGTATTTGAGGCTCACGTAACCTTCCCGAAAAAGTAGAAGTAATAACCAACTATAAATTGGCAGACACCATCCATGAACTCCGAACATTTCTAGGGATTGTTAATTTTTATCGACGGTATTGAAGGATGCAGCCAAAACACAAGCACCTTTACATGACCTGCTAAAAGGAGCCAAGAAAAAAGACAACAAAAAAGTCCCATGGACTGAAAACATTGTTAAAAATTTCTAACAGTTCAAGTCTGAACTTGCGAAAGCTGCTCTGCTTTCATTTCCAAAATCTGGAGTGCCATTATCCCTTTGTTGTGATGCATCTGATTTTGCCATAGGATCAGTACTTCGGCAGTATGTAGAGGATAGCTGGAAGCCAATAGCATTCTATTCTAAAAAGCTGAATGAGACACAGAAAGTGTATAGTACCTATGATAGAGAATTATTGGGGATATACCTTTCTGTGAAACATTTCAAACAGTTGCTGGAAGGAAATGAATTTGTTATATATACCTACCACAAGCCTCTGACTTTTGCATTCAAACAATAAAAAATGAAAAAGCTTCACCAAGACAACAACGACAACTCCAATATATCTCAGAATTTAGTTGTAACATTCAACATATATTGGGTAAAGATAATGTTGTTGCAGAGGCTTAATCCAGAATTGAATCCATTTCTGAAATCAACTTTGATGCAATTTCAGAAGAGCAAATTAAGGATGAAGAGTTGCAACAATTACTGAAAAGCAATTCTTTGAAATTTAAATCTTCCACATTACCATCTGGGAAAAAACTTTGGTGTGACATCTCAACACAAAAAATTAGGCCTTACATCCCACAAAAATTTAGGTTCCAAATGTTCCAACTAATTCATGGCTTAGCTCATCCTGGTATCAAATCCCAGTAAAGCTGATGACTGAAAAATATGTCTGGTCAGATAGTAAAAAACAAGTTAGAGAATGGGCAAAGGCATGCATTAGACATACAAAGTCTAAATTTGGAGAATTTCAACAACCAGATGAAAGGTTTAGTGTAGTTCATATAGATCTAATTGGACCACTACTACCTTCAGAAGGGATGCTGCATTGCTTAACTTGCATTGACCGATTCTGTTGCTGGATGGAAGCAATTCCTATACCTGTAATAACAGCGGAAATAGTTGGGAAAGCATTTTATGAGCATTGGATTTGTAGGTTTGGAGTACCTGTTAAATTGATCACAGATCAAGATCGACCATTTGAGCCGCAACTATTTAGAAGCATTGCTGCAATATGTGGTACTAAAGTGGCTCACACAACATCTTACCACCCTCAATGTAATGGGAAAGTTGAGCGTTTGCATAGGACCTTGAAAGGTGCTATGAGGCTCACAACAATATTAGGTGGACAGTCATTACCCACTATGTTAATAGGCTTAAGAGCTGCCATAAGACCTGACATTAGTCACACTATTGCACAAATGGTGTATGGTACTGCTATTAAATTACCTGGTGAATTTTTGATCCCCTTACCATTAACGTGGACCACAAAATTTTGTTACCCAATTACAACAATACATGGAAGAGTTAAAGCCACTGAAATCTCCTAACAACAGGAAGCAAAACATCTTTGTGCATAGAGATTTGAAATCCTGCTCACATGTGTTGTTCGAATTGATAGAGTGAAAAAAGCACTTGAACCACCTTATGAAGGACCATATGCTGTAGTAAATATGAAAAATATTTCACAGTAATAATCAAAGGTAAACCAGTTAATATCTCTGTGGATAGATTGAAATCTGCCTATCTTTTAGCATTGGACAATCAAATGAACAAAATAATGTTGGACAGGAAAATGACACTTCAAATTCGAAAGCACCTCACTCACTACCTGATGAAGAACCTACTACCAGCTGTGCAGAAGATTAAAAAGCCTGTAAGATTTAGAGAATAAACAAAAGATTTAAATAACAAATATTATGTATGTAAGTGTTAAAGTTTTAAATTCCTTTCACTTAGTACTATTAAATAGTTATTAAAAATTAACAAATGTATAATCACCATTTAAAAAATGTATCTAATTGATACAAAAAAATTTTCCCATTCAATTCATGTATATATAGTGAAAAAGTTATAGTAAACACTTTAATTTTGTAAATATCCTTAAATGACAGTGTATTTTTTCCCTGGATTTTAGAATTGTGAAAATAACTCCTAATTAGTTATATATGGGATCTTCATTTTAGATTATACGAAATTAAAATAATTATTTTCACACTACTGGTATAACCTTATACTTAAGTAAGTTGTAAACAAAAATAATTGGTTGTAAATTCATAACAGCGAGAATCTAAATCAAGCAAAACCCTTGTACAACAAAAGGAGCATGATTTAAAATGTTTTCATAGAATTCTCACATTCGAATTTATGTATATTATACAAAAGATTAATGTTATGTCAAATAATTATTCGTAACTACTGTGTTTTAATAAACTGTATTTGCTACATAGTCGACAGAAATTTCTCATTATATTACAAATGTGCATCTCATATCTTAAGTATGTTAAAGATCAAAGTATTGGAACCAAACTATCTGTTGTTATTTATTAATAATGAACATAGAATGTCAGGATAGCAATTTTATAGATATATATTAACATCAAGTAATGTATATAAATAAATAGATATATTAACATCATATATGTGTATGAATAGATATGGCTTTGCATATAAATTTGTTCAATTGTGGTGTAAATGAATTGTATTAATGTTTAAGTTATATTATTATGTGGTGAATTGAAACCTAAGTATCTGATATTATTTTCTTGTAAATAGGAAAGTTTCAGTGTATTATAAAATTACCATTATGTATGTAAATATGAAATTTAGTTTTTATTACACTAATGAATTTGATCTATGCTTCATAATAATTCACAAAATTAATATGTATCATTGCAGGTAACTAATTATTTTGAAATCTAATGTATAATTAATGCAATTTTGTTGCTAAAGTACAGCTACAAATTACTGTTTTGTTTCTAAAATATGTATTGATGATTTAATTTTATTACATGTTGGTAAAAGCATCATGCTATAACTTATCATCATTGAATATAATTGGTATATATGTATAGTATTTATTTGTGTATGTATTTTATGTTCCACGTATATAGTACACTATATACTAAATCTGAAAGTCTTGTGTACTTATTAGGAAAATGGTAACTTGTAAAAATATACAGTATTGTTTAAATGAAATTATTATTTGTTCTCCTAATATTTCCATTGAGTCAAATATTAAAATGTATAGTTTGGAATGACATGCATAATAATATAAAGTAATGTGTATTCTGAAAGATGTTAAAATACATATTCAGTGTATTTGTGACTTAGAATTTGTGTAAGAAGTAGGATCATGAGCAATGTCAAAAATGTTATTGTAGAAGTTAAGAAGGAAATTCGAATTCTTCAATAATTCTTAATAATAATATAGCTGTCCCTGCCATATTATCTTTCTATGTATCGTACTTCATTACTGGCAAGGAGTAATGTAAGAGACAGTTTTAGTTGGAATTCCCTCACTAGATGGCTGTACCAATCAGCCTAACATTGGCTCGAATTAGAGCATATCAGTAAATCCTAATTATTAATTAATTATAATTTAAAAAATACATAATTAAAAATTGATTCACCATGTAAATTTAAAACAATCTTTATGTATGTATGTAATGTATGTTGTATGTATGTATTGTATGTGTGTATGTATGTATGTATGTGTGGTGTGTGTGTGGTGTAATTTGTTCGGGTGGAATCTTGCAACTCAATTTGAAGCTGATATCTTCATCTATTGAGCTAAAATTTGTATACACGTTTAGTTTGGATGACAATGCATGTTTTGACCATTTATTCCGATATTGCAATTAATTAAAAAATATTAATTAAAACGTTAAACTATTTGGGCGCCAACTCAATATGTCAGTATTGTTGTAATAATGTTATTGTTACAACAATGACAAAAGTTGGCGTCGAAAATTGGTTTTCAGCCAAACTGAATTTCATAACGTTGCGCTAATGACTGTATTAATTAACTTCGTCTAAAAAATAATTACATTTCACAACGTAAAAATCTAATTTCTGCAACGTATGCAATTTGTTTAGAAATTCTATCTATTTTCTTCGATTTAAATTCAAAACAAAAAAAAGTAGAGCTATTTTTCAAGTAGATTGGTACATTGTATACCTTTCTCAACGCTGCAAAGTTAAACTGAGAGGAGCATTGTAGAAATTCTTTTAAAAATTTATCTAACTTAATCTATGAAACTCAGACAAAAAAAATTACAGAATCGGAAATTCATTATTTCATCCCGATAAGTATATTGTTTTTTACAAAATAATATAATATTTGTATTCTTACGATTTTTTTTTAAAAATAATTCAAAATCGATGCGTTTTTATGAAAATAAGTCTAAATCGTTGCAATGAATTTTTTTTTGTTTAAATGAATGACATTCCTTACTAAACAGCTCATGCTTGCTTTTTTAGAATTAGTCATTTAAAAAATAAATGCCGAAAACTTTTTTTTACGATTTTCAAGAAATACTCACAATTTTAATTAAACATTTAATAACTTCGTCATTTATGAAGAAATCTCATGAATTTTTTTCGTGTGTAGGACAATATACCCAAGATCTGTACGAAGATTGAAAAAATTGTTAAAAATTACGGATTTTAAAAAATATGTGTTTTTAGTCTAGTACCCCTTTTGGGAGAATTCATTAGCTAACTGTTCGAAAATAACCGCAAGACCTAGCATTGAATGAGATGAACATACTGAAAACCTGTCCAGTGATAACTAAAAAGTGAAAAATAAATTAAAAGTAAAAAAGCCTTTTTAAACAAGCTTTTATTTAAACGCGCTAAAAGAATAAAATAAATTTTCTTTAAAACTTTTTTACTATCAACTTTTTCCGTCATTACACATTATATGATATAAAAGCTTGTCGCGAGATTACCTCTGCAGATAAACAAGTAAATTAAATAACTTGATGGATTGATTTTAATTTTTAAAATTCAAACTAAGTAAATAAGGTACTTTAATCTCGCGACGAGCTTTATATCATATAAATTGTGTAATGACGGTAAAAGTTGATAGTAAAAAAAGTTTAAAGAAACATTTATTTTCTTTTTAGCGCGTTTAAATAAAGCTTGTTTTAAAAAAGCTTTTTACTTTAATTTATTTTAAACATTTATTTGTAATTTATATTTTGTATTTTATATATATTGTACTAGCCCGTTACCGCCGATTCGCTGGTATTTCATGATGTTTTAATAAATTTTTATTGCTTATGTATAATTATGTATACAATTATTGATATCTAAGTCCTGCATTAAGAATTCGATTGTATTGAAAAATATACTTAGACTGTAACTGTTGATAAAAAAAAGGGCAGAACCTCATCTAATTGTATTTCTAAAAATCTCTAAAGTTAAAGTATAGAATGATGTTGCTCTTTCGTAACCCAAAAACCAAGTGATTCCCGCAAAACCAATTTTCGGTGGATCTCTACTTCGTAAATTGAACATCCAAGCCAAATTTCATGTCTAAATCTAACATAAAAACACAAAAGTTTTACTTTCAATATCCCGTAATCCCCGTTGAGAGCCGTTTTCCAAAATAACCGCTCTTTGCTGATTTCAATCAACAAAAGAAAAATGCAAACCAAATTTCATATTATAGTCCTTATAGCTCAAAAAGGAATTTTTTTTTGTCAATACGTCCCCTGCACCCCTCCGCAGAACTTGATTTACTTAAATACATTCTTAGTGGATCCCTATTCAACAAAAGAAAATGCTTAAACTAATTTCAAGTATATGGTTCAAACAATTAAAAACAAGAATTTTTTCTGTAACTCCTCTTGACCCCTCGCAACCATCCTTGGGGTCAATTTTCGTTTTACTCTTTGTTAGAGGAACTCTATTCCATGAAGAAACATGCCTACCAATTTCAGCAGGGATCAAATAGTTTAAAAGTGGAAATATTTATCGATTACGCCTCTTAATCTCCCGAAATTAAACTTGGTAGTTGATATTGCAAAACCCATTTGGTAGCGTTCTCTACGAACGGAATCTGCTTATCAAATTTCAAGACTGTACGTCTAATAGTTTAAAAATGGGGATAATTATCTATAACGCCACTTGAGCCACGCAACGTCACTCGGGTTGTTTTCACAAAACCCATTTTGTAGGGGAATTGCATCTCTATAAAAGGAATTTGCTTAGCAAAATTTGGGCGTCCCAATAAATTAAAAATAGAAAAAATATTATCAATAACGCCCCTTTAACCCCCGAAAACTCCACCTAGGGTCTATTTCACAAAACACATTTGTAGTGTATCTCTATCCTATGAGAGGAATCTGCTCACCAAATTTCAAGACTGTGCGTCTAATAGTTTAAAAATAGAAATAATTATTTATATCTGCCTTAACCCCCTCAACACCCCTTGGGGTCAATTTTTTCAAAACCCATTTTGTAGCGGAAATTTTCTCATGAAAGAAACTTACCTACCAATTTTCAAGCAGGTAGGTGAAGTAGTTTAAAACGGATTATTTATCTATTAGCCCCTTAATCCCGCAAAGCCACTTAGAATTTTGTTTTCAAAAACCCGTTTTGTAACTGATCTTATTTTACGAAAGGAATCTATTATTAAATTTAAAGAGTGGTCAAATAGTTTAAAAATGAAATAATTATCTATAACGCCCCCTAAGCCCTGCAACGCCACTTGGAGGTCGATTTTCACCAAACTCATTTTGTAGCGGATCTCTACTGTATGAAAGAATATGCTAACCCAATTTTCAAAATTGTACATTGAGTAGTTTAAACATGGAAATAATATTTGTAACGCCCTTAACCCCCGTAACGCCCCTTGCGTTTAGAATTTCCAAAATCAGTTTTAGCTGATGTCTACTCTATGAAAGAACAGTCTACCAAATTTCAAGTTGTAGGTTGAATAGTTCCAGAGATATCGTTTAGTCAGTCGTGAGTCGCTTTTCTCCTCTATATATATAGATTACTTGTATGTGTTAACTGTAACTAAACTGAGCGTTCTGTAAAACGTGGGAATCCCACGCACTTCTCCTCTGACCGCTGAACTAGAATGTTGAATTGAAAGTTTGAGAAATAAACTGTAAAATTGTTAAAAAGGTTGTCGCCAGATTGTGATGGAAATTACCAAGTAAACGCAAACCTTCGACGAACGAAATTAATTTA